>OZ007599.1:68466475-69066475 GCA_963931845.1 Maratus michaelseni | reverse complement strand
TTTCATTAATACTAATGATAAAATTAAAAGAAAAAAATACTGGATGTTAGACAATTTCATTGTTATTCAGTAACACTAACGATATTTTGGTTCAAAACATAATTTAATGAGAAAAAATATTTTAACTAGACATATGTATAAAACTTGAGCAAAAAGTAAGGGATTACAAAATCATGCTTTTTTTTCATAAGGTGCCTGTATTATGAAATTTAGCTACATGATGATCTAGAAGGGTTATATAGAAAGAGAAATATGCATAGAATACGTATGTATGTATATGAAGACTGTATGAGTACATACATTAGGGAAATAGAGGGCTAAACATCACCCTATATACATGGGGTGATTCTTGGTCAACATGGGGTGATTCTTGGTCTTGTAATTTTAGCTTAAAAATTACATATAAACTCACAAATAGTGCAGAAATGCTTAATATTTGTCAGTTTTAGATGGCAGCGTCTGCATTCAAAAGTTTTTTCAAGTTCATGTGGCAACACTTTAAGAGTGAACCACATTGTTTTGATTTTTTCAGCAACCTCTTACACAAATTACATTTGAAATAACTGAGCCTTTGTTTATCCATTTCTTGATGAGATATTGGGGTGAGTTTGAAAATTTAACTTGTATATTTAGATAATGAACATCTTTTACAGTACAAATGCAGCAGTTATCAGCGAACGAGGATTTCATTAAATTGTGTGAAAAAGTTGAAAAAGAAAAAGATGAAAAAGAATAAAAAAAGAATTAACATTAAACATTAAACAAGAATACAGCTGAAGATGCAGTAGCATCATCCTCTGAGACTAGAAAGAAAACACAGGAATGCACACAAGATACGGATATAGATATAGAAGTAGAAACGGGTGAAGCTGAAGAAATTCCGCAACTGCAAAAAAAAAAAAAATTCTGATATTTCAGCTACAAATAAATTAAGGAAAATACATAAAGCCATATGTGTAGAGAAGTACTATGCTGTCCACTTTGAACAGATGCCATACATCGGGTGTGTTATTAGTATTCAGGATGATATTTTGTCTTGCAAATTTTTGAAAAATCTGCAGAAATTATCGCTGGCCAAAGAAAACGGATCTTGCGCCAGTGAAGCACTCCTTTGTGTTTTATGGACCAGTTAGACTCTATGGTACAGGGCCATTTCAGATTGAGGAAGATGAAATGCAAGCTGCATACCTTAAATACAAGTCTTTTGTAAATAAATGTATTATTTTGTGAAATATATTTGAAGTTCCAACCATTTTAGTAATGTTCTTTATTTTATAACATTTTTCATAACTCTGTTTATATTTACAAACAATATAAAGTATTAAATTTATTCCAAGAATGTTTCAGTTAATCATTTATTAAATTTTTGAGTGTTTAAAATGTTGGTATTTGATCATAAAACAATGACCAATAATCACCCTATCCCTGACCAATAATCACCCCATTGCCGGGGTGATTATTGGTCAGACATTTTTTAATTTTATTAATATTATATATAATTTAAAAAAAATAAAACTAATTAAGATTGTTAGGGATTGGATTATCTTTCTGCAAGTATAAAATTTTTGTTTCAATTCAATTTAGTTACTGAGTCATATGGATCTTTATGAAAAGTGACCAATAATCACCCCACTCTGCCCTACATATTAAATGCGTATAACAATGCATATTAAATTACATTCCACTTACTTGCAGTGTCATAATTGCACCCATTCATGTAAATTGTTGACAGTACGTTTCTCCATACTTACAGTACGTTTTTCCAACTTAGCTTGAAAAATATTTAGAAATTAAGATTGGGATTTAGATTCCTTCTCGTGCTTTGCCTTTCAAGATCAAGTCGAGTTTTGTATATTATTATCAGTACTCCACCTGCTGAGTGTAAAATCTCTATACCTTTTTTCAGGGATCTGTCTTCCCACTAATTAGCATGTGTACGGCCTATTTCCGTTTCAGACATTCAGCAATCGATAACCAGTAATTTGATTTTTTTTTTTACTTTTAAAGTTGTGAATTTGGTTGATGAGTTGTATGAATAGGATTCCGTTTTTAGTAATTGTTGGATTCTCTACATGCGTCAACTGCACTTTTTGGAAGGAAATCACAAGTTGTGTGATTATTCTTTGTCAGTCCCTCTCTCATTATAAAAGGAGAAGAACAAATGTGGACAAAGAATTAAAAAGAAAAAAAATACGAATAAGCCGAATTTACGATAGATACAAGTCGATACATCACATAATGTAATTTATGAAAAATAATATTTTTTTCGAACTTTTGATGTATTTCTATCTTTATCAAGCAGCCTCTTTGAAACAGTACGACTCTCTGCGCTTCTTTAGATCTCAACTCTCGGCACACACATGAACATTCAAATACGCGTTCGCACCGGCTCTGATTACATTAGTTTTCACAACAGTTATATTTATTATATTTGTGTGTGTAGCCTTTTTTAATAACTGGAAAATTAAAAAATTTTATCAAAATTTTTACACATGAGTCTTGAAATTACTGGAGCTACTTGCAGCTTACCACTCTAGTTACGCCTGCCGTAAAGTATGAATGAAAATTTAGTGTTGTAGAAATCTGCATGGGCACAGGGCTGGCAAGCAACAGAAGCTCGGCCCGGTGCGTGGGCCAGGCTGATCTCGGACCAATTTTCTTTCATTAAATTCGAGGCCGGGACGGGGTTGCTTTTTTACTTCAGACTCGTGCCGGGCCAGTCTTGGGACTTGAGGAGGACAGTGCCACCTAGAGCCCTAACCAGCCAGCAAAGTTACAAGGGGCTTTAAAATTATTTGTTGGGGCTAATTAACATCCGATTATTTTTCCTACCATTTTAATGATACAAAACATAAACAGAAAAAAGAGGTCAAGTTCCCATGTCATAAAATTTTTTATTACAAAGTTTTAGAAATTTTAAATGTAATATAGATGCTATTATTATTTTAAATATTGTGAAATCTAAAAGGATTCAAGAAGTTAAGTTCACAGCAACTTAACTTCTTGAATCCTTTTAGATTTCACACGTGTGGAGGGCAGCCAAACCTCTCCCCAAACTAGTTACATCCCTGCTACTACTCCGCAGCAAGTATATTGCCGAAACCATGGAGATTTTCGAGGTATAACTTCAATGCTATAATGAAGTACATTTTTTAAATTTTTGTAACCCTCAGAGCCTAGTCGTCTGAAAGAAGCACTGGACACATCTTTCTAATTTCTCTTCTTTTCATACCTTCGTATACTTCACATGCAGTTCTTGAGAGTATTATAGTTAAATAATGTAGTACATCTTTCGTTCAGTTTTATATTTATAAGATAGTTTTGTTTCCATGTGCCCACATTCTAGGACAAATAAAATATTCTTTTATCTTGATTCAAGTTTAATTGCTTCATTGCACTCTCTACATTGCATAACAAAATATTGCTCCTTTAAACATTTTTAGAAATTTATCGGAAAAAGTTCTGAAAAAGTAGAAATTTGATTAAGAAGCATAAATGTAGCAAAAACACTATGTGCGAACAGCATTTGAAATCTCATGGGTATATGAAGAGGGGATGGGGGTGGGGTAGGAGAGAGCCAAGTCCCCTATCCTAAATCTTTATAAATAGAAGATTTTTTTAAAAAAAATTTTAAGAAATATAAATATAAAAACTGTCTGTGATTGTTATTGAACTGATTATTCAATGATTGCAATTTTATTGTAATACTAGCTAACCCGACCGGCGTGGCTCGGGCCTTAGATAATAAATAAAAAGGGAAAAAACGAAAAAGTTTTCGATAAACGAAAAAGTTTTCGATAAAGGGAAAAGTTTTCGATATCAAGTCGCATGACCTAAACCCTGTTGAAATGGGGCCTATAGAACCCAAGAAAAGAATGCGCTCCCAGATGGTGGAAGATGCCCTCCTGTAAATTTAACAAATTAATTTTAACATTAACGCAAAATTTAATTTATGGATGAAATCGCCCCTCTCTTTAAACTTAACCACTTATTTTGAATAGTAACGCAATTTTTAATTTATTGCTGAAGTGAGAACGTAAGTTTATGCCGAAAAAGAAGATTAATATTTTTAAAAGGTGGTAGCTCAGGTCTAAGGAAATGTTTAGAATTGTATAAAGTAGCTGTAGTACCCTAGAACTATGAAGAAAATTGAAAGAGAATCGGATCATTTTTAAAGAAGCTGCATCAAGGGACGAAAGAAGGAGATTAATATTCAAAATTGGTGGTAGCTGAGATCCGAGAAATTTTTTTGTCGTTCAAACAGTAGCTGGAAGCCCTAAGAATTTGTTAGAAAAAAAAACCCCTAAGAAATCGGACGATTTTTAAGGGATGAGGTTTGTAGTAAGGGGCTCAAAAGGGGCCAACTGATAGTTTTGAGCAGGAACCTAAGACGAAAACATCTTAAAAGGTCCTAGTACGTAGCGCTTTAGATCTTCAAATAGTCGAAATTAAGCATGTATAAATTAATCATTAGAATAAAATATTTAAAGAAATACTTAAAAAGGTCCCTAGAGCCCAAATAAAAATATCAGGGTGGTAGACCGGAGAGAGGAGTTCAAGACTCAACTTTTAAGCTATGCATTGAGATAATGACACAATTAGGGGGTGAAAATGCATGACACACAAAAAGTTCAAGGGCCCCGGACCGGGCCCAGGAGTTCAGGGTCCTAATTTGAATGTAGAAATGAGGGATTAACAAAATAGAGAAAAGGTATCTAAAACGAAGTAGATCGGATAAAAAGTTTGCAAGTTATTTAAAATTTAGGGCACAAAACTTAAAGGGGCGCGACGCGCGAGAGGCCCGGGCCTGGACGGAGAATTTTTTTGTCGTTCATGTAGTAGCTGGAAGTCCTAAAAAGTTGTTAAAAAAACTAGTGATGACTTTAAGAGAGCTATAGCAGGGGGCTCAAAAGAGCCAACTGATGGTTTTGAGCCCTACGATGAAGGGTCCGAATGGGAATGTAGATATGAGGGAATAACTAAATGGAAAAAGGGGTCCCCAAAACGAAGAAGATTGGATTAAAGGGGGGGGGGCAAGTTATTAACAATTTAGGAAACAAAAACTTCAAAGGGGCCCCAGAGGGCCAGGATCTTAACTGAAATGTATGAATGGGGGGAAGCTAATTGGAGAAAAAAAGGACTCCCAAAACGAAGGAGATTGGATAAAAATGGGACAAGTTATTAACAATTTAGGACAAAAATCTTAAAGGAGACCCAGGGGTCCCGGGTCTTAAAAAATTAAAAATCCTTGCCTCAAGTACATCAGGACCCAAATATTTAGACTTCTACTTACGGTAGATTTTGTTAGCCGTCGGCGTCGCACGCATACAACTTTCTTTTATTTGTATAAATATGTTTGTTATAAAGGTTTGCATTATATTTTTCATTATAAATGCTAACTGTTTTTTCATGGCCGAAGTTATTAACTATTTTTTGTCACATACAAACCCTCTATCGTGCGTACACCCGATCTTTCAATTACTTCCTGGATTTTATCCCCCTCGTTACTTTGTTCGGACGAAGAATCGTTGTCAGGTGTTTTATGGCCGTAGGTAACACGGTCGTTTTTTCTATTTTGCACAAAAAAAAAGAAAAAATGACAGGAAGTATCCTGCTATTTTTAGATGGAATGACCACCTAGTGCTTTAAACAGACTTATGACTTTGTCGAAAGGATGCTAAATTGCACTTCTTGAAACTATGTTTTCCCCATCAGCTTGTGAAGAAAAAATCCTTCATGTAATATTTAATTTTGTTCTTTCTGAATCCTTGACTGCCTCTGAATACGTAATTCAATAATATATGTGTATTACATTTGTGTACTGTGCAACCTTTCAAAGATCTGGGTTGGGATATGAAAAATTTGAATTATTGCGTCATAATATTTCCACATGAGTTTAAAATTCTGGGGTGGGCACTAGAGCTGTCTAGGGTGGGCCGTGCCCACCCGGCCCACCCACTAGTTACGCCTAATCCTAACAAACTGCAAAAACTATTGTTCAAATCGTACAGGATAAACCTCCTAGTATTAAAAAGTGAAATAATTAAGTCAGTATAATAAAATCGAATTTTAGTCTTATTTCATGGGCCAAAAACACTGCTTATGGACCCTGATTCTTTTGAGTGTATTTAGCTCCTATATGGAGGACATGAAACCACAACTAACCCATTCAAATATTGCGTTGCTCTATGGAGAAATAAGGTATGCAATATTGACATTTTAAATAGCAAATATTTTTTTTTGTCGGAGCTTTCAGAAAAAGCTTCACGAGTCTCAGACATGGATTGGCAGTTGTTTTCCTCTACGTACATTCAATAAACAGATATATTTGTTTTAGCTGCAATTGTGACTTTCGTACTTCTTTTTGTCATTCCTTCATTTCATTAGAGGCCCATAATTATCTCTCTGGAATGATTCGACGTATCAATTTGGGACTGGTCATATTGGATTTCTTATACGAAAATTTGCAAGAATCATATCAAACAACATTAAACCACATGTTTTGTCTTTCTTAAACTTTTAATCAATTTCCCATTTATTTATCTGATTTATTCAACATATCCTTTTATTTTTAATTGGGTATTTTTTAAATCGGTTTTAGCCAATTTTTGTGATATAATGGGACTAATATTAGGGATTATACAAGTTTTGAGGCGAAATTAATGTTTTTCGGACGAATATATACTTAGAGCCCGAATTCCATCTTTTCATCCCTTTCAACCTAGTCATAGTTCTATGAAGTTGTCAAATGTGCGTAAAAAAGGGTTGTAATCCAATAGCTATGAATCCTATTTATCTGCGAATGGTTCCATTCGATTTAGCGGAAACAATTTTTAATAAGAATTGACACTGAAATATTTCATAAGGAAATAAATTTTAGTGTCATGAAATCATTAAAAATTTATGTTATCAAATATAACAGCATAGTGCTTATAACTCGTATACTATGTGGAGGGTTTTATTCGATTCCTCTTGAAAAAATGTATAGGAAACATTGGTCAGAAAGAAATTTCCTAAAAAAAAAAATCTGTTGATTTGCAGAATTTGAGCCAGAAAACCGGAGTTTCGTCCCACTGCGTCATAGCTGTTGAGCCTATCTGAATACCCGTTGTATTCATAATGGAAAATATAGAAGTCCGTTGTTTAATATACAGGTGGCAATAAAAGTAGCTATTTTGGTAATAGAAATGTTTTGGAGCAAATGTCCAAATCAATGATTTTAAATATTTGTTAATTTGTGAATGTGCTCAGACACCTTTTTGAGGAAATTGTGAGCAGATATAGATAGCTTACGGATATACAGGACTTCGATAGAGCTTCGAAGATATGTTTTATGGCCGGCTGCACGTTATCTGCCAGCGGTGAGCCATAAAGTGGTTACACGCTCCGTGCGCTCTTGCACTCTAACGCATTTTTAAGACGGATAGACAATTTCCCTCAAATTCGCTTCATCCGCATATTCTTGAGAATTTAACGAACCAATTTAATTAAACTATTTTGAACCCCCTCTCTTTTTACGATCCTATAGTAGTTCCTTGAAAACACACGAAAGATAATATACCACCTACTGGAGCGTTCATTTCGAATTTCCCGTTTGCATTTTAATATTTTTGAGTGTTTTTAGTGTAGGATATCTGAGGTCGATGTTTAACGTGATTATTTCTGTACTTCGATTTTGGTTGCAGTTTATTTCTTAAGACACTTACAATTTTGGAACCAATAACCAATTTTCCGTAACTGAAAGTGTTCAGAAATAAATTGCAACCGCAATAGAAGTACGAAAATATCGCGTTAAACGGAGAGCTCAGATATCCTATGCTATTTTTGTTATTAAATATTAAAATGTTTAATATCAGCTTGTGAATATCATCGCGTGAATTACGTTGATTCTCAAAAGCCTACACTAATCTCGTCAAAACACTCGCAAGCTAATATTAAAACTATGGGAACGTTATTTCTCTCGTTTGCATTTCAATATTTTTATTCCAATTTGTTTAGCCTAGAGCAATGGAAAAAATTATAAGAACATGTTGAAAAATGAATAATATGTATTAAAGTAATCATCAACTGAAAACAAAATCAAACATAATTTACTACTCATAATTAGGAAACATTAGGAACCTATTCATACGAAATTAAATTGCAATAAAATTTGTACATCTCATATTAATAGAAATATGACATGCAACATGGAAAAATTATGAGGACATAATGAAATACGTCTGGACATAAATTAATATTATACAAAATCACCTTTTTATCAATGACCTTTATTAATCGTGCAGTCATTAACTCAGAAAGTCCAGTTAAAGTTTGTTAAGAAATGGTTTTTCCAGGCTAATTCGATGAATGATGTCAAATCGTCTGTATTTGCATATTGTGTGTCATGCTTATATACGTCTCTAGCTAAAACGCCCCACAAATTCTCTGTGGGGTTTAAATCGGGGCTTCTTGGCAGGCAATCCAAAAGTTGGACAGAATTGGACTCAAGCCAGGAACGTGTTGCGCGATACACATAGCAACTTGCACTGTCTTGTTGAAGCAAATAATCACCACCTCTGATAAGGGTTGATTCAGGCAATAATTTTTCAGCTGGTATATCCACATACGATTCTGAATTCCTGCGACCTTGAATGGCCATGACTGGTGTTGTTCCATTGACTGCAAAACGTGCCCACACCATCACAGAACCTCCTCCGAATTGGCATTTGGAAAAACCAGGTTTATCTTTTCACAGATCATACCAATAATGGAGAAAACTATTTGGTCCGTGTAAA
Organism: Maratus michaelseni; assembly: GCA_963931845.1. Lineage (NCBI taxonomy): Eukaryota > Metazoa > Arthropoda > Arachnida > Araneae > Salticidae > Maratus > Maratus michaelseni. Next base: position 69,057,698 of record OZ007599.1, on the reverse strand, counting down.
TTATTTCTTTTTTGTCCAAAAATACATCTTTCCAGCGAGATGCAAAAGAAACGTTTTTCTTAGCAAATTCCAATCTAAGCTTCTTATGTAGTTTTGTAAGTGGTGGACGTGACCATAGTTTAGCATGTCAACCATTGGGATTCTTTTGCAGAGCATTACGTACTTTTCTGCTAGAGCATGGTAGATTCATTTCTGTTTTTTTAAGCAAGCTCAACGCATAATTCCACATTTCTGGCGCTCAGAGAAATAGGTCTACCTGTATGCTTCTTGCCATAATCTTTTTGGATTCTTCAAAAAATTATAAATTACTGGTTTAGATCTGTTTATATTCCTTGCAATTTTACGTCCACTCATTCCACATTTTTTGTAAGCGATAATTTTTTCATTTTCAAATTCATATTGTTGTGTGCTCTTTGGCATGATGCCAGAATGAGAGAAACTGAACAATCTTACTGTGCAACAGTTTTAAAGTACTTTAAACAATCCTATGATATTACTAAATATACAACATTTTGTTTGCGATTTTAAAAGAAAAAAATGAGTGTCCTTTATATTTTTAATTAAAACCTTTTTTTAATTCATGTCTTTGAATGATTTTCTAAATTTTCAACTTAAAGTTTGTTTGGAAATATTCCGTTTCAAGCATTTTTATAATACAGATATTTGAGTAATTTTCTAGCCAAGCGGCTCCTACATTTTTCGACTTTTTGCTTGTCCTTTTTTTTTTCCATGGCTGTAGAATAGCCGAGGTCTATCTATAACGGGCCCTTTTTACATTTTTTGATTTTGATTGCAGTTTTTAGAATACTTTCATTTTCGGAACTGATTCCAATTTAGAAAGTAACCTCATAAGAAAAAAAAAATCTGCAACTAAAATAGAAAAAGTAACCTCATAAGAAAAAAAAATCTGCAACTAAAATCGAAAAAGTAAAAAGGCTCATTTAGAGATCGTCCACGGCTATACTATGCAAAAAATCTTAAACTTCTACTGTACTGTAAAGTTTTCTGAAATGGGTGTTAAATGTGGTTCAAATCCTGCACTGTATATTAAAAAAAAACATGCGAAAATTTAATTTTTTATAGGAACCATTATCTTCATGAATATACGTGCTATCCTGACACAAACGAACAAAAGTTATACAAAATCCGCATAGTCATGTGGTACAGATAATTTCGAGTATTTTATTTTACAAGGTAATCCCAAATACTTTTAGTTGATTTGTTTTGTTGGTCCCTTAATTGCCCTCGTTATCAAACCTTCGCTGTAAAATAAAATCACACGGTATTTATATTCCTGAATTTCCAGAATGTCAAGTATTTGACATAGGTATTTGAAAAAAATGGAAAATATCCGCTGACATGGCCATACAGTCTATATACAAAGTTTTAGTTTTTATAAATAAATTATAAAATAAGCCGTACTACACTATAGTGTAGAAATGAAAGATTTTAATATAATTAATCTTATTCCGTTATAACAGGTTAACCCTGCAGTTCCCAATGGTGGCTTCTTCGGGAGTTAAGGAAGATGCTATTTAATAATCATTTGTTATTATAACTTGATGCTTTAAAAATTTACTAAACTTCCTCATGCCCTTTTGACTCGCGACAGTTTAATGTTGCTCAAGATTTGTCTGACATGACCTGTAAAAGGTGAGTACTGACTTTTTTTAATTAGTATAATAATTTTAATCCTTGTGTATGAAAACTTTCAAGGAATTATTGGTGCCGTGTGAGGTACTGTAACAACCAAACAAAACAAATTCCTTGTTTTATTTAGATGCTAAATAACTAACCAATTGAAAAACATCTTGTGACTCCACTGGACTTTCCGAACACTGAATGGAATCTGCTTGGTTCGAACGCTGGACCTCCCAATTTTAAACTGGAGACGTTGCCTCTGCGCTACTAATGCTTGATTCAATCTTGACGAAATATTTATGAATTATACTCTGTCACATTACTTTGGTGATTTTTAACTATATAATCGGTCGCAAAATGATTTGATTAAATACCTAATCAGTCTATTTTTACGAAAATGTATACAGTTTTAGCGACAGTTGTTGTATAATTCGTTCCTTACGCTTTGCGTTCAGAAAGTAAAAAATAATAATAAACCGGTCAAGCACGAGTATAACTCGCGCTCAAAGGGTCCCGTACATTAATTAATAATCTCCTACTACCCCTAATTTTTTTTATAATTTTAGTTTTAGTAGATTCGGATATAGGAGGGGGGGGGGGGGACGTATTTTTCGAGTATACTTTCGACGATATCTCTGAAAATATAATACCAAAAATTAAAAAATATACATTTTTTGAGTTCGATATTACGAGATCTTTCGAACGATACCTTACACGATATAATTTTTTTCAAGTAACTTAATTTCTCGGCTAATTACCGATAATTTTTTTTTTCGAAAATCATTATCAAATATTCTTAGATGAGTCTGCGCCACACAGTGGGGCTTTTGGTGTATTTAGCCGGCCAAAAGTCAATTTTTCAAAATACAGTTGAGAAGAAAAATATGTAGCTAACAATGAAGGTAAATATTTGGGGAATCTCAGAACAGTTATAATTTTTTTCCCGTGCAAACAAATTAGTGCCAGGCAAGTTAAAACTTGCTTGAAGCAGTAGGTAGGTTATCTGTGCTCTTAACTAAAATTTTGTGACTGCTCATTTCAGTGTGATTTTTGTTGAAAACTTTTATTTGTATGAAATAGTTACGTATTATGAAAGACCAAGTAAGTATGTTCATATTTCACATAACTATGTTTATATTTGCTTAAATAAAATATGTGATAAAGCGACATGAAATGTACAGTATAGTTTGGAAAATTTTATTGTTAATTTAAGTATTCCAAAAGGAGTTAGTTAACCTCACGTATATATGAGATCCGGGGATATTTTTTACATGAACTGAGAGTACAAGATATGTAGTTAATAAATTTAAAAACAATAGCCGCTAATAACCGCTAATTTAGAAGACTTTCTTTCAAACGCAAATATGTATGTTTCTGTATATGATGTTTTCATTTATCCCCTTTTATAAAATATACTAGCAGATCCGCCCGGCATTGTCCGGTCCCGTCAAAAAATAACACGACACTCTAAAAATCGCTGCACGAAACCCTTCCTCTGGTAACTCTTTGTCTTTCGGAAATTAAATAGAGCGATGGAACCCAAAACGGTAGTAAATTTAATACCACCTCCTCAAATGTCTGGATCATTTGATTCAAAACAGGTCAGTTTTTGGTCAAAATTAAAAAGAAGTTACCGTCGGATCTTCACAAAATTTGCATTTTCGGAATCAGAAACATAAACTGAGTTTCGATTCAAATAATCCAATACTTTTCTTAATACTCGAGGATGAGTGAAAATGAAACAATTTCGCTTTCTGGGATTATCAAATCAGTAACTTTATTTTGCGGTTTCAATAAAAATAGTCATTTGTGGAACACGCGCAGGAAAATCTGTTAGTTCCACCACCAGGGGAAGCATTTTGTTCTAAACAAATTATCCCACACGTGTCCCCGCTGCCTACGATACCGTGTATAGCAGACGTGCTAGGCACGCGCTGCAAAATCTTTTAGTTCCACTTTCCACCGCCAGGGACTAGCAAATCTATGTCTTAAATAATTAGCTATATCTTAATTAGTTCATGCTAAGTTGAATGAACCGATTCCCCTTGAAGTCGGACCCACAGAACCCGAGAAAATAAATCACCCCCTGGATATTAATATTCATAAATGGTGGTAACCAAGGGCTGAAAAATGATACCTCGGAAGACCTTGGAAGAATGTCGGAAAAGATTTCGTTTGAATCAGACCAAGATTAAATGCAAAACCTTTTAGTTACATTGTCCACCGCCAGGGGGTGCTCTCTGTTCTAAACAAACCTCTTTCCGAACAAAATTCCGCCACGTGTCTCCCGCTACAATCAGCATTTTTTTTTTTTTTTTTTTTTTTTTTTTTTTTTATTGCATACATATTTATAAGCATATAAAATACTTCGGAGGTTTCAGAAATTAAAAGCGTTAAATTAAACACGGTTTATGCAATGATATCCTGAAATTCTTATAAACTTCTTATTCTTTGTAATTTTTTAGATTAAAAAAAATCATTTCTTCTGGGGGACTCTGCCCCCCTGAACCCAACGTAATCTTATTAAATTTATATACGTGATTTACTGTTGATTGTGTGAATGATTCTAGTATATCTTGGATTTCGTTCTACAGTGGTTTTATTAGGATAAGCAAAAATTTCGAAAATAATTTCATGTCATTTTAATACCCAAATTAGCAATATTTACTTACCTTCAATCACGAAACATCTGCATCTGATGGATAAGTTGAATAATATCTCCTGTACAAAAGCAACTTATGGAAATATAAACTAATTCTACTATATTTCACGTATATCTATTTTAGAAATCTAGCGTTATTAAAATTTTTGTTTCAAAAAAATAGATTTGATGGTCAATTTTATAATTTAAGTACATTCTGATTTAACTCGATGGCAATAGCACACTAAAATCTCCCCAAAATAGGCATATTTAGAAACTTTTAAACCTATTGGGTAATCATTCATAATCATGCCAAATGCCAATTCACTAAATAGCACACGTGATTTGGTGCTATAAAGTATTTTTTGTGATATTTATGTTCTCAATTTCCAGTAATTTATAATATTTCAGGATCGTTTAACTACCCTAATTTCTTTTTAGATTAACACCTCGTTGTACGAGTGATTTTATCACATTCTTAAAATTATATTAAATCTTCAACAACGAAACATCCACATCTGTTCCAGAAAATAAATAATATATAATGTAAGAAATATACATATATAAGTGTAAACTCATACTACGAGACTTGAATCCATATTATACGTTCAATGTTTTCGTAGTTTTCGTTTGGAAAAAAAATATTCCGTAATCATTCTATAGTAGTTAAACGGCAACTTGTATCAAATTAAATTCTCTTTTATGTCAATAGAATACAAAAATCACCTGAAAATAAAGTATATTGCTAATAAAATATTGCAGCAAAATAGTGGGAGTTATTTGAATTTTATTATTTTGATATTCTTTGAATCAGTTGCTAAGCAACTAATGAATTAAAGAGCCAAGTAAAAATAAATGCATTTTAAAATTTGTAAAAAATATGAAAGTAAAATGCTTTATATTTCCTGAACAGATGTAAAACTTTTTTCAATAATTTAAACAATTTCTACATTCTAATAAATGTATCAGCAAATTTTCAAAGCTATTGGATATATTTAAAAATTCCATATCTAAAATGTAGCACCTATAATTTTACGTTGAAATCCATTATTCAAATATGCGATTTTCATTTTAGATAAAAATGAAATTTGAAAATCGTTTGCATTCCAATAGGAAAGCATTATGACCTAAAAAGAAATGTTCTATATTTTTCTAACGAATGAACCAAATGTAATTCAGGGTACCTCACCAACATACCTACCAAAAATCAACCTAATTGGATCATTTTTGCGGCATTTATCGCGGAATGGACAGACAGACAGACCGAAACCAAAAACTTGTCGCGTCACCACAGTGAGCCTTCACTGACGTTTTGGCAATTAAATCGTAAAGTAATTTTCATAGGTTTTAAATATTTGCGTCTTAGGTGTGTGCATAACCACTGGCGCAAGGATCAACAAGCTACCATTGTTTTAGAAAATAATAATTTGCCTTATTTAACCCTTTCACGCTCAAGGGAAATATTTTTCCATTCTACAAAAATGTTGAAATAAATGATTGACACCGGAAATTATGAACAAATTTATTTGTATATAAGAAAAAAGCGATATTTCACATTCATAATAAATGGAAAACATTTCTATTAAAATTCTGCTGTCATTGTTGAATTTTGTAATTAAAATTTTGTGGTTTCATAGGGAAACCAATGTCCGTTAAAGGGTTAAAGCGTATCACAGAGACATGGTGATATTCTCTTACTTTACACCCACAATAGCTAAAATATTGTGTTGTATTGGCATATTTAGTCTTGGACATCTTATGGTCATGTAAGGGTTAATGACAGAAGCTTTGCAATTAAATAAGGCAAATATTGCATTTGATGTAATATTTGCCGGTGGATTGTGGCAGATAAAGATTTTCAAGCAAAACGGTTGTGCAGATCTCACTATCTAATGATTCTAACATAAATTTGCTCATTTTCTCCGTCCAATCTCAAATCCAAAGTCTGAAATAGTTGATTTAAATAATAACAAACTACATTTTGAACATTAGAATTATGATTGTTTTATATAAACAAAATTAAATGCAATTGAATGACCAAAATGGTTTGCGAATGTTATTGAGAAAATAATTGTTTAATAATATTTGAAAGATACGAAACTGAAAGTATGTAATTTCAAAAGATCTTATAATTAAAAGATAACTTTCACTTATTTCGAATACTATTCGGGAATATTTTAAAGAAAACTACTTATTTTGAAAGTAAAAAAAAAATATATATATATATAAAAGCGCGTATACATTTTTAAAGTTTATCTTAAAACTTTATAAGGCGTAATATCGACGAAAATTTAAGCATGTAAAAATGAAAATATAAATATATGCTTGGCTTTGAAATAACAATCATTGATTTTCTATAAATACGAGCGACAATAGAATATTCAGAGTTTAAATTGTTTTATACATATAGTCTAAGAGCTAGCAACGTTTTCGTCACATGATTTTAGCATGGCTCATTTTTCTATATATTCTCCGTCTTTATTGTGTAGTACGAATGCGGCCGGTCTGGCTGGTGGAAGTGGTTGCGTTTACCTGTGGGGGGGAGGGGCAATGCAGGTAAAAAGTGATAAAATTACGTCATTTTAGCATGGATTTTGTTTATAAAAGTTGAATCTGCTAACTATTTGTGATATTAAGTTATTAGTCTGGCACCGTTTTAACGTTGCCAACACCGTGCCAGACCCTCATTTATAGGCAAAATGAGGTGTCAAATTCACGTCATTTTAGCATAGCTGAAATTTTAGTATGTTATACTTTGGCTATCAGATAAGCCATAATTAATTTGCCAGACCGAAATTCGGTTGCTAAATTACTGCCAGACGCCGATTTAAATCTGGCAGAGAAAGCACCTATTATGAGAGTTTGCAGCTTTTGTAGTGCTTTGGCTACTTTCAATACACAATAAAGCCGTAATTGTTGCCAAAGCAACGATCTTTGCTTTAGATAAAAGTATCTATCTCTCTCTCTCTCTCTCTCTCTGTATATATATATATGAATAGCCGCCCGTCCCGACTTCGCGTGGGTGCACAATGTGTCGACTACAATGCAGGGTAGGTGGTAGATAATTAAACATTATTCTAAATAATATTCTAAAATAATTCTAAATAGGATAGAAGTGGAGGTGAGAAAAACTGCAGTACTTACAAATTTTAAACTTTAAATAAAAGCTTGTAAAAATGTGATAAGTAATGTTTTTCTATTTATGTACATAATGACAATAATAAATTAATTTTAATATAGCAGAACCACCAGTCTTCACCCGAGTTAACCTTGGCCTACCAGGTAACATAAGTAAAAATTCAATATTCTAAAAATACGCCGATCACAATAACGCATCCGCGTCCATAAACCGTCAAAATGACATTCAGAAAAAAACATATGTTATTTTGACGCAATCATGCTAAATCCCTCAGCTTTATAATTGATTAAATGAATTTCTTTTTAAAAATGTCTTACGCAAAATATCTAATAAAAAATCAGCAGTAGTTGTCTTATTCGTCTAATCTTCCATAATCGAGTTCATATCCTTTGTTTAACCCCCTTAGTGGGTGAATTTCTAAAATTGCTTTAAACACGTGTTTAACTATTATTCTTTAGTAGAATTATTATCCTAAATTTCATGCTCCTACCTGAAACTGCTGCTGAGATACGGTGAAATGAACTAAAACGTTTGACAATCCATTTAACCCCCTTAGTAGTTGAATTTCTAAAATCACTGAAATACGTGTTTAACTATTTTTTTTAGTAGATTTGTTATCCTGAATTTTGTGCTCTTATCTAAAACTGCTGCTGAGATATGGTGAAATGACCTAAAACGTTCGAACCTGCATTTAACCCCCTTAGTGAATTAACTTTTTTTAATATTCTCTCTTAACTTTTAAATAATTTAGTAAATATTTTCTCTTAATTATCTGAATAAACTTATATAACCTTATTTGACGGTCTGGCTGGCAGATGTTGTGTTTACTTTTGAGAGTAAGGGCAATGCAGGTGAAAAAATTACAACATTAAATTTTGATAACACGAGTTTTGTTTATAACATTTGTTTCTGCAAACTATTTGTGATATTAAGCCATTAATGCCAGACGGTTTCAACGTTTTTAAGACCGTGCCAGACTCTGATTTATAAGTAAAAAATAAATCATCTACACGTCAAACACGTCATCTACAAACAGTTCAAATTTAAATATGTTATTCTTTGGGTATCAGACAAACCATAATTAATTAGCCAGACACCAATTCCGTTGCTAAATTAATGCTAACATCTAGAAAGAAGTAAGCAAGCAATAAAATTAAGCATGAAAATACGTCGTAGTTGATAATAATAAATAATTAAAAATAATATAATAATAGGCATAAATTAGCAATAACAGGTCAGCGAACTGTAGCGAACAGGTAAACGAAAGAAAAAGTGACTACATTCCATTTTGAGTTTTCAAAAAATATATTATAATGAAAAGTAAGTGCTATACATAAGTGCTATATATAATAATGAAAAATAAGTGCTATATATAATAATAAAAATAAGTGCTGAATATAATGAAAAATAAGGGCTAAAAAGTACATTAACTTAAAATATTATTTCAAAATTATTTCGCCTTGTGCATTTTCAAGGTCTTCATCTTCGTCACTGCTGTCATCATTATAAGAATTATTATCATCTTTATCATCATTAACATTGCCTATTTCTTTCTAACCACTATAAGTTTATTTAGAAAATTAAGAGAAAAAAATATATGTTGTATAGTTTAAAATTAACAGCGAATATTAATAAAGATTAATTATAATATTACTTAAAAATTAAGACAGAATTTAAATAAATGATTAACAATTTACGGTGGAGTTTCAGTTTTGCTCTTTTTTCGCTCCTTTGGCGATTTTATACATCTCTATACTTATAAAAGAGCATGTCCTCATGACTCAGAATCAACGCCGAGTCTCAACCGCTCCTAGGACTACGAAATTTGGAAGATATGTACCCACTAAGAAAGTATTTTTGAAAATTAAGCCCTACGGGTGTTAAATGGGAGGTTCGAAAGATTTAGGTCATTTCTCCATATCTCTGCAGCAGTTTTACGTAGGAGTATGACATTCAGGATAACAAATCTACTAAAAAAATAGTTAACCCTTAAATGCCATGTGTTGCCTTTGGGCAACATACCCAATTTAGTCTTTAAAAATAATATAAGGATAATACTGAAGGTTAAAGCCTAATGTCGCCAATAAAATACATACTGACAATATTATTAAATCAACTTTCAACAATCAGATGACAAGTATTGTGCTGTTTAAGAATAAAGAAAATATATTTTTTCAATTGTTGCTGAATGTGCTTTATGTTTCATTTGGAAGCTTGCAAAATATCCTATTTTAGACTGCTGTGAGTAAGTAAAATTTATTTCTCATCATAGTTCTTAAAATTCATGTGTGTTTAATGTTAAAGAATTTTATAAAGTTAAATTATTTTTTCAGTTAAAGACAAGTACTGCCGATTAGTAACAAACTGTTTTTAGCCGTAAACCATACTTAAAACAGAATATGATTTTTTTAAGTATTTTTCGCATGATTCATTTGAGAAATAAAAGCCGAAAAACATTTTAAAGTTTATTTTTGAAAAATCAGGCATTTAAGGGTTAAACATTTATTTCATGGATTTTAGAAATTCAATCACTAAGGGAGTTAAATGGGGGTGGTTGAGAGTTTAGGTCATTTCCCCGCCATATCTGAAAAGCAGTTTTAGATAGGAGTGTGAAATTCAGCATACCAATTCTACTAAAAAAGGAGTTAAACATATATTTCAGCGATTTTGGAACAAGCGATTTTAGAACAAGCGATTTTAGAGCCAGCGATTTTAAAGCCAACATCGACTATGAACTCGGTTATGAAAGACTAAACGAATAAGACATCTATTGCTAATTTTTTATTAGATATTTTGCGTGGCATTTTTCAAATCATAAATATATGTACTTTTATAGAAAGCAACAATCGTTGCTTTGGCGACATTCACGGCTTGGCTGTGTATTGATAGTAACCCACACGAAGTCGGGACGGGCGGCTATTCATATATATATATATATATATATATATATATATATATATAGAGAGAGAGAGAGAGAGAGAGAGATACTTTTATCTAAAGCAAGGATCGTTGCTTTGGCAACAATTACGGCTTTATTGTGTATTGAAAGTAGACAAAGCACTACAAAAGCTGCAAACTCTCATAATAGGCGCTTTCTCTAACAGATTTAAATCGGCGTCTGGCAGTAATTTAGCAACAGAATTTCGGTCTGGCAAATTAATTATTGCTTATCTGATAGCCACAGTATAACATACTAAAATTTCAGCTATGCTAAAATGACGTGAATTTGACACCTCATTTTGCCTATAAATGAGGGTCTGGCACGGTGTTGGCAACGTTAAAACGGTGCCAGACTAATAACTTAATATCACAAATAGTTAGCAGATTCAAGTTTTATAAACAAAATTCATGCTAAAATGACGTAATTTTGTCACTTTTTTACCTGCATTGCCCCTCCCCCCACAGGTAAACGCAACCACTTTCACCAGCCAGATTCGTACTACACAATAAAGACGGAGAATATATAGAAAAATGAGCCTTGCTAAAATCACGTGTTTTCTGACGTTGCTAGCTCTTAGACTAATATTTTTGAAAAAAAATCGTGTCCATAAAATTACTTTATTCTCAAAATGTAAAGAAAAGAAAATTTATAATTTTATAGCCTAATCTAGTACTTTTTTAGTTTACGAAACAAAACAATTGAAAATAAATTTTTCAGCTAACGATAACAGATGTATAAAAATATGAAAGTGTACTTTTTACGAGCTGGATTTATATTTAAATAGGGAGAGTTTAGGCGAATTTGGAATATTATAAGATCTTTCACAAATACACAATGCGTTCAGTAATGCAGCGCAGAAATTTTATGCAAAAAAGAAAAATGTATATACATAAAGAATTCTTTTTAAAATTCAGCTAAGCGTGCATAACAGTTACATGGTTAGTTTTGTTCTAAATACAAAATGTCGTTTAAGAAATTGAAACTTTTTAATTGAAATATTTTTGATACTTCAAACAAAAATAAAAGTACATGAATATTTCTATAATTAAAAAAAGATAACTGTGTGGTAAAAAAATAAATATCCTAACGATAGCTATACCTTCAATTATAGCTATAACTTCAATCAACCTCAAAGATAAGCGTCCATTTTTTATACCATTATCACTCGAACAATTTTATGCATTTAATTACTTTTTGGTTCTTACTTTCAAAAAGCCCAAACATAAAGCATGGTCATATTTTTAAAATGTTTCTGTAGTATTAAGTGATGCGATTATTAAAAATTAGTAAAGAAGAATCTGTTTTCCACCATTACAATCCCCATAGTCCCCCCGCCCCCAAATATAAATTTTCTTTTAATTCTGAGCATTAGTTGTCAAATTTATCTGTAGTTATGTAAGTTTGGTAACTCTAAGGGCCCTCATTTAAAATTAAAGTATATAATCTATTTTCTGCTATTTCATGTATGTTAACTTATGAAAAGTAAATGGCATATGCATGAATTTTCTGATACGTTACTACCATTAATACATTTTTTTAACTTCATTAATAAAACATCTTTAGCCGCAATATTGCATAATTTCACAATGCATTTATCAATATTGTCGCAGTCCCCGAACAGAACTCGTATTTCGCGTATTTCCGAAGATGGATCAATGTTAATTTGTATTCTGGAGAAATGAGATATGGCAAATCGAATAAAATATGGATTCCGTATTCAAATTTTCAAAGTTCGTATGAAAATATGTCCACTGTAAATAACATGTTCACCATAACTGAATTGTAGAAAATCATAAACAAGAAACTTTAGTGTAAAAAAGCTTTTCTCTGAGACTTATAATTTGAGTTATAATTATCACTCAGATCTTTTTTCGTACTGTAAATATATTTCTACATTTATTTCCAAACTGATTTATCAACATATATTTTTAGCCACAAAAATTGTTAAAGTAATGTTAGCATCTTTTTAGAAAGTTAGCTTAATTTAAAAAGAATTTTGTACACGATTAAAAATATTGCTAAAAAACCCTTTCTTTAATCCATTTTACTGTACTTTATAAATCTGGATATCCAAATGCTTTTTGAACATTGTAAATCGAATAATGCTGTTTTACTTTAGTAACTAGAAGTATATGTACATTGAGTTTTAAATACTTCAAAGACACAATATTTTAATTTCTTCAGCTTTATAAATTATATTGGAACAAAGTGATAGTTTTATAGGTCCGGAGGATTCCGCATAATCGAAGAAAAGGCTATCTCATTTAAATAAAAGTGAAATTTTTGTACTTCTTCATTCTAGTTTTCTAGTTACAATAAACTATAAAAATCTCTCTTTAACCGATGAGTAATTACCGAATTTTCGATATAACAAAAAAAAAGGTTAGCATGTAATTTCTTTAAAACGACACTGCTTTAAAAACTGTAATAAATGCAAACAAAAATTAGAAAAAGTCGCGCAAACTAAATTTGGTTAATATAAACCCATCCAAAATTTTGATTGGACTGACCAAATAATTTGTTAGCTTATTATAGTTATAACTGAATGGATTTGGTTACAAAAAACAAATGAATTTTGGTTCTTGTAACCATTTAATTATATTGAGCTTTAACTATATTAAGCTTTAATTAAGATAATAAAACCATTTAGACAGTCGAACCAAAATTTTGGATGGGGCTATATTAACCAAATTATTTAATTCGCGCAACTCTTATTGTTTTTTTTAACAAAGTACTTTTTTCTGTGCAGCAAATCATAATTTAAAATTGTTAATGAATTAAAAAAGAGTTAAAATTGTAATTAACTAAATAAAATGTTTCCGAAAAGGAAATATGGAATAAAACTACTATATTTCAAAATGTTTACATGGCTTTTGTTGAAAAATCATTTGTAGCAAAATATTTCTTTTTGTCTACAAGTTTTTTTTATTGTAAACTAATTTTTATGAATAATCAATTCTTAAATTAATATCGTAATTTGTATAATTGGTGAACATAGCTTTATTAATGACAATTTTATATCTGAAAATTTCAAATTAATAAATGTTGCACACAGAGCTTTACTAAGTATATTTTTTAAATATGTTTCTCGCACAATGAACATGCTGAATGAATCATCTAAATCCTCTAAATTAATCTTTATGTATAAATTGACTTACTTTATACATACATGTTCGGCGTGGAATTGAATTGATATTTGACGTTTAAAAAGTTCGCTTATACTACTGGGATTTGATGGCTCCTAACAGAATGAAGATCCAACATTAAAGAACAAAGAAAGTGCTGCTTCACACATTGTTCAACTTAATAATTTATTAGAAAACTCCGTGGAAAGAATTTTCTCGTCTTTAAGATTATGCTTAATCATAAATTGTTTATTATAAGTGTAAAATGTATCAATTAACATAATGTATGTGAATATAACGGAATCCTGTAAAAGCAAATTTTAGTAATTTGTGAAGTACAGCTTTATATTATAAATTTTCTAGCAAGATATTTATATTTACCGTCCTCAAAGTTTTATGTATTTATAAATCAGCGTCTGAGTATATAATGTCTAATATATTCATATAGAAGATTTTTTAATAAGTACTGATTTTTTTAAAGTAATATTTTGTTAATTCTTCTTGCCTAATAGAGCATTACTTACTGTAAAGTAAGGTCTTCAACACTAAATATACCAACAACTGGTCATTTGGCTGGTACCAAGTGAAAATATTTCTATTCCGACCAGAAATTTCATTTCTTCATAAAATAGAATATAAATAGCGCAGAAAAAAGTTAGAATTAAATGTTGAAATAATAATTCTGATGTAAAATGCTTTTATAAAACTTGAGTAAAATTTTCCGTATGTTTAGTGGTAGCTATAATAGTTCTAAATTATCAACTTAAAATGTATGTATCAAGAAAATTAAGATGCAAAATTTGTATTAAATCCACGAAGATATCTTAAGTAATAAAATGTGGAATGATCTTTCTCGTTAACACTATTTCATAATTATAAATTATGATTTATAAATGAGGAATTTCTAAATTCATATTCTTAATCAATTTATGATTAAAATTTTAAGAAACAAAATGTTTAATGTTTGATGTGCACAGATTTATAAAGCAACTATATTGCTATAGATCTTCCTAACGCACAAAATTATTTAATTTTAATAAAATTTTCTGAAACTTTATTAATAAAATGCTTTATGTAAATAAAAATTTTAAGTAACAGAATTATTGTGTATATGTTACGGTCAATATGACTAATTCTTTCATTGTTAATAATAAACGTTTATTATTAATAATGACCGGGCATAATGACCGGTTGCTATTAATAACTGCGGTCATTATTAATAATAACCGGTTATTATTAATAATGACCGGCTTAATACTATTGACCCTAACATATACACATCTTTATTAATCAAAATGTCAAAAGACGCTCTTTATCGTTAACAAAATTATATTGTTTAAATATATAAAGTTTTCTAAATTGACATCGATAAAAAAATATGGAAATGGAAATTTTAAGTAACATATTTCATGTATACAAATTTATTAAGAGATGTTTCGAAGAAAGATCTTTCTCATTCCACAATAATTTATGAATTAAATTTGTAATAAGTTCTAAATTTAAATTGAATTAACCATGAGAGATTTAATATTTAAGAAACATGTTTTTAAATGATTTATAAAGCTTTATTAAGCTAATATTTCAAAGATCTTTCTCTTGTATATAATATTTTGTTTAAATTATAATTGATGAAATTATCTAAACTTATATTGAAAAAGTATCTAAATGCAAATTTTAAGGAACATAAGTTTAAATATTTCGTTATAAAGATTCGTTTGCAATGATATTTAAAAGAAAGATCCTTTTTCTCCCATAGAATTTATCATCTTTAAATTAATGAAGTTTTTTCAACTTGTAGACTTGCTTTATGTACATAGAACATTTACGAAAAAAAATTAAGTATTTTATGTCTGCAGCTTTATTAAACAATGTTTTGAAAAAGGATATTTCTTATCAATTTCTAAATTTGCATTGAGAAATTTTTTGAAAATGAAATTTTAAGAAACAAATTTTCAGCAATTTCATAGAGTTTTATCAAGCAGTGTTTTGTAGAAAGTTCTTTCTCGTGAATAAACCACTTTTTGTTTAAATTACAATTTGTGAAAATATTCAATTGATAAGATGAATTGTGTAAATGGAATTTTGAAGAATTACTTTTTTGATAATTGTTTTTATTAAGCAATAATATTTCGAGAAAAGATTTTCTCGTCCACAAAATTTATTTGTTATTTAATTTTTGAATGTTCTAAATTTTATATTGCTATATTTTGTATATAAAATGAAAATTTTAGAAACGTTTACATTATAAATATTTACAGTGACTTATTAAGGAATAATATTTCCAGAAAGATCTTTTCTCTTCTACAAAATTGTGTTTATATTATATTGTAATATTCTAAATTTATTTTAATAAAATAATTTCTGTATTTGAAACTTTAGAAAATACTATAAAATATTTCATATGTATAGCTCTATTAAGAGATTTTTCGCAGAAAGACCTTTCTCGTCCACAAAATTTAAATTAATGTAAATTTTTCTAAATTGATAGAATTACTATGCAGAAAGAGATATTTAAGAAACAATTCTTTTCAATGTTTGATTATACAGTTTTATTAAGCTATAATACATCGAGAAAGATCTTTCTCGTCGGTATAATTAGATTTTGTTTAAATTATAATTTATGAAATTATCTAAATTTATATTAAAAAAAAAAAAAATCAATCAAAGGACATAAGTTTAAAAATTTTCATTATAAAGTGGTTTTAGAAATGATATTTCAAAGAAAGATCCATTTTCGCACACAAAAATATCTTGTTTAAATTTATGAAGTTTTATAAATTTTTAGATTTCCTTTATATAAACGGAAAATTTTCTAAACAAAATTATAATTATTTCAGGTATGCAGCATTATTAAGGAAAGTTTCGAAGAAGGATCTTTTTTGTCCATACAATAATTTACTTAAAGTATAATCGTATTTTTTTCTAAAATTATATTGATAAAAATATTTGTAAATGAAAATTTTACGGAACAAAATTTTAAGTATTTTATGGATGAAACTTTATTAAATTATATTTAGAAGAAGGTTTTCTCGTCCATAATGTAGTATTTAGTTCTAAGTATAATTCATGAAATTTTAGAAATTGATAAATAATTTATGTAAACTAAATTTTACGAAACAAAATTACTAATATTTGATGTTTACTGCTGTTTTAAATAATGAAATTCCGAGAAAAGATCTTTTCTCGTCCACAGAAGTTATATGTAATTTTTAGAGCTTTATTAAATAATATAATTTAGAAAGAAACATTTCTCGTTTTACAAATTTAGTTTTCCTTTAAATCGAAATCTATGTAGTTTTCCAAATTTTATATTAATAAAATAATTTAAGTAATTAAAAATTTAAATACTCCATATATACCACTTTATTAAATAATATTTGTAAGAAAGATATTCCTTGGTCATAAAATTACATATTGTTTATTTTTAAGAATTTAAAAATTTATATTGATAAATTACATAAATTAAAATGTTAAGAAACCAAATTTTAAAATTATGGAGCTTCTTTAAGCAAAAACATTTCGAAGGAAGATCTTTCTCGTCCGCAAATCCATATTGTTTAAATGTATGAAGTTTTCTAAAATTATATTTGTAAAATATTTTATATAAATGACCATTTTAAGAAAAACAAGTTAAAATATTTGATATACACGGCGAAACGATAACTCTAAGAAAGAAGTTTCTCGTTTACAAAATTATTTTTTATTTAAATTATAATTTAATTTTTCCAAGATATATATTAATAAAGAATGTATTATAAAATTCTAATGTTTGATGTGCAGAGCTTTAATAAACAATATTTCCCAGAAATTTCTTTCTTATCCACAAAATTGTATTTTTATTCGTAATCAAAATTCTAATCTTATATAAATAATTTATGATAGAGATTAATTATTAAGAAACAATTTTATAATTATTTGATATACACAAATTTTTAAAGCAATATTTCAAAAATGACTTACTCGTAAATAATTGTTTAAATTTAAGAAAATTTCTAAATTTATGATAAAATTAAACATTTGATTATAGAACTTTAAATTGTAATAACATTTTGAAGAAAAATCTGTTTCGTCCAGAAAAAAATTAATTTGTTTAAATTTGTACAAGTTTTCTAAAATTATAGTGAACAAATATTTTACATAAATGAATTTTTAAGAAAATTTATAAATATTCCATTTATACACCTTTATATTAATCCTTTGACTACTGGTCGGGACATATACGTCCCAATGAAATATTTTTTAAAATTCTTTTCGTACCGCATTTTAATACAAATTCTCTGTCATGCACTAATACTAGGATATTTTAAAGAGAAATTTACCACAAAGGAAATTTTTTTTTGTAAATTATGGTACATTTTATTATAAAAATAACAATTGCTCCTGACCCACAATCAGAGGATTAAACAATGTTTTGAAAAAATATTTTTCTCATCAGTAAAAGAATATATTTTAGTTATATTTTTTTTTGTATATTGATAAAATAAATATGTTAATGAGTTTTTTTTAAAAGATTGTTTTAATATTTCATGAAACAGATTTATTACGCTATAAAATTTCGAAGAAGGATCTTTCTGCTCTCCATAATTCTATTTATGTAAAAATTTGAATTTATAAATTTTTATAACTTTATATTCATAAAATATATTAAGTAAATAAAACTTTTATAGTACAAAAATTTAAATATTTCATTTTAGAACATTATTAAATAATATTTGGAATAAAGCTCTTATTCGTATACAAAATTACTTTTTGACAATTTATAAAGTTTTCTAAATTTATATTTATAAAATATTTTATATAAATAAAATTTTTAAAAGGCAAAATTTTAAATATTTGATAAACACAATTATTAATATGTGTTTCGAAGAAAGATCTTTCTCGTCTCCAAAAATATTTTTCGTTTAAAATATGTCACGAAATTAAGTTGATTAAAATAATTATAATAATTTATAATAACTTTCCTCTATTCATTATAAAATAATTATGTAATTGAAAATTTAAATTTTTTTAAATGCTTGTTGTATGCAACTGTATTATACAACATTTCGAGAAAAAAAAATTTCTCATCCACAAAATTAATTTTGTTTAAATTATAACTTATGAAATTTTCTAAATTTATATTAATAAAATATTTTATGCAACATGTAAAATTTTAAGAAAAATATTTTAAATAGCTGATTTATAGATCTTTTATAAAACAATACTTATAAGATCCTTCTCGTCTATAAAGGTATAATTTGTTTAAGTTAATGAAGTGTTCCAAATTTATATTGATGAAATAATTTAAAAAATAAACTCTTGCATCATAAATATGTAAATTATAAATATTTTAATTACATTATACATATTTAAAGTATTTTATGAATAAACAATGTTTTCAAGAAAGATCTTTCTCGTCCATAAAAAAGTTATATTTGTAAAACTTCTAAATTAAGATTGTTTCTTAAGTATTTTATCTTGCATAATTATTTTATCAATTTATAGTATTTGAATATATGGCTTTATAATGCTATAATATATTGAAAAACGATCTTTCTCGTCTACATATTTATAATATGTTTAAATTTTAATTTGAAATTATCAAAAATCATATTGATAAAATTTATGTAAATTTTTAGGAACAAAATTTATAAATATTTGTATATAGATTTAATAAGCCATATTTCGATCGGAGAAAGATCTTTCTCGTCTACAGAATTATACATCGTTTTAACTTGATATTTTATACATTTATATTGATAAAATAAATTATGTGAATGAAAATTTTAAACATTAGAATATAGGGTTTTTTAATACCTTAGCGACTAGCGGAACATATAACATGCACAAAATCCTTTAATACACCACTGATACAACTTTTTTAACAGATTTTTTTTCTTGTTCAATTGCAGTATTTCAGCGATTGCATAAGGCGAGATATTCTAATTAAAAAAGTGGCGCGTAAAAATAGGAAGTGGTTACGCAATAGCATTACGAAGAAAGATCTTTCTCGTTCACAAAATTCTATTGTTTAAATTTGGACGTTTTCTAAAATTATAGTGAAAAAATATTTTATATTAAATGTAATTTTAAGAAACACAAATATTTATTTCATGATTATACAGCTTTATTAAACAATGTTTTGGAAGTAAGATTATTCTCGTCCACAAAATAATTTACTTAAATTACAATTGTAAATTATTTAAACTTTTTATTGATAGTGTAATTATGAAAGATAAATCATTTAAGAAATATGTTTTAATATTTGATTTATACACCTTTATTAAACTATAATAATTTGAAGAAAGAACTTTATCGTCTATAAAATTGTATTTTTTAAAAATTATATTCTACGAACATTTTAAATCTATATTTATAAAATATGTATAAATGAAAAGTTTAAAAAACATAAGTTTTTAAGTGCTGGATTTCTGAGCTTTATTAAGCAATAATATATTAAAGATTTTTTCTCGAGACAGATAATTATTTTATTTAAATTTATAATGATGTTGATAAAATATTTTTTGTAAATGATAATTTTAAAAACAAAGTTTTAATTATTTCATGTATATTTTCTTATTAAGCAATGTTAAGATCTTTCTCATCCACAAAATAATTTGCTTAAATTAGAATTGATTTTTTTTTCTAAATTTATATTGATAAGATGTAACTAACTGAATTTTTGTAAACAAAATTTTAAATATTTATTGAAGACAGCTATATGAATCGTTAATAAATTGGAAGTTTCTGAATTTATAATGAATTTTTATGCAAGATGAAAATTTAAAGAAATAAATTATATTTACATCATAAGTATACACATAATAAATATTTGATTTACAAATTTATTAAGCAAAAACATTTATAAGAAAGATCTTTCTCGTCTCAAAATGGTATCTTTACATTAACTTTGAAGCAATTCTCTAAAATTATTAAAAAATAACTAACGTAACTGAAAATTTAAACAACAAATGTTTTAATATTTCACGAACTTTATTAAAAAATCATTGCTTCGTAGAAAGATATTTCTTGTTCATAAAATTATAGTATTTAAAATTTTTGAACAATTTATTGATAAATTACCTAAATGAAATTTAGGAGACGAAAATTTAACTATTTGATTTCAGAGCTTTTTTAAGCCATAAAATTTCGAAGAAATATCTTTCTCGTCCGCTTATATTTCGCTAAAACTTGGGAAGTTTTTCTAAAATTGATAAAATATTTATGTAAAAGAGAATTTTAAGAAACAATTTTAAATTTTGCATTATACAGCTTTATGAGGCTCTAATATTTTAAAGAAAGATCTTTCTCGTCCACACAGTATCTTTAAATTTTAATTTATGCAGTTTTCTAAATTTATATTGGAAAAATAATTTATGTAAAAATAAATTTAAGCGACAAAATTTTAGATATGATGCATGTATCTTTTTTATTAACCAAGATTCTTTTTTTTTAATATTGCTAGTCTATAAAATTATATTTAATTTTAATTTTTGAAAATTTCTAAATTCATATTGATAAAATAATTTATGTAAATTAAATTATCAAGAAACAACATTTTAAATTGTTGTATACGCCTCAATTAAGGAAAATCAAACCGAAGAATGTACTTTCTCATCCACAAAATCATTTGTTATTAAACTATTAATTTGTAAATTTTTATTATTAAAATATGTACCTGACAACATTTAAGATGAAAAATTTTAAAGATTTGATGTATATAGCGAGAATGTTTTGTGAAAAGATCTTTCTCTGCTAATTATTTAACCTTTAGATTACGGAGTCAGGACATATGTCGTTTCAGAAAAAATATATTTTTTTTTCTATTCCTACCACTTTTTGAAAAATATTTGCCATAAAGCTATAGTAGGATATTTTCAAGAGAAATGTACCACAAAGAAAAGATTTTGTAAATTGTGGTAAGATTGCATATAAAAATAGTCGCCATTACCGCCCGTAATTAAAAGGTTAAAAAATTTATGAACATAAATTTGTAGAAGAATATCATGTGTAAACTACATGAACGTAAATTAAGTCATACCCTGTGGTTAAGCATTAATTTTTTTTTAGATGTATGTCTTGTTCGTAAAATTTTTCTTCATTTCTAATGTATCTATCAAAGTTTCATTTTTGTTCACACAATACTTACTGTAAAATACACTAGTATCATAAACTATCATAATTTTGTTGATGGTATTGTACATTTTCAAATTTGATGTGTAAATATACTTGTACTGTATAATTACTGGTACTTTGTTATGCATTAAAACTTCGTATATGTATCTGTTTCACTCTAAAGTATGATTTATTTACAATGATTCTATCGTTATGTCTTTCTTGTCCACAAATTAATTACTGTAAAGTACATTAATATTGTAAATTGACATTTGTAGTTATTATTGTACATTTTACTATTTTATATGTAAAACTTTGTCAAGCATTAAAATTTTGAAGGTGGATCTCTTGTCCACAAAATTATGCTTTATTTCTAAAATATGTCTCATGGTTTATTTGTTGTCCACAAAAATTACTGCAAAGCATACTAATACTGTAAACTAGCTTTTATGTCTTTCTTTTTAATTTATAAATTGTAAAATAATACTGATAAAAAAATGTATTTCGTATTTTTTTTTCTTTTTTTAATATTGACATATAATACTACCAGAGAAAGCTAGTACGGTATGTTTCGCTATTTTGTATATAAAACTTTAAGCTTTTAAAATTTGTAGAAGGATATATATATATATATATTTAATTAGGATTTATTTTTAATGTATCTATTATTGTAACGTAGCATTGTTTTGTATCTAGTATTATGCTTTTCATTTTGTATATACACTTAGTTAACCATCAAAATTTTATATGGATATTTTGTCCAGAGATTTATGCTTTATTTGTATTGTACTCATGTGAACGTGAAACCTTATACATGAATATATATTTTGTACATTAAACATTTTGCAACTTCATATATATTTCTAACTTTAAGCATCAAAACTTTGTAGATAGATCTGTTGTCTACAAAATTATGCTCTATTTATTAATAAGTATTTATTATTGTAGTACTATAGCATTATATTTTTGCCTAGTACTGTAAATTTTATTTTGTATATGAACTTTGTTAAGCATGAAAACTTCTTCATATATGGATATAGTATCCACAATTTTATACTTTATTGCTATTGAATTTATATGAATATAAAAAAACGTTATATCCTAATATATATTCTGTTTATTAAAACTTATACTATTTTATAGATAAAACTTTTTATTTTTAATATATTTATCATTTCTTTTTTATGCACAAAAAGGTGCTGTAATGTACACTAAAAATGTAAACTAGCATTGTTTTAGCTAGTATTGTGCATTTTACTATTTTGATATAAATCTATTTAAACTATCAAAATTTTGTAGATGTATGTCTTGTCCACAAATTTATGCTTTAATTCTTAAGTATCTATGATTTTTTTTCTATGTGCTCAAAAGTATTGTACAGTATACTAATGTTGTAAATCAGTATTGTTTTGTATATAGAACTGTACAATTTTCTCCTTTGTATATAAAACTCTAGCTGGAAACTTTGTAGCTAATTCTCTTGTAAACAAAATTAAGCTTAATTTATTGTGTTCTCTATCTTATTTGCAAAATAATTATTTCAATTTATACTTATTCTGCAAACTAGCATTAATTTATAGTAATTACTGCACAGTATTCTATTTCATACAGGAAACGGATTAAGAATCAAACTTTGTAGATATCTTTTGCACAAATCTAATCTTTATTTATAAGTACAAATTTATGCTTTAACACAATATTTATACTTTATTTATAATGTATAGAAATTTATGCTTTATTTATATTGTAAAGTATACTGTTACTGTAAAGTAGCATTGTTGAGTTCACAAGCCAGTACTCGGGGCTATAACCGAGCGTGGTTCTTTGAACCCTTTTATTTATGTATTGTTTTGTGTGTGTTTTACACTGATGAAGATGATCGGATTTATCTTGGAAATGCCTTATGTGGTTTTAATGATGGGATATTTTGAATTTGTGTGTTTTTAACGTTGTTAACTTTTATCTTGTGTTTCTGTACCCACTCAAAGTGAACATTTTCTGTCTAGCATTGTTTTGTATATAGTACTGTTTAATATACTAATTTTGTAAGCAATCATTGTTTAATAGCTAGAACTGTACAGTATACTATTTCATATATCAAACTGCAATTAGCATTATACTTTGTAGATATCTTATTCACAAATATATTCTTTATTTATAATATATATACAAATTTATGCTTTAATGCAATATTTATGCTTTATTTATATTGTAAAGTATACTGTTACTGTAAAGTACCATTGTTGAGTTCACAAGCCAGTACTCGGGGCTATATCCGAGCGAGGTTCTTTGAACCCTTTTGTGTGTGTGTATGTGTTTTACACTCGGCCGTATGTGGTTTTAATGTTGGGATATTTTGAATATGTGTTTTAACGTTGTTAACCTTTATCTTATGTCTCTGTACCGACTCAAAGTGAATATTTTCTGTCTAGCATTGTTTCGTAGATAGTACTTTTTAATATACTAATTTTGTAAGCTAGCATTGTTTAGTAGCTAGTACTACACAGTATACTATTTCATATATACAACTGTAATAAGCATAAAACTTTGTAGAAATATTTTTTTTACAAATGTTTCCTTTATTTATAATATATACACACATTTATGTTGGTATTTATAATGTATACAAATTTATGCTTCATTTATATTGTAAAGTATACTGTTACTGTAAAGTAGCATTGTAGAGTTCACAAGTCAGTACTCGGGGCTATAGCCGAGCGTGGTTCTTTGAGCCTTTTTATTTTTTTTTCGTATCTTTGACACTGATGAAGATGATCTGAGTTATCCTTGAAACGGGTTTTAATCCTTGGTTTTAATGTTGAGATAATTTGAATTTCTGTGTTTTTAACGTTGTTAACATTTATCTTACGTCTCTTTACCCACACAATGTACTGTTTAATATATTAATTTTGTATATAAAACATTTTTAAGAACTAAACATTTACAAATGGCTACCTTTTTAACCAAAAAAATATATATATCTGTTTAAAAGCATCTCATTGTTTCTTCCTTGTCCACAAAATAATTACTGTGTGTATACCAATATTATAAACTAGCACTGTGTTGCAGCTACTTGTACATTTTACCATTTCATATATAAAACTGTTTTAAGCATTGAATCTTTGTAGATATCGCGTCTTCAAAATTGTTTTATTTCTAATGTATCTTTATGAATATAACTTTTTAAACTTTTTATCCTAATATACATTTTGTACCTGAATTATTTTACTGTTTATATGAAACTTTGATAATCTTCAAAACGTTTATTATGGACTTATGATTTTTAAAATTTGAAAAGAGAGGGAAAAGAAATTCCTTTTTTTTTCTTTTTTCTCGCTTTCTTTTTTAAGGTCTTAGAAAAATATTTTAGATGTACAGTTATCGATAATGTCAAGCATAGTTTTAATCAATATTTAAGTTTTCGAAATAGATCTTATAAGTACAATATATTATAACTTATATAAAATTGCGGCATTGTTACTCATTTTACTTTATATAGCTAAAACAAATCAAATGCATTAACATTTTTCCAATTTAATTCTTAATGTATGAACACATGTACTTTAATTAACCGAACATATGTGACTCCTCGTATGATTTTGCATGTTAGAGTTCAGATTCATAAATTTTCGATATTTCAAGATTTAAGTAAACATTTTGAAATAGTTTTATTCAATATTGGTTTTAAGAAAATATATTTCAAATAGTATAAATTATGATTTGCTGTATTAAATTGTCGCATCGATGTTCTAATATAATTTACTAAGCTGAAAGAATGTGTTTAGCATTTGTTATATTTTACACTTAAGGTGCATTTATTTAATAATTGAATTACTAGAACTTGTGTTCAGCGATTCTGAAGATTCATGATGTTATTGGAGGTGCAGGTTTATACAGTACAGTAAAATATAATACTTTAAATAATTTATAAAATATTTTTTCTCGCGTACAAAACTAAATTGTTTATTTAAAATAGGCTATCTATGTTGAATATTGCAAATGCGGTCTTAAAATATTTGATGCAGCTAATAAATTAAAATTGTTGATACTTGAGTTTGGAAATGTTGTATAAATATGTACTTTAGCGATCAGAACTTATTTTAAAACAGTCGTTGATATAGGATACGTGTAAAATTCAGAAATTTAGTATTATACACCAGCAATATTTTACTGAGAATATTTACAAAATTTAAATATTGTAAAATTGCATGTAAAATGGTTAATTCTGTACCTAAAATAGTTTATATATCTATAATACTTATCATTTTAGTTTCGTACGTACAGTATGGAACATATAAGTACATGTACTGAAACTGACAAAAATGCTTTAAAATAAAAATTGATAAACATTAATTTAGAAGGATCGTAGATCATTTTGAAATCTACTTTTTATTTAACATTAGTTTTAAAGAAAATACTTGCATGTATACAAAAATATGAATTCTTGTGACATATACTATAGTCCAACTACTTCGATTAACGGTTACAAGCGGTTACTTGCATATCGTCGTTAAATTGGAAAACATTAGATAAGTCAAAACTTCAGAAACGCAAGCTATTAAATTGTAAAATATTCGTTTATCATTAGAATTTACTTAGGAAATATATTTAATTTCTTTTTTAGTGCATTAAATATATACCTTTTTTTATTTATTAATACTTATCTTGTTTTTTCCTTAAGTATCCCATGTGACAAATACCCTCTGAACATATTATCTTGCAAACAGCTTATCAAATTTTTCGTTCGTTCAATAGGTAAACAAAAGATAAATTAAAAGGCTTTTCAGTAAACAGAATAATTATTTAAAATATTTTCAAAACAGTTATCTTTAGATGAAAACTCGTTAAAATGAAGCTATAACATAGAAATATCGATGGACTTAAGGACTTAAGGACACTTTCGAAACCGGTTCCGAAGGTGAAAGTATCTTAATAATAAAAAAAAAATTGTAAACATAATCGAAAAAGTAAAAAACGGCCTACATAGAGATCAACCTCAGATATCCAATGCATAATAATATTAATAATAATAAAATATTGAAATGCAAACGAGATATTATAAAATAACTATCCCATAGGATTAACATTAGCGAGGGTGTGTTTTCGTGTGAGTGAAATGGCCTCTTAAGTTAGCCGTGCGCAGTTGATAAATCGCTAAATGTTGTTCCCATCGCCAGTATTTGTATTGCACTCACTTCGAAAATTTAAATAATACATCCATTTAAAACACATGCCCTTTCCACTCATTATATTTAAAATACAATTTTTTTTCAATAATAAATAATAACAGAAACCAAAACATTTTATTTGAACATCAAATCATTGTTTTAAATGATTTGATATAAATAGCATAAGATGCTATTGGCATCTTATGCTAATTCATAAAATGCCAATGCTATAGCATAAAATGCTATTTGCAAGATTTGCGGACATAAAATTTCCTAAACATTTATTTTCTTTTGGTTATATTTTTGTGATTGCATTTTGTTTCTCGATAAACTGGGCCAAACCTTGCGATTAATTGCTGGTCGTCAATAAAACCGGCAAGTACTTAAAATCTAAACAAAGCAATCTAAAAATGTGCAAAATCCAGAAATCCACAAAGCCCTTGGTCGCAACCTGTGCGATTTGTTGTGTATTGTATTAGCTGGCTATAATAAATTCTTGTGTACATAACACTGATTTTATTATTATTATTATTATTTTCTTTTTTAACAGGAAACTTGAAATATTCCGTAAACACTAAAATGCGTTCATATTGGTTTATTATTTTAAACAGATCGAAACTGTTGTTGTGAAGGCGGGCTTTTGCTATCATCGATCAGATTTTACTGTAACTTTGGTGGAGTAAATGAGATAATACTCTGGATTGACTAATGTTTTTTGCAAATTTTTTTATCTATGATTTTTCTTTTTGAGTTTAAACCTGCATCTAAAAAATATTAGATATTGGCAAAAAATATTAGATTGCAGTGCAAAATCCTCGCACGGTTCCGCTGGTAATTTTTATTGCTGGAAAGTGTTATTACATTTTGTGAACATATGTTGCGAATCTGTACTCAGTCAGGGAAGATGTGTATCTTGTTTACTAGATTTATTGCCAAATATTGTTGATACAGTTTGTTTTGATAGAGTTATGTATATTTTAAAAAAAAAAACATTCGCAATATCATATTAACTTCGGGTGAAAAGGAATTAGTGCTACAAAGCATTAATTCGCTTAACATGTACACGTTTTGCGCGTCACGAAAACACGTCATACCAAGCAGGCAAAACAAAGAGAAAAAAAATCGAACAACTTGCATGTTTCGATTTCATTAGTTCATAGAATTATTAATTATTGTTTACGACTAATACTTAATAATTCCACGAACCATCTAAATCGAAACGTGCAAGTTGTTCGGATTTTTTTCTTTGTTTTGCCTGCATTGTATGTTTTCGTGACATGTGTCACGACTTTATTATCTAGGGGCGTTGGTTTGATTTGTAGTGGAAGATTTGTGACGTCATTTGAAACAAAAAATCGCTGCAAAACATGAAAAAATGTTAAAAAACTCATAAAAAATTAACAGATAAAATCTAATAAAAAAAATCGGGATAATAAATACTCCGCCCTTCTCTTTTAAAATTATGATTTTTATATTTGAAAGATTTATCAACTTTCTCCAAGCTAAAAAGTGTAAAAAAAAAAAAAGACTATTCTGAGCGTATCTGAAGCTGAAAGGGAAGCAACCACCGAACCAATCAAGCGTTCTGGACAGAATTTCTTAGTGTCGAAGGAAAAAGTTTGCCAAAAAATAAAAAAATCTATGTACGAATTTTGCACTAACTTTATTGGAAAGAGGATAAAATTTACTATATTGGGCTAAAAGATTGGAATCGGATTCCTGTTACTAATGTGATTAAATCGGAGAAAAACGTCAAAAAACACTAAAAATTGCATTTTTAAAATCATGATTTTTTTTTTATCTGTAAAGAATTATCAAGAAAAAAATGACGATTCTGAGCGTATCTGAGACTGGAATGGAAACGCAGCCAGCGAACCAATCAAGCATTCCGCCAAAATGTCTTAGTGTCGGAGGAAAAAATTCGCCAAAAATTCAAAAATCGCTGTACGAATTTCGCATAAACTTTATTGAAAAGAACATAAAATTTACTATATTGGCTAAAATATTGGAACCGGATTCCCGTTACTAATGTGAAAAAATCGCAGCAAAATGTGAAAAAACACTAAAAATCGCATTAAAAATTAAATTTAAAAAATGTATTAAAAAATTCCAAAATCTAGCTTCAAGGTGCAAAACTAAATGCATAGAAGTACCTTCCCACCAAATTTTGTAGCTCTGCGTGCAGCGGTTTCTTCAGAACACAGCCGAGAAACAGACAGACACACAGATACACAAAGTTCCTTTTTTATTATAGTTGGAGATTCAATTTTTGCGCACTCTGTCCCACGTTTCTCTATCCCTAAAAGAAAACTCATTTTCCGTATACTTACATTAAACATGTACTTATAGTTGAGTTTAACAAAATAAACCCATATGCCACGTAACTTTTTAAAAATTAAATTTGAAGTTTAAAAAATTAAATTTCCTTAAAAAAATCTGATTGCTAAATATCATTACTATAAATATATGTTGAAGAAAGATATTTTAAATAGTTAGCTTCTGCCTGAAAGCATTTTATAATAGAGTTTTTGGTAGCTATTATTTTCTGGTTATAATGTGAAATCCTAATTCGGTGATAATTTTTGAACAACTTTATTGCCAAAACGTCAGTGGAGGCTCACTGTGGAGACGCGAAAAGTTTTTGGTTTCCGTCTGTTTCTCTGTCTGTTCCGTGATAACTGTCGTAAAAATCGTCCTATAAGGTTGATTTTTGGTGGGTATGTTGGTGAAGTACCCGGAATTAGCTGTATAGTTTTTAGTTACATTTGGTTTATTCGTTGGAAAAAATATAGAACATTTCTTTTTAGGTCATAATGTTTTCCTATGGGAATGCAGACGATTTTCAAATTTCATTTTTAACTGAAATGAAAATAGCATATTTGAATAATGGATTTAAACATAAAATTACGTATGCTAAATTTTTGATATGGAGGTTTTAAATATATCAAATAGCTTTGAAAATTTGCCGATACTTTTTATTAGAATTTAGAAATTGTTTAAATCATTGGAAATGTTTTTGCAACTGTTCGGGAAATGTAAAAAATAGGAAAATAAAATGTTTTATAAATTTTAAAATGCATTTATTTTTCTTTCCACTTTATTAATTGCTTAGCAACCATATTTTAAAGAATACAAAATAATAAAATTCAAGTAACTCGCACTATTTCGCTGCAATATTTTATTAGCAAAATAACTTATTTTCGGGGGATTCTATTGACATAAATGACAATTTATTTTGATACAAGTTACCTTTTAACTACTATAGAATGATTGCCGATATATATCTTTCCAAACTAAAATTACAAAAAATATTAAACGTGTAATTTGGATTAAAGTGTCATAGTATATGTTTACATTTGTATATATTTCTTACATGAGATATTATTCATTTTCTGGAACAGATGTGGATGTTTCGTCATTGAAGAGTTAATATAATTTAAAAAATACGATAAAATCATTCGTACAACGAGGGGGATAATCTAAAGAAATTAGATTAGTAAAACGATCCTGAAGTAATTATTGAAATTGAGAACATAAAAAGCTATCACAAAAAAATATATATATAGCGCCAAATCACGATTGCTATTTATTGAATTGGCAGTGGGAAAGATTATGAATGATTACCCAATAGGTCTAAAAGTTTCCAAAAAAAGCCTATTTTGGGGAGATTTTAGTATGCTATTGCCATCGAGTTAAATCAGGATGTACTTAAAAAATAAATATTATAGAATGACCATCAAAGCTGTTTTTCCGAAACAAAAATTGTAATAACACTAGATTTCTAAAATAGATATACGTGAAATATAGTAGAATCAGTTTACATTTCCATAAGTTACTTTTGTACATGAGATATTATTGAACTTATGTATCAGATGCAGGTGTTTCGTGGTTGGCGGGAAAGTAAATATTGCTATTTGAGTATTAGGATAACATGAAATTATTTTCGAAATTGTATCCTAATAAAACCACTGTGTAGAACGAACTCCAAAATGTACTAGAATCATTCACACAATCAATAGGAAATCACGAATATAAATTTAATAAGATTACGGGGGGTTCAGGGTTGAAGAGCCCCCCTCTGAAGAGATGTATTTTTTTATCAATCTAAAAAATTACAAGAATAAGTTAATAAGAATGTAAGAATATTATTACATAAACAGTGTTTTATGCAATTTAACGTTTCTAATTTTTGAAACCTTTGAATTATTTTATATGCCTATAAATATACATGTAATTTAAAAAATTTAATTTGCGGATTGTACGATGTTAAATATTATGAAAATTGAGATTAAAAAACAATCCCTTTCAGAGCTGACGTTGAGGTTCCTGATCTGCAGATTTACTAGTTTAGATATAGAGTCTAGATGAATGAGAAATCATTAATTTAAATTATTAAGATTCTTAATGTTTAAATTAAGTTACTTTATTTAAAAAAATTAATTTTTAAAGTTAAGAGTTTAATCTTTACAAATATTTAACTTTTATGAGTGAAAACAAAATCGTCAGGTGACTTTTAAAATTTTGCATATTAAATTATCATTTACAGAAAAATTTGTGTAGTTTTTGATTGTGCAGTTGAAAGTTAAAAGCAGTTATAAATTAGTTTAAGCTTCATTAGGAATTTCGGATGAAGAAAATAAAGTGTGGTTTACCGTGGAATAGACACTGTTGCTGAAATCTGTTAGGAACGCCGGCATGTAACCTCCAACTTTCTGACGCGGACGGACACATTTCACGATTCTCAACGAGAATCATTTTATACATTTAGTATATTCGAATATTTAAATTTAAAGTTTATTTTGCTTCGTGTTTTCTGTAATTGCTTTCTTTGAATCTTTTCAGTTCGCTTCATTAGTGTTTAACCTTTTTAACGCTTAAGTTGTTTTACATTTTCAAACTTACGCAGTTTTTTTTAGAGTAAAGAAATAATTCATGAAGTTTGGTGTCTTAATACTATAGGAAAGACACTTTTTAAATAAGCTAACGCAACCCGTTACAGAATAAGTTTTTTTGTCAGGTGTAAAAAGGACATCCTACCACTGCGAGAGAAAAAGAACTTTTCCTTCGTAGTGATCGAATGTATTATAGGTAGTACATAAATATCAGTTGTAGCTCTTTTTAGGCAGAAATTAACGATCTGCTCTAGAGACACTATAACGGTAACGGTTCCAGCGAAATGGAAGAATGAGTATGAATGTTGGGATATGCGCGCGTGCACAAAAGAACTAATAAGACACTTCAACTTTTTTAGAGCGCAACCACCATTGAAACATCATAGTGTTTGATGTTTCAAAGATGGGAAACTTGACTATGATGGCAAATTATTATCCCAAATAACTATAAAAGATTAATCTCTTGCTGCCGTGCTGACTAACTAGGCACCAAAACAAAATTAGTAAAGCACACTTAAAGTAATTGATATAAAACTTAGTGCATTCATATATTGCATTCTATATTGCGCGTACACTTTCTTTTCATGCTTATTGCACGAAAGTTGGCGTACAATAAGAGTTCTTTTTGCGGCAACATTTTTTTGTGCCCATAAATTTTAATCGCAATGTTGCTAATATAGCTCGTTTAGACACTTAATTGACGATTTTGTATTCAAAGTATTGAAGATGTAAAAAAAAATTATGTACGAGTAGAATGATATTTTAAACGTATAATAGTACTATGTACCTTAACAGCCTATTTAAATTTGGTGGTTGACCAATTTTACGAAAGTTGGAGTTCAAATAGTCGAAAATAAGAGAGTCAGGCTGTCAAACTTGCCATTTTGAAAGTTGTTTAAAACGATCATAGACCACCACCGTATAGTGCCGTTTGAACAAAATGTTTTTGGAAAAACGGAGCATCAATTTAAAAATTGTGTATGCACAGATATTAAGCAAAATAGCTTGCTTCAGTAATAGCTTGCTTCAGTAATAGCTTGCTTCTGCTTAATAAAAGAAAATGTCATTTTAAGAAATATTTATCTTTACAATCTGTATATAGCAAAATAAAGTTTCTATCGTAAAAGAAAGAAAAATATCGTGACATGTATAAGAAGCTTATCATTTGGAATGCGATGGTTGTTTGATGTGCAGAACATTATTGAATTTTGAATTTTAAAAGCACATATCCTTGAAACAATCTGCAACCCCTTTTCAATTTAATGTAATGAGACTTTTAAGCGATACAGTCGGCATGCTCATTTCTACGCTATTTTACATTTTTAACTAAATAGAGCAAGAGTTACAAAGAGCTAAGGGACTGTCAAACATGAATACCAAAACAAAAGGCAATAATGTATGTTTAACATTTTAAAAGACGAAGCTATAAAAATAATGTAAAGAGTATTTGGACACATAGCGTACTCATGATAAATACTATTATAGTGTTTAATCTTTCACAGAATTTTTTAACTAGTGACTGTTATTTGTTGGTTTCATACCTGTATTATAAAGTAAAAACGTGTGCGTGAGTAATTCGGACGTCATATTGATTGTGGCAACACCTGACCAATAAATATCTCTATCTGTAATTTTGTTAAATTTAAACATCCCACAATTTCAATGTCTACATCGAAACGGAAAAAAAATCTTCCAAATGAAATTTGTTGGAAAACACTATTTAAATCTTTAATTTAAAAATAATTTTCAAACATTTTTTAAATGTTTATTGCGCACAGTCCGATTATGGAGAATTAAACCGTTTGCACTTAAAGCTATATAAATAGTTCAGCATTTGTTATAGGCTAATATTCTACAACGAAATTAAAATTTCAAATATTAAATAAAGTAGAATAATATATACAAATTTAAAAGATATGTAGTAGAACGGCGCGCTTAAACCACTGAAGATATCAGAATAAAAAAGGAGAAAAGTAAGCGAATTAATCAAAGTAAAGAAATCTTTGCCGATTTCTTGAGTTATTAACTCCTAGTATGAGGTTTATACGAAAGTATTGCTTCTAATAAATTTCAAAACTTTATTTGAATATGTCATTAATGTTTTTCATATAGAAATGCTTTCTGGTGTTCTTAGTGAGCAATCTAAAACAGTATATTAGATTCAAAAAATCTTTTACTTTTCCAAAAAAAAAAAAGAAAATGGTGTTCGCCTATGTTCTATAACTTGGGAATCCCGGATCTGAACCCCTATTTGTTTTAAATAGGAAACATCTAATTTATGGAGTTACTCAGAACTGAACCTAAAACTAAAGAAGTACCATTGAATAGGAGAAATATCATTACTGGGCTTCATAAAAATGAAAATCCCACAGGGATTTTAGGGGGGGGGGGGGGGGAATGTTAAATTCTTATTTACAGCTGCTATGTATTTCATCGAAACTGTTCTAAAACTGTGTGTTAAACTCGCATTAGAAGTTTTCAGTAAGTTACCATCAAAACCAAAAAGATACGTTTATAAAACAATTTTAAATACACTATAAAAAAATTATTGAAAAAAACGGAAATTGTACTGGCAATCGAGACGCCAGTACTATTTCCGTATTTTAACGGATAAAAAATTCTGTAAATTCCAGGAAATTTTCCGTGATTTCTGAAATATCCGTTTTTAAATTTCCATTTTATAAAAGATATCTTCTGTATTTTTTCGAATTTTTTATGTTGTTAAAATAAAATTTATAGGACAAAAAAAAATCCCTGACGGCTCGGCCTACAGGCACAGGTAGATTTCGAAGACGCAGATCGTGGGCGCCTGTTTGTTGGGAATTGCGGAAGAAATGACCTTTTTGCCATGATGCGGCAGTTGGAACCGCCTACTTTGAAACCTAACTTGTTTGCAGGCGGAACCAGCAGGGATTTTTTTTTTTGCTATAAGGGTTGGCCCTATAAAAAACTTGCAATATAAAAGTTTTAGATAATATTAAGAGGATTTATAATAAATTTAAGCGGATTTGAAATCTTGCGAATTGACGAAGTTATGAATTTTTTTCTTCTAAAACCCCCCACCCCCCCTTCGGGCCATTTTTAATTATATCGAAAATCTGTCATACATAAATTTTCGGCCCTTCTCCTAGAAGTAATAATAAATTCAAACGGATTCGATACGTATCATAACTACCTTTTACACAAAGAGAAATCCATAACGCAATATATAGTTTTAACCAAAATAAAGCACCGGGGCCAGATAATATAGATCATCGAATGATTAGAGCTATGTATGGAATAGCACCGGATTTATTTTTAAATATGTACAACACAGCAATAAAATTGAATTACTTTCCGGAGGCTTGGAAGCTCGGGGAGCTGGTCTACTTCAGGAAGGAGGGAAAGCCATTCACACAACATAATTCATATAGATCGATTACATTATTACCAATTTTAGGAAAAATTTTTGAGAAATTAATTTTAAGAAGACTACACTTTATTTTATCACATAATAATAAACTAACACACAAACAACACGGTTTTTTACAATTAAAATCAACAGAGACGGCATTACAAATAGCACTTTCCTATATAGATATAAACAAAGCAGAAAAAAATTATACATCTTTTATCTCGCTGGATTTCGCGGGGGCTTTTGATAATCTCCCGTGGGATCTAGCGATTTTAGCCTTAGAAGATTTAGATATTCCTAAACAATTTATCAACACAATTTGTTCCTTCCTTTCTGGTAGACGGTCCCAAGTTGACTGGCAGGTCCCGGATATTTTACATTATTTCACAAAAGGTTGTCTCCAGGGCTCCTGTTTCGGTTCCTTCCTCTGGCTCGTTCTTTTGGAGAGTTTGTTAAGATTATTTATTCTTGAGCACTGTGCGATCGTGGCATATGCGGACGATGTATTGTTAATAGTATGGGGTTCCTCAAGAGCACAGTTAGAAAATAATGGTAGACTAGCACTTCAAATAATTCAAAATTGGGCAACTACACACAATATCCAAATTTCTCAAGAAAAATCAAAATCAATAACTTTTGGCAAGCCACATATATTGCAGCGCGGTCCAATATTTAAAATCAAAGATCAAAATATTCAATCAGTTAAACTTTTAAAATATCTTGGAATAACAATAGATAAGCAATTATCATTTCTTCCACACCTAGTAAATAAAAGACAAGAGGTCACTAAAATAACACAAAATCTATATAAATACTCATCTTTATCAGGTAGATTGCCAATTACTTTTTTCAAAACATGGTATAATTCAATATTGCAGAGACAAATAGCATATGCCTGCGGAATTTGGTTCCCGCGTATGGCGCGCTCGCATGGTGTTCGTCACCTATTGGCGGCTCAGAGAAAGGTACTGTTGCTTATTTCGAGAGCCTATAGGAATACTTCTACCTTGGCACTGCAGGTCCTGACGGGACTCCCGCCTCTGGATCTACAACTGGAAGCGGAGGCCGAATTTGCCCGGGTCTCGAGATTGGGGGTTTCAACATCACGTTTTTCTGCACAACAATTTGCCACTAAAGTTTCAAAATACAAATTACTTCCAACTTTAGAAATAATGAAAACATGTCAAACCTCGGACTTTACTGGGGATATACACATCTTTACAGATGGCTCTAAAACCGAATTAGGCACTGCATCGGCATTTTACGCGTTTAAAAATAATTTATTAATACATGAGTGGCGTGCAAAGCTCGACACGGGTAACTCGGTTTTCCAGGCTGAGTTGTATGCTATAGGGGAGGCGATTCGCTGGGCGGAGGGGGAGGATTCATCTAGCTTTTTAATTTCATCAGACAGTCTATCAAGTTTAATGGCCCTTTCTAAATTTGATGTAAATTACTATTTATTACAAGAAATAATTGAGCAAATTTATAAGTCTTCTAAATTATTCTTTTATAATTGGGTCAAGGGCCATTCGGGTGTCGCTGGAAATGAACTGGCGGATCAACTGGCGCGGTCGGCTGTGAGTGATAACACATTACAAATAAAATTCTTACCATTACCACTATCAACACTTAAAAGAAATTTAAAACACAACTATTCCAAAGTTGGCAACAGCGATGGTCTAAAGGACAGGTGGGTCATTACACCAGAGATTTTCTTCCAGAAGTGTCACAACAACTACACATTCACAATAGGTATTTATTTTTATTTTTAACAAACCACGGTCCATTCCAACAACACTTATTCACGATTAATAGAAATGACTCACCACTTTGTGTCTGTGGAGCCGAATCTACATCGTTACACTATATATTAAATTATCCACTAACTTCAACATTCCATGTAAGAAAACCACGTAACATGTCACTCAGAGATTGGCTGCGATATCTGTTGGATCGTCCGGTTCTTCTCCAGCGAATTATTAATTGTATGCGCTTCATAGAGTTAAACGAACATCTTTTCTCGAATCCTCTTCCTTGGTAGTCGGACGATTGTCTCTCTCTCTCTAACAGGAGTCCTCACTAACATTATTGTTTTTATTGTTTTTACTTTTTCTTAATTCCTATTTTACATTTGTATTAATATATAAAATTTCATAGTTATTAGTATAAAATCTCATAACTTTTACTTTTTCTTAATTCATACTCTACATTGGTATTTATACATAAAATTTCATAATTATTTAAATATTAAAATTCGTATTTTTTGTCATAGTTTGGTTGCAAATTGCATTGACTGTTATATACACCAAGAAGCCACAGACAAGTGTACCGATGTATCTACCATTTTCATCTAAATAATATTCTTGTAAACTTATATTCAAACATTTAAATAGTAATTAATCCAGAAATGAAAAATATATTGAACTATTAAGCATCTCAGAACAATATTGAATTATCAATCATCTCAGAATTATACAACATGTAAAAAGACTGCTCTCATACAACAAAGACTTTAAAACCATGAACAGTTTTTATAGCAAACAATGTAAATTTTATAGGTTCCTGAAATATATTAAACTATCAATCATCTCAGAACTATCAATAAGTTTTAAAATAGTATAAAGACTGTTCCTATATAACAAAGACTTTAAATAGATTTTCAAACAATGTAAATCAAATTGAAAACAATGTAAACCTCTATGG
This sequence comes from Maratus michaelseni, assembly GCA_963931845.1. Lineage (NCBI taxonomy): Eukaryota > Metazoa > Arthropoda > Arachnida > Araneae > Salticidae > Maratus > Maratus michaelseni. The sequence continues at coordinate 69,019,957 of OZ007599.1, read as the reverse complement.
GTTCGTCTTGAAAGAATAAGATAACCCTTTGTGATTGACTCTGTAAATATACTTTTTTTTTTCTCATTAACTTTAATAAATAGGGGTCTCCTTTTCCTGGGGATTCCCTCCTGGCCTGCTCTCCTGGCTGGTGTTGCGCTGGCTGGTAGGAGAGTGTCTGCCCTCGGGATTGCACTACAACTCTAAGGCTTAAGCCGGGTTTCCCGAGGTGGTCATCCCATCCCATCCCGTATCATAACTAAGACATTATGGGGTTTTTTCTGTTTTCAAAAAAAGCCCCCCATCCCTCCCCCCCCGGTTCGATTTTGCCCATTAACGAAATTGACCGAGATTTTATGCCCCTTGATATTATGTATCAGTTTCGAAAAGATGCGGGAGTTGGAACCGCCTACTTCGAAAAATAACTTGTTTGCAGGCGGAGCCGGCAGGGATTTTTTTTGTTTTAAATTTTTTGCTATAAGGGTTGGTCCTATAAAAAACATATCAATATAAAAGTTTTAGATAATATTAAGAGGATGTATAATAAATTTAAGCGGATTTGATATCTTGTGATTTGACGACGTTATGAATTTTTTTCTTCTAAAACACCCCCTTCCCCCCCCCCCCTTGGGGCCATTTTTAATTATATCAAAAATCTGTCATACATCCATTTTAGGCCCTTCTCCTAGAAGTAATAATAACTTTAAACGGATTCGATACGCATCATAATTAAGAAATTATGGGTTTTTTTCTGTTTTCACAAAAAGCCCCCCCACCCTCCCCCCCTTGGTTCGATTTTGCCCATTAACGAACTTGACCGAAATTTTATACCCCTTGATTTTATGTATCAGTTTTGAAGAGATCTGTGCAGAATTATTGCAGTTATCGTGTTCATAAAAAAGTGACATATATATATATATATAGATATATATAATATATATAAGTTTTGAACAGGGGGTGGTTTTGGGTTCTGGGAGTCATGATCGGCGTAGATCTGCAAAAAATTTTCAAAAATTCCAACTTAGGTGAGAATGTAATAGGTAGTATTTCTTACGAAATCTACCTAAAAAAATGTTGCTCCGCAGGGACAACCTTATAAGGGACAGATACATTTCTGCTTTTAGGTAGATTTCGTAAGAAATACTACCTATTGCATTCTCACCTAAGATGGAAATTTTGAAAAATTTTTGCAGATTTACGCTGATTATGACTCCCAGAACCCAAAACCACCCCCAGTTCAAAAGTTTATCTATCTATCTATCTATGTCACTTTTTTATGACCACGATAACTGGAAAAATTCTGCATAAATCTCTTCCAAACTGATACATAAAATCAAGAGACATAAAATCTCGGCCAAGTTCGTTAATGGGCAAAATCGAACCAAGGGAGGAAATTGGTGGGCTTTTTGTGAAAACAAAAAACCCCCCATAATTTCTTAATTATTATACGTATCGAATCCGTTTAAAGTTATTATTACTTCTAGGAAAAGGGCCGAAAATTTATGTATGACAGATTTTTGATATAATTAAAAATTGCCTTAAGGGGGGGGGGAGGGGTTTTTAGAAGAAAAAGAAATCATAACTTCGTCAATTCCCAAGATTTCAAATCCGCTTAAATTTATTATAAATCCTCTTAATATTATCTAAAACTTTTATACTGACAAGTTTTTTATAGGACCAACTCTTATAGCAAAAAAAAAAAGTAAGAAAAAAATCCTGCTGGCTCCACCTGCAAACAAGTTAGGTTTCAAAGTAGGCGGTTCCAACTGCCGCATCATCGCCAGAAGGTCATTTCTTCCGCAATTCCCGACAAACAGGGGCCCCACGGTCTGCGTCTTCGAAATCTACCTGTGCCTGTAGGCCGAGCCGTCAGGGATTATTTTTCATTCCTGAGGGAATTTACAGTAAATAACCAACCCTTGCCGTGAGCGGAGTCGAACCCGGAATATTCCGTATACTAAACTGACGGCCTAGACCACTGCGCTACGACTGGATACGGCAATTTTTCAAATGTTGTTACTTATTTTAGTCGTTTTTTATGATGAAAAAACTTGAAGATTCCATGGATTTTTTTTTCAGAGCGTTTGAATCTTTTGAATATTTTCTTTTCATAATTTTCAATATTTTCCTTTATTATTTCATGCCATATAACAGATAAATTTTAACTCATTATGTATTATATGCGCAAAACATTGTATTAAGAGTAATAATTGCTTCCTTTTGCAATAGTACCAACATTTTCTGTTTTCGAACATATAATTTTTAAAGTTATTTGTCTGATGATCTATTTATAAATTCCAATAAAAACAATAATTGTCTTAAGCAGACATATTTATTGCATTCAATTAAAATAAATTTTCGTTATCTCTTATTTAAAAAAACTTATGTAAATAAAAAATAATAAATTTAAAGTAATAAATTTAATTATTATATGTGAGCTATGCTGAGAACTTTTGTGCACAGTTCTGTAAATATAATAATAATAATAATAATAAATAATTCAAAATTTTTACGCATCCCATCCATGATAGTTATTTTTCCTTACCCGATCGACGATATTCATGATTTTAACGCGACCGACCGATAAATTAATGATTTTTACGCACCCGCTTAATGTAATTCATATTTTTTACGCTCACGAATAACAAAATTCAGGATTTTTACACGCACAATCGACAAAATTAAAGAATTTTCCGTTCCCAATCGAGGAAATTCATGATTTTTACATGCACGATTGAGAAAATTCAATATTTTTCCGCTCCCAACCGAGAAAATTCATGATTTTTCCGCTCCCGATCGAAGAAATTACTGATTTTTTAGCTTCCGTTCGACGAAATTCATGATTTTTACGTTCTCCAATCACAAAATTCATGATTTTTACACGCCTGATCGACGAAATACTTGATTTTTCCGTGTCTGCTCGACGAAATTCATGATTTTTACACGACCGATTAACGAAATTCTTGATTTTTAAGCACCTGATAGACGATATTCATGATTTTTACGCGCCCGATCGATAAATACATGATTTTTACGCACCCGATCCACGTAATTCAGGATTTTACGCTCTCGAATAACGAAATTCGTGATTTTTCCGCGCCCGATCGACGATATTCATGATTTTTCCGCACCCGATCGTTGAATTTATGGTTTATACGCACCCGATCGACGTAATTCATAATTTTTACTTTCAAGAATATAAAAATTCATAATTTTTACGCTCACGAATAACAAAATTCAATATTTTTACACGCTCGATTGAAAAAATTCTGGATTTTTACATGCCCGATCGACGATATTCATGATTTTTACGCGCCCGATCTATGAATTTAGGATTTTTACGCACCCCATCGACGTAATTCATAATTTTTGCTTTCAAGATTTAAAAAAATTTCATAATTTTTACGCTCACGAATAACAAAATTCAAGATTTTTACACGCTCGATCGACAAAATTCTGGATTTTTTCACGCCCGATCGACAAAATTCATGATTTTTCCGCTCCCAATCGAAGAAATTCATGTTTTTCCGCTCCCAATCGAAGAAATTCCTGATTTTTCCGCTCCCGATCGACGAAATTCATGATTTTCGCGCTCTCGAAAAACGAAATTCATGATTTTTACACGCCCGATCAACGGAATTATTGATTTGTACGCACGAGATCGATGACATACTTGCCTCTTACGCATCCGATCCACGATATTGATTTTTCAGAGCCCGATCGTTGAAATTCATGATATTTCCGCGCCCGATCAACGATATTCATGATTTTTATGCATACGAGCGACGTGATTCAGGAATTTTCCGCGCCCGATCGACATTCATGACTTTTACACGCCCGATCGACGAAATTCTTGGATTGTACGCAGCCGAACGAGGATTATTCATCATTTTTCCTCGCCCGATCGACGAATTTCCCGATATTTCCGCTGACGATCGACAAAATTCATGATTTTTTTGCATACGATCGAAGATATTCATGATTTTCTCGCGCCCGATCAACGATATTCATGATTTTTCCGCCCCCGATCGTTGAAATCATGATTTTTACATGCCCAATCGACGATATTCATGATTTTCCCGCCCCCGATCGTTAAAATCATGATTTTTACATGCCCGATCGACGATATTCATGATTTTTACGCGCCCGATCGACTATATTCCTGATTTTTACGCACCCGATCGACGATATTCGAGATTTTCCCGCGCCCGATCGACGATATTCATGATATTTACGCACCCGATCGACGATATTCCTGATTTTTACGCGCCCGATCGACGATATTCCTTTTTTACGCACCCGTTGGACGATATTCATGATTTTTACGCGCCCAATCGAAGATATTACTGATTTTTACTCTCTCGACTAACGAAATAAATTATCTTTACGTACCCGATCTTCGATATTCACGATTTTAAAGCGTTCGGTCTATGAAATTCATGATTTTTACACGCCCGATCAGCGGTATTCATGATATTTACGGACACGATCTATAAAGTCAGGATTTATACGCACCCGATCCACGTAATTCATGATTTTTACGCTCTCGAATAAAGGAATTCATGATTTTTCCGTGCCCCAGGGCCGAAACTAAGGAGGGCAGAGGAGGCACGTGCCCCGGGCGCCAGCAGAACTGAAGGTTGAGGGGGCGTCAACTGCAGGTTTTGTTTGTTGTTTGATATAGAAATGTATATATATATATATGAAATTTGTATAAAAAGTCTCGCAGCCGGAAAATCCAAAAGAAAAATGAACCAAATGCATTAAAATAGACAAAAAGATTCGTCTACAATACAAGATAGCAAATGAATAAAAAACGAACTGTTCTCTTAGGCTATTTTCTTTCTCCCATTCCAAATGTATCATGTCTATGTCGTCTATCATTTAAATCTCTTCCTGTGGTTTAGGAGAATCACTAACATTTTTCAAGGTCAGTCCCTACTCGTGTCTGTATATGACACTGTTCAACGTCGTCTGGATACGGTACTGCACTGTCCAGCATGGATAATTGGCAAACGATTCCTTCACTTTGATTTTCTATTAGATAAAAATATTCCATGAAGGCTGTTCTATTTTTTCCCTTTTCTCCCAGCGTGGAGCTTTCTTCTTTTTCCATTTTGTCATGAGCGAGGGGTGACTGCCCTGGACAATGAACACAAATTGGAGGATGAATGCCCAAAGTAAAATTCTCAGTAAAATCTTTTTCTTTTAAGTATATCCTTTGTAGAGGTACAGTAAAAAATCTCGTACACCTCGCCATGGCTAGTAAAGCCGGAGCTGCCCCTGGCTTTATCTTCCAAAAAGTTTTTTACTCGTCTTTTTGCGAAAGTTTTCTAAGCGTTTTGCCGCCCTTGGCGGTAACTGGAATATGCCGGCCTGTTAATTTTGCTGAAATTACTTTTTTTATCCTGATCCAATCTAGTATTATTAGAGGGGGCGAGGTTGGGCGACTGCCTTGGATACTAAAAACAAATAATATTTGAAAGAATAATTTGAAAAATACGCAAAATAAAACTCTTTGTTAAAACTTTTTTTGAAAAAAAAAATGTCATTTGTAGGGGTGCAGGGAGAAAACCATACCCAAGTTTCTATGACTAATAAAACCGCAGCCGCCCCTGCCTCTATTCTCTCAAATTATTTTCTCGTCCTTTGGCCATTTCCAGATAAATGAAAAATGCCACCATACCATTTGTTACAATTACTTTTTTACATACAGATCCGGCTTTAAAGGGCGCGAAGTTGGCTATTGCTAATGACACTAAAATCTAAGGGGACGAAACATATGCAAGATAAAATAGTAACCTCTCCTCCCCTTTTTTCTTTCTTAAGAATATAGCATTTGTAGAGACGCAGAAAAGAACCTCGCACAGGGTGACATGGATAATAAAGTCGTCTCTGCCTTTATCTTTGCAAAAAAAAAATATATATAATAATATATATATATATATATATATATATATATATATATATATATATATATTGGTCTTTTACCCATTCTTACGTGTTTTGCAGCCCCATCCTTTAGCTGTAATTATTTTTTTAGATCCAGATGTAAATTTCCGGGACAAATACATCGCGTGTCCCTGTAATAGTCAAGCTGAATTTCTTTTTGTTTTTAATATTATCATACTCTAAAACTGCAAAATATCGATTATAATCAGTAACAAAGTCAAATGCATTCTAAATATCAGCTTTATGTAAACAGCATACCAAGTATGGCGCACCCCTAAATCAGGGGCCCCAGTGTCACGATCCAGATTTAGATTTATCAGATCTGATTTAATTAGACTCTGAATCTGTGTAATTAAATCATCATAAAAGTCTCTAACAGTAACAGGGTTTCTTTCAGCTCAGATCCAAGTTTTTGAATCTCACCCAAACCCTCCACAACCGTTCACAATTCTGATAATTGCTAATAGAAAAGAAGACAAGGAAAAACATTTAAACATAACTAAAACATTTCTGGGAATAGCAAATGGTATAAAAAATATTCTATTTAAATTACATGAAAATTATGTAGTTACTAATTAAAAAAAAGTGCTAAGAAAATCCTTTGATAAAAAAATATTTTTTCTCGTTGAACTCAAAAGAGGATTTTGGGGGCCCCTTGCGATCGAGACCATCACGACCCCTTAAATTCCGCCCCTGAGAATATCAATAATTATACTTCCTAAGATGAAAACCTGTATAAAGCGGAATAGTTTTCGGTTCCTTTCGATTCCATTTTCAAGATTTTAATGAATCAGTATTTGACAAAGCTGATTACTTAGTTCAGTATTACAGATTATCTGATTATATACTTTAAATTTTAGAAACTTAGAAAAAATTAGCTTTGGAAATTTTCTTTTCGAGGAGGGGGTGGGGGCGCCAAAATCCATGTTTGCCCCGGGCGCCAAAAAGGCTAGTTTCGGCACTGCCGTGCCCGATCGACGAAATTCTATATTTGTACGCACCCGATTGACGAAACTCATATTTCCGCTGACGATCGACGAAATTCATGATTAATTTGCGTACGATCGACAATATTCATGATTTTCCCGCGCCCGATCGATTATATTCATGATTTTTATACGCCCGAAAAACGATATTCATGATTCTTACGCGCCCGATCGAGGTAATTCATGATTTTTACATTCTCGAATAACGAAATTCATGATTTTTACACGCCCGATCGACGGAATTCTTAAATTGTACGCACCCGAACGAGGATATTAATGATATTTCCGCACCCGATCGACGAAACTCATGATATTTCCGTTGACGGTCGACGAAATTCATGATTTTTTTGCGTACGATCGACGATATTCTCGATTTTCTTTCTCCGGATCGACGAATTTCATGATTTTTACGCGCCCGATCGACGATATTCATGATTTGTATGCCCCCGATCTATGAATTCATGATTTTTACGCACCCGATCGACGTAATTCATAATTTTTACGTTCAAAAATAACAAAATTCAGGATTTTTACACGCCCGATTGACGATATTCATGATTTTTATGCATACGATAGACGATATTCAAGAATTTTTTGCGTTCAGTCGATGAAATTCATGATTTTTACACGCCCGATCAACGATATTCATGATTTTTACGCTCACGAATAACGAAATTCATGATTTTTACACGCCCGATCAATAACACAGGTCAACACAAATCTGGGGTTTGTAGAATAGCACTTTTTTCTTAGTAAATCCGTCACGCTGATCACAAATATGACATTAGTTTTTTGCTATCACCCACAGTTTTTTCACAAAAAAAGGGGGTGCCTCTTAATAAAATTAATGTGTAATACACTGCTCAAAACAATTAAAGGATATTGTAAGTTTTATATAAAATAACGATATAAGCGAAATTTTTTTGCAGAAAATGGAAGAAGAGAGTCACAAATGCAAAATTTTCTTATTTTTAAATTTCGAAGTATGCAAATTTTGAGTGTGACGTCAAAAACGACGCTTTAGCGGCAGCAAATGAAATTTAGCTTTCAACTTACTCACTCTGAAGGACGAAGCGGAAAACAATGATCGACATTCAGTAAGTACTTTGTTTCGATGAGTGCGATGTTTCAACGAAGTCAGTTAACCGAATCAAAAACTTGGAGAGTTGTTGGTCAGTTAGAGGGGAAGGGGGTCAACCACAAGCCGAAGTAGCAGAAGTCACCGGAGTTTCACAAAGTGTGATTTCCAGGATCTGGAACCGTTTTTTGGAGACTGGAAATGCAGGCCGAAGACCAAGGCAAGGTCGTAGACGTACAACAACGCCCAATGGAGGGCGATATTTAACGTTAACGGCTCGGAGACATGGAAATATGAATGCCATTCTTCTTCAACAACACATTTTCTGGGCTACTGGCACCACAGTTTCGACTCAAAAACTGTCCGAAACCGGTTCCATGCTTTAGGTCTGTATGCTCACAGACCAATGGTACGTGTTACATTAACAGAAAGGTACCGTGGCGTCCGCAGAGAGTGGGCAAAAGAGCATGTGAACTGAAGGAGAAATGAATGGCGTAATATTCTTTTCTCTGACGAATCCCGTTTTTCTGTTCATCCTGATAATAGACGTATTTTCATCTGGAGGGAACAGGGCACTGGAAACAATCCTGCGTTCGTGCAAGGAAGTGTCAGATTTGGTTGTGGGGGAAATGATGGTCTGTTCTGATATCTCCATTGATGGGCGCACCGACCTCTACATTATTCTAAATGGAGCTCTGACCGGTCAGCGATATAGGGATGAGATCTTCAGACCTGATGTAATTCTTTACGCTGCAGAAATTAGAGATGACTTCATGTTAATGGACAACAATTGCAGATCACATCGTGGTCACTTGGTGGATGATTTCCTTTTCGAGGAAGGAATCATATGAATGGAATAGCCAGCGTGTTCTCCGACCATGAACCCAATAGAGCATGTTTGGAACATTATAGGCAGACGAGTTGCTGGCCGCCTACCATCCGCACAAACTCTCCTGAAAAGAGCTCTTCTGGAGGAGTGGGACATAATACCCCAGCTCCTCATTAATAGCCTCATTGACTCCATGCCTCAAAGGTGCTCAACGTTGCTGGCAGTCCGGGCAAACCATACCCCCTACAAAAACGATTTTCTTTCAAGGAAACACCTTTTTTATTCGTCTTTTCTCATATGCACAAATTGTGTTTTTTCCTTTTGTACCCAAATGCTCAATACAATGCATTTTTACTGCCAAATGTGTAATTTTTCATGTGTAATTTTTCTTCTCATATAGCCTACCACGTCTGTCGATTATATATCAATCATCTAAACAATCCCCCAGCCGCAAGATCCATCCACAACCTCATTATCCTTCAATTGTTTTGAGCAGTGTATTTATTAAATAAAATACATTCTTAATAAAAACAAAAATTAATTTCTTAGTAAAATGACATTAATAAATGTTAAATTACAACAATGCGCTAAAGGATGTGAAATATAAATATAGATGGCGCCACTTTATGTGTTGATATTTGCCTGAGAAGGTGCAATTTTCTCCCGCGCATTTGTAGTGAGAACATACGTTAATTTTGTTCGTTTATTGATATCTTACGTTTGTTTTGTCACTTATTCAACCATAGCATATTCATTCATAGCAATATGGCATCAAGAGGTTGTATAAATCCAGGATCAAAAAATGTAATTCAGCAGAACTTAGTTGATCAAAAAGAAGTCCTCCTGCCCCCCCCCCTGCACATTAAATTAGGTTTAATGAAACAATTCGTAAAAGCCTTAGATAAAACAGGGGATAGTTTTCGATATTTAAATGAAGTTTTTCCACATTTATCGGAAGGTAAAATGAAAGAAGATGTGTTCGTTGGCCCAGATATAAGACAGTTAATGAAGGACGAAAAATTTGAGGAAAAAATGAAATCAGTCGAGAAAGATGCATGGGTTAGTTTCAAAGAATTTACTCAGAAATTTATAGGAAATTACAAAGATCCTAACTACGCAACAATCGTTGAAAAAATGCTTCAAAACTTTTAAAAACTAGGTTGTAACATGAGTTTAAAAATGCATTTTCTGAACCCCCATCTTGAATTTTTTCCTAAAAATCTTGGTGAAATGAGTGAAGAACAAGGTGAGAGATTTCACCAGGACATAAAATACATGGGAAAACGCTATCAAGGACACTGGAATGTAAATATGTTGGCAGATTACTGCTGGGGGCTAAAAACAGACAATAAACCAGCTTCAAAATCTAAAGGACACAAAGCATTCTTTTGATGATAAATAAAAGTAATTTTACTATATATACTAGAATATAATTTCTTATAAAACGTGCACACACATTTATATATGTATATATGATTTTATGTATTTATCTGATTTTTTTGTACATTTTTTAATGAATGTTGTGTAGATTGTATATTCTAAAATTCCAAATTCTTAGTTGCTTAATTGTGAAAAATCCTGACGTGATTCATAACAAGAACGAAAAATCATGCGTCAAGCATAGATTATGCAACACTTTCCAACGCTTCCAAAATAATTTTACGAATCATACTCTTTAATAAGCTAAAAGATAACATCTAAGTAATCCAAATACTTTTATTCAGCCCTGTATAGGATCTATAGATTTGTATATATACTACATAGGATGCTAAATTTTAGTTCAGTTAGGAAACACGTAGCACAGTTTAAAATTCTCCGTCTGGAGTTAAATAATACGGAAATGTGTTCCCGAACTTTTGTGCTTCCCTGTATAGGATCTACAGAATTTATACACACCACGTAATATACAAAAAGCGATTTAAAATTAAAATCTCGTTCAGTAACTTAAAAGAAATTATTCCACTTCCAAGAATTATTGTTAACATACAGTAGAGAATTCTTTTGTGTGTCCCTGTAAATGAACGATGACTGCTATACACACACTATTCTGTAGTAAGTCTCTTGTAATGAACCTTATATAAATTTCAATGCGTTTAAAATAGTGAAACATTATTTAAATAAACCGCAGACGATTTTTCTCCATAGACGTAATGTAACGGAATTCTTTTGACTGTCCCTGTAAAGTAAGTATAAGTGCTATGCACACCCTATTCCATATTAAGCTTCTTCTAATGCACCTTAGTGATATATATAAATTTCAATGCGTTTAAAATAGTGAAACATTATTTAAATAAACCGCAAATGATTTTTCCCCATAGACCGCAATGTAACGGAATTCTTTTGAGTGTCCCTGTAAAAAAACTATAAGTGCTACACACTTCCGTTGAAATAGGGAACATGCTATAGATAACGATTATAACATATAAAAATTGCAGGGCAATCCGAGCATATTTACGGGAGTTAGAGCACGGACAGACGGCAGACGGCCAGACGGCAGACGGCCAGACAAACCGAAGTCATAAACACTTTTTAACTAGGTTGGAAAGTGTTAAAAATGAGTATTATTTTTGAAATAAGCATAGCAGATTTCTTACAATTTACATAAATTCATGAAAACCCGAGACAAAAAGTTAAATTTCGTAGGCCTGAGTAAATTAATGATTTTTTACGCACCCGATCCACGTAAATCATGATTTTTACGCTCTTGAATAACGGAATTCATGATTTTTAAACACCCGATAGACTAAATTCTTGATTTTTCCGTACCCGATCGACGAATTTCATGATATTTTCGCTCCCGATTGACGATATTCATGATGTTTACGCGCCCGATTAACGATATTCCTCATTTTTATGCGCACGATCGACGATATTCATGATTTTCCTGCGCTCGATCGACAATATTCATGATTTTTACACGCCCGATCGACGATATTCATGATTTTTACGCAATTCATAATTCTTACGTTCAAGAATAACAAAATTCATGATTTTACGCTCACGAATAACAAAATTCAGGATTTTTACATTCCCGATCGAAAAAATTAATGATTTGTCTGCTCACGATCCTAGAAATTCATGATATTTCCACGTCCGATCGACGAAACACTTGACATTTCCGCTGATTATCGACGAAGTTTTTTTGCATACGATCGACAATGTTCATGAATTTCCCGTGCCCGGTCGACGATATTCATGATTTTTAAGTTCTCGAATAACGAAATTCATTATTTTTACACTTGAAAATCCCGAACGAGGATATTCATGATTTTTTCCGCGTCCGATCGACGAAACTCATGATATTTCCGCTGACTCTCGACGAAATTCATGATTTTTTTGCTTACGATCGACGACATTCATGACTTTCCAGCGCCCGATCGACGATATTCAAGATTTTACGCACCCGATCGACGAAATTCTTGATTTGTACGCACTCGAACGAGGATAGTCAAGATTTTTACGAACCCGATCGATAAATTAATGATTTTTTAAGCACCCGCTCTACGTAATTCATTATTTTTACGCTTTCGAATAACGGAATTCAAATTTTACACGCCGGATCGACGAAATTCTTGATTTGTACGCACCCAACGAGGATATTCATGAATTTTACGTGCCCGATCGACGATAATGATGATTTTTATGCATACAATCGACGATATTTATGATTTTCCCGCGCCCGATCGACGATATTCTTCATTTTTACGCACCCAATCGACGATATTCATGATTTTTACTCTTTCGAGTAACGGAATAAATGATCTTTACGTACCCGATCGATCATATTCGTGATTTTTTTGCGTTCGGTCGATGAAATTCATGATTTTTACACGCCCTATCAACGATATTCATGAGTTTTACGCTCCTGATCGACGATATTCATGATTTTTATGCATACGATCGACGATATTCATGATTTTCCCGCGCCCAATCGACGATATTCATAATTTTTACAAGCCCGATCGACGAAATTCATGATTGTAACGCTCTCGAATAACAAAATTCATGATTTTTACACGCTTCGATCGACGAAATTCTTATATTTGTACGCACCCGAACGAGGATATTCATGATTTTTCCGCGTCCGATCGACGAAACTCGTATTTCCGCTGACTATGAACGAAATTCATGATTTTTTTGCATACGATCGACGAAATTCATGATTTTTTATGCGCCCGATCGATAAATTAATGATTCTTTACTCACCCGATCCACGGAAATCATGATTTTTACGCTCTTGAATAACGGAATTCATGATTTTTACACGCACGATAGACGAAATTCTTGATTTTCCGCACCCGATCGACAAAATTCACGATATTTCCGCTCCCGATATTCTTGATTTTTACGCGCCCGATTAACGATATTCCTCATTTTTATGCATAGGATCGCCGATATTCATGATTTTCCCGCGCTGGATCGACGATATTAAAGATTTTTACGCACCCGATCTATGAATTAAGGATTTTTACGAACCCGATAGACGTAATTAATAATTTTTACGCTCAAGAATAATAAAATTCACGAGTTTTACGCTCACGAATAACAAAATTCAGGATTTTTACACGCCCGATCGACAAAATTCATGATTTTTCTGCTCCCTATCGAAGAAATTCATGATTTTTCCATTTCCGATCGACGATGTTCATGATTTTTCCGCACCCGTTCGTTGAAATCATGATTTTTGCATGCCCGATTGACGATATTCATGATTTTTACGTGTCCGATCTATGAATTAATGATTTGTATGCACCCGATCGACGTAATTCATAATTTTTACGTTCAAGAATAACAAACTTCATTATTTTCCGGTCCCAATCGATGAAAATCTTAATTTTCACGCCAGATCGACGATATTCTTGATTTGTACGCACCCGAACGAGGATATTCATGATTTTTTCGCGCCTGATCTACGATATTCATGATATTTATGTATACGATCGACGATATTCATGCTTTTTATGCATGCGATCGACGATATTCATGATTTCTACGCGCCCGATTGACGAAATCATGATTTTTACACTCCTATCGAGGATATTCATGATTTTTACGCGCCCGATAGACGAAATTCATGATTTTAACGCTCTCGAATAAAAAAATTAAATTTTTACACCCCCTATCTATGAAATTCTTGATTTGTACGCATCCAACAAGGATATTAGTGATATTTACGCGCCCGTTCTACGATATTCCTCATTTTTATGCATACCATCGACGATATTCATGATTTTTCCGCGCTGTATCGACGATATTCGTAATTTTTTGCGTTCGGTCGATGAAATTCATGATTTTTACACACCCTATCAACGATATTTATACATATTACACGCCCGATCGACGATATTCATGATTTTTCCGCTCCCGATCGAAGAAGTTCATGATTTCTCCGCTTCCGATCGACGAAATTCATAATTTTTACGCTCTCGAATAACAAAATTCAATTTTTACACGCCCGATCGACGAAATTCTTGATTTGTACGAACCCGAACGAGGATATTCATGAATTTTTCACGCCCGATCTACGATATGCATGACCTTTACTTGCCCGATCGACTATATTCAGGATATTTATGCATACGATAGACGATATTCATGCTTTTATCCATGCGATCGACGATATTCATTATTTTTAGACGCCCGATCGACGAAATTCCTGATTTGTACGCACACGAACGAGGATATTCATGATTTCTATGTGCCTGTCCGACTATATTCATGATTGTTACGCGCCCGTTAGACGATATCCATGATTTTTACGCTCTTGAATAACGAAATTCATGATTTTCACGCTCTCGAGTAACTGATTTTAACGCAGCCGATTGATGAAATTCATTACGCATCCTATCCTCGATATTTATTTTTAGGCTCCCGATCAACAAAATTCTTATTTGTACGCACCCTATCAAAGATATTCGTGATTTTTCCGCGTTCGGTCGATGAAATAATGAATTTTACACGCGGATCAACGATATTCATGATTTTTACGCGCCCTACCGACGATATTCATGATTTTTACTCGCCCGATCGACGATATTCATGATTTTTACGCGCCCGATCGATAAATTCATGATTTTTACACACCCGATTTACGTAATTCATAATTTTGTACGCACCCGAACGAGGATATTCATGATTTTTTCGCGCCCGATCTTCGATATTCATGATATTTATGTATACGATCGACGATATTCATGCTTTTTATGCATGCGATCGACGATATTCATGATTTTTACGCGCCCGTTCGACGATATTCATGATTTTTACGCTCTCTAATAACGAAATTCATGATTTTCACGCTCTTTAGTAACTGATTTTAACGCAGCCCATTGATGAAATTCATTACGCATCCTATCCTCGATATTTATTTTTCCGCGCCCGATCAACGAAATTCTCATTTGTACGCACCCTATAAACGATATTCGTGATTTTTACGCGTTCGGTCGATGAAATAATGAATTTTACGCGTGGATCAACGATATTCATGATTTTTACGCGCCCTAACGACGATATTCGTGATTTTTACGCACCCGATCGATAAATTCATGATTATTACACACACGATTTACGTAATTCATAATTTTGTACGCACCCGATCGACGATGTCATGATTTTTCCGCACCCGATCGTTGAAATCATGATTTTTACATGTCCGATCGAAGATATTCAAGATTTTTACACGCCCGATCGACAAAATTCATGATTTTTCTGCTCCCTATTGAAGAAATTCATGATTTTTCCATTTCCGATCGACGATGTTCATGATTTTGCCGCACCCGTTCGTTGAAATCATTATTTTTACATGCCCGATTGACGATATTCATGATTTTTACGCGCCCCATCGACGATATTCATGATTTTTACGCGCCCGATCTATGAATTAATGATTTTTATGCACCCGACCGACGTAATTCATAATATTTACGTTCAAGAATAACAAAATTCACGATTTTCCGGTCCCAATTGACGAAATTCATAATTTTCACGCCAGATCGACGATATTCTTGATTTGTACGCGCCCTAACGACGATATTCGTGATTTTTACGCACCCGATCGATAAATTCATGATTATTACACACACGATTTACGTAATTCATAATTTTGTACGCACCCGATCGACGATGTCATGATTTTTCCGCACCCGATCGTTGAAATCATGATTTTTACATGTCCGATCGAAGATATTCAAGATTTTTACACGCCCGATCGACAAAATTAATGATTTTTCTGCTCCCTATTGAAGAAATTCATTATTTTTCCATTTCCGATCGACGATGTTCATGATTTTGCCGCACTCGTTCGTTGAAATCATTATTTTTACATGCCCGATTGACGATATTCATGATTTTTACGCGCCCCATCGACGATATGCATGATTTTTACGCGCCCGATCTATGAATTAATGATTTTTATGCACCCGACCGACGTAATTCATAATTTTTACGTTCAAGAATAACAAAATTCATGATTTGTACACCCCTGATCGACGAAATACTTTCTTCTTACATATCCGATCCACGGTATTGATTTTTCTGAACCGATAGAAAAAATTCTTGATTTTTACGTACCCGATCGACGGAATAAATGATCTTTACGTACCCAATCGATCATATTCGTGATTTTTTTGCGTTCGGTCGATGAAATTCATGATTTTTACACGCCCTATCAACGATATTCATGAGTTTTACGCTCCCGATCGACGATATTCATGATTTTTATGCATCCGATCGACAATATTCATGATTTTCCCGCGCCCAATCGACGATATTCATAATTTTTATAAGTCAGGTCGACGAAATTCATAATTTTAACGCTCTCGAATAACGAAATTCATAATTTTTACACGCTTCGATCGACGAAATTCTTATATTTGTACGCACCCGAACGAGGATATTCATGATTTTTCCGCGTCCGATCGACGAAACTCGTATTTCCGCCGACTATGAACGAAATTCATGATTTTTTTGCATACGATCGACGAAATTCATGATTTTTTATGCGCCCGATCCAAGGAAATCATGATTTTTTGATAATTCATGATAAACGATGATATTAGTGATATTTACGCGCCCGTTCTACGATATTCCTCATTTTTATGCATACCATCGACGATATTCATGATTTTCCCGCGCTGGATCGACGATATTCGTGATTTTTTTGCGTTTGGTCGATTAAATTCATGATTTTTACACACCCTATCAACGATATTCATAAATATTACACGCCCGATCGACGATATTCATGACTTTTATGCGCCCGATCTATGAATTAATGATTTTTACGCGCCCGATAGACGTAATACATAATTTTTACGTTCAAGAATAATAAGATTCAGGATTTTTACATGCCCGATCGACAAAATTCATGATTTTTTCGCTCCCTATCGAAGAAATTCATGATTTTTCCATTTCCGATCGACGATGTTCATGATTTTTCCGCACCCGTTCGTTGAAATCATGATTTTTACATGCCCGATTGACGATATTCATGATTTTTACGCGCCCCATCGACGATATTCATGTTTTTAACGCGCCCGATCTATGAATTAATGATTTTTATGCACCCGACCGACGTAATTCATAATATTTACGTTCAAGAATAACAAAATTCATGATTTTCCGGTCCCAATCGACGAAATTCATAATTTTCAGGCCAGATCGACGATATTCTTTACTTGTACGCACCCGAACGAGGATATTCATGATTTTTACGAATCCGATCGATAAATTAATGATTTTTTACGCAGCCGATCCACGTAATTCATGAATTTACGCTCTCGAATAACGGAATTCTTGATTTTTTTACAGGCCCTATTGTCAAAATTCTAGATTTTCCCGAGCCCGATCAACGAAATACTTGCTTCTTACGCATCCGATCCACGATATTGATTTTGCAGAGCCCGATCTACGATATTCATGATTTTTACTTGTCCGATCGACGATATTCATGATTTTTATGCATACGATCGACGATATTCATGATTTTCCTGCGCCCGATTGACGATATTCATGACGATATTTATTTTTAGGCTCCCGATCAATAGAATTCTTATTTGTACGCACCCTATCAACGATATTCGTGATTTTTCCGCGTTCGGTCGTTGAAATAATGAATTTTACACGCGGATCAACGATATTCATGATTTTTACGCGCCCTACCGACGATATTCATGATTTTTACTCGCCCAATCGACGATATTCATGATTTTTACGCGCCCGTTCGACGATATTTATGAATTTTACGCGCCCGTTCGACGATATTAATAATTTTTACTCTCTGGAGTAATGAAATTCATGATTTTTCACTCTCGATCGACGAAATTCTTGATTTGTACGCACACGAACGAGGATATTCATGATTTCTACGCGCCCGATTGACGATATTCCTGATTTTTACGCGTCCTATACACAATATTCTTGCTTTTTACGCGCCCGATCGAAGATATTCATGATTTTTACGCGCACGATCGATAAACGCTTGATTTTGGCGTAATTCAAAATTTGTACGTACTCGATTGACGATATTGATGATTTTTCGCACCCGATCGCTGAAATCATGATTTCTACATGCCCGATTGACGATATTCATGATTTTTACGCACCCGATCGACGATATTCATGACTTTTATGCGCCCGATCTATGAATTAATGATTTTTACGCACCCGATAGACGTAATTCATAATTTTTACGTTCAAGAATAACAAAATTCATGATTTTTACACCCCTGATCGACGAAATACTTTCTTCTTACATATCCGATCCACGGTATTGATTTTTCTAGAAAAAATTCTTGATTTTTACGTACCCGATCGACGAAATTCATGATAATTCCGCACCGGATAGACGATATTCCTGAATTTTACTTGCCCGATCGACGATATTCATGATATTTATGCAAACGATAGGCGATATTCATGCTTTTATCCATGCGTTCGACGATATTCATTATTTTTACACGCCCGATCGACGAATTTTCTGATTTGTACGCACACGAACGAGGATATTCATGATTTCTACGTGCCTGTCCGAATATATTCATGATTGTTACGCGCCCGTTAGACGATATTCATGATTTTTACGCTCTCGAATAACGAAATTCATGATTTTCACGCTCTCGAGTAACTGATTTTAACGCAGCCAATTGATGAAATTCATTACGCATCCTATCCTCGATATTTATTTTTAGGCTCCCGATCAACAAAATTCTTATTTGTACGCACCCTATCAACGATATTCGTGATTTTTACGCGCCCTACCGACGATATTCATGATTTTTACTCGCCCGATCGACGATATTCATGATTTTTACGCGCCCGATCGATAAATTCATGATTTTTACACACCCGATTTACGCAATTCATAATTTTGTACGCACCCGAACGAGGATATTCATGATTTTTCCGCACCCGTTCGTTGAAATCATGATTCTTACATGCCCGATTGACGATATTCTTAATTTTTACGCGCCCCATCGACGATATTCATGATTTTTACTCGCCCGATCGACGATATTCATGATTTTTACTCGCCCGATCGACGATATTCATGATTTTTACGCACCTGATCGATAAATTCATGATTTGTACGCGCCCGATCGATAAATTCATGATTTTTACACACCCGATTTACGTAATTCATAATTTTGTACGCACCCGAACGAGGATATTCATGATTTTTACGAATCCGATAGATAAATTAATGATATTTTAATCACCCAATCCACGTAATTCATGATTTTTACGCTCGCGAATAACGGAATTCTTTATTTTTTACACGCCCTAATGTCAAAATTCTGGATTTTCAAGAGCCCGATCGACGAAATACTTGCTTCTTACGCATCCGATCCACGATATTGATTTTTCCGCACCCGATCGTTGAAATCATGATTTTTATACGCCCGATCGACGATATTCATGAATTTTACGTGCCAGATCGACGATATTCATGATTTTTACGCGCCCGATCTATGAACTAATGATTTTTACGCACCCGATAAACGTAATTCATAATTTTGACGTTCAAGAATAATAAAATTCACGAGTTTTACGCTCACGAATAACAAAATTCAGGATTTTTACACGCCTGATCGACAAAATTCATGATTTTTCTTCTCCCTATCGATTAAATTCATGATTTTTCCGCACCCGACCGTAGAAATCATGATTTTTACATGCCCGATCGACGATATTCATGATTTTTACGCGCCCCATCGACGATATTCATGGTTTTTATGCATACGATCGACGATATTCATGATTTTCCTGCGCCCGATTGACGATATTCATGATTCTACGTGCCCGATCGACGATATTCCTGATTTTTACGCGTCCTATACACAATATTCTTGATTTTTACGCACCCGATCGATAAATTGATGATTTTTACACACCCGATTTACGTAATTCATAATTTTGTACGCACCCGATCGACGATGTTCATGATTTTTCCGCACCCGATCGTTGAAATCATGATTTTTACATGCCCGATCGAAGATATTCATGATTTTTTCGCGCCTGATTAACGATGATCCTCATTTTTATGCTTATGATCGACGATATTCATGACTTTTACGCACCCGATCTCTGAATTAATTATTTTTACGCATCCGATAGACGTAATTCATAATTTTTAGGTTCAAGAATAATAAGATTCAGGATTTTTACACGCCCGATCGATAAAATTCATGATTTTTTCGCTCCTGATCGAAGAAATTCATGATTTTTCCGCTTCCGATCGACGAAATTCATGATTTTTACGCTCTCGAATAACAAAATTCAGTTTTTACACGCCCGATCGACGAAATTCTTGATTTGTACGCACCCGTATGAGGATATTCATCATTTTTTCGAGCCCGATCTACTTTACGCATGATTTTTACTTGCCCGATCGACGATATTCATGATATTTACGCATACGATCGACGATATTCATGCGTTTTATGCATGCGATCGACGATATTCATGATTTCTACGCGCCTGTTCGACGAAATCACGATTTTTATTCGCCTATCGACGATATTCATGATTTTTACGCGCCCCTTAGAGGATATTAATGATTTTTACAATCTCGAATAACGAAATTCATGATTTCCTTGCTCTCGAGTAACTGATTTTAACGCAGCCGATTGATGAATTTCATTACGTCTCCTATCCTCGATATTTATTTTTCCGCTCCCGATCAACAAAATTCTTATTTGTACGCACCCTATCAACGATATTCATGATTTTTCCGCGTTCGGTCGATGAAATAATGAATTTTACGCGCGGATCAACGATATTCATGATTTGTACGCGACCTAACGACGATATTCATGATTTTTACGCGCTCGATTGACGATATTCATGATTTTTACGCACCCGATCGATAAATTGATGATTTTTACACACCCGATTTACGCAATTCATAATTTTGTACGCACCCGATCGACGATATTCATGAATTTTACGTGCCAGATCAACGATATTCATGATTTTTACGTGCCAGATCTATGAATTAATGATTTTTACGCACCCGATAAACGTAATTTATAATTTTTACGTTCAAGAATAATAAAATTCACGTGTTTTACGCTCACGAATAACAAAATTCAGGATTTTTACACGCCCGATCGACAAAATTCGTGATTTTTCTGCTCCCTATGGAAGAAATTAATGATTTTTCCATTTCCGATCGACGATGTTCATGATTTTTCCGCACCCGTTCGTTGAAATCATGATTCTTACATGCCCGATTGACGATATTCATGATTTTTACGCGCCCCATCGAAGATATTCATGATTTTTACGCGCCCGATCTATGAATTAATGATTTTTATGCACCCGACCGACGTCATTCATAATATTTACGTTCAAGAATAACAAAATTCATGATTTTCCGGTCCCAATCGACGAAATTCATAATTTGTACGCACCCGAACGAGGATAATCATGATTTTTACGAATCCGAACGATAAATTAATAATTTTTTACGCACCCGATCCACGTAATTCATGAATTTACGCTCTCGAATAACGGAATTCTTGATTTTTTACACTCCCTATTGTCGAAATTCTAGATTTTCCCGAGCCCGATCGACGGAATACTTGCTTCTTACGCATCAGATCAACGATATTGATTTTGCAGAGCCCGATCTACGATATTCATGATTTTTACTTGCTCGATCGACGATATTCATGATTTTTATGCATACGATCGACGATATTCATGATTTTCCTGCGCCCGATTGACGATATTCATGATTCTACGCGCCCGATCGACGATATTCCTGATTTTTACGCGCCCGATCGATAAAAACCTGATTTTGGCGTAATTCATAATTTGTACGTACTCGATTGACGATATTGATGATTTTTCCGCACCCGATCGCTGAAATCATGATTTCTACATGCCCGATCGACGATATTCATGATTTTTATGCGCCCGATCTATGAATTAATGATTTTTACGCTCCCGATAGACGTAATTCATAATTTTTACGTTCAAGAATAACAAAATTCATGATTTTTGCACCCCTGATCGACGAAATACTTTCTTCTTACATATCCGATCCACGGTATTTTTTTTCTGAATCTGATAGACAAAATTCTTGATTTTTACGTACCCGATCGACGAAATTCATGATAATTCCGCACCAGATAGACGATATTCATGATTTTTACGGGCCCGATCGACGATGTTCATGATTTTTATGAATGCGATCGACGATATTCATGATTTCTACGCGCCTGTTCGACGAAATCATGATTTTTACACGCCTATCGACGATATTTATGATTTTTACGCGCCCCCCTTAGAGGATATTAATGATTTTTAGAATCTCGAATATTGAAATTCATGATTTTCATGCTCTCGAGTAACTGATTTTAACGCAGCCGATTGATGAAATTCATTACGCCTCCTATCCTCGATATTTATTTTTCCGCTCCCGATCAACAAAATTCTTATTTGTACGCACCCTATCAATGATATTCGTGATTTTTCCGCGTTCGGTCGATGAAATAATTTATTTTACACGCGGATCAACGATATTCATGATTTGTACGCACCCTACCGACGATATTCATGATTTTTACTCGCCCGATCGACGATATTCATGATTTTTACGCGCCCGATCGATAAATTCATGATTTTTACACACCCGATTTACGCAATTCATAATTTTGTACGCACCCGAACGAGGATATTCATGATTTTTCCGCACCCGTTCGTTGAAATCATGATTCTTACATGCCCGATTGACGATATTCTTAATTTTTACGCGCCCCATCGACGATATTCATGATTTTTACTCGCCCGATCGACGATATTCATGATTTTTACTCGCCCGATCGACGATATTCATGATTTTTACGCACCTGATCGATAAATTCATGATTTGTACGCGCCCGATCGATAAATTCATGATTTTTACACACCCGATTTACGTAATTCATAATTTTGTACGCACCCGAACGAGGATATTCATGATTTTTACGAATCCGATAGATAAATTAATGATATTTTAATCACCCAATCCACGTAATTCATGATTTTTACGCTCGCGAATAACGGAATTCTTTATTTTTTACACGCCCTAATGTCAAAATTCTGGATTTTCAAGAGCCCGATCGACGAAATACTTGCTTCTTACGCATCCGATCCACGATATTGATTTTTCCGCACCCGATCGTTGAAATCATGATTTTTATACGCCCGATCGACGATATTCATGAATTTTACGTGCCAGATCGACGATATTCATGATTTTTACGCGCCCGATCTATGAACTAATGATTTTTACGCACCCGATAAACGTAATTCATAATTTTGACGTTCAAGAATAATAAAATTCACGAGTTTTACGCTCACGAATAACAAAATTCAGGATTTTTACACGCCTGATCGACAAAATTCATGATTTTTCTTCTCCCTATCGATTAAATTCATGATTTTTCCGCACCCGACCGTAGAAATCATGATTTTTACATGCCCGATCGACGATATTCATGATTTTTACGCGCCCCATCGACGATATTCATGGTTTTTATGCATACGATCGACGATATTCATGATTTTCCTGCGCCCGATTGACGATATTCATGATTCTACGTGCCCGATCGACGATATTCCTGATTTTTACGCGTCCTATACACAATATTCTTGATTTTTACGCACCCGATCGATAAATTGATGATTTTTACACACCCGATTTACGTAATTCATAATTTTGTACGCACCCGATCGACGATGTTCATGATTTTTCCGCACCCGATCGTTGAAATCATGATTTTTACATGCCCGATCGAAGATATTCATGATTTTTTCGCGCCTGATTAACGATGATCCTCATTTTTATGCTTATGATCGACGATATTCATGACTTTTACGCACCCGATCTCTGAATTAATTATTTTTACGCATCCGATAGACGTAATTCATAATTTTTAGGTTCAAGAATAATAAGATTCAGGATTTTTACACGCCCGATCGATAAAATTCATGATTTTTTCGCTCCTGATCGAAGAAATTCATGATTTTTCCGCTTCCGATCGACGAAATTCATGATTTTTACGCTCTCGAATAACAAAATTCAGTTTTTACACGCCCGATCGACGAAATTCTTGATTTGTACGCACCCGTATGAGGATATTCATCATTTTTTCGAGCCCGATCTACTTTACGCATGATTTTTACTTGCCCGATCGACGATATTCATGATATTTACGCATACGATCGACGATATTCATGCGTTTTATGCATGCGATCGACGATATTCATGATTTCTACGCGCCTGTTCGACGAAATCACGATTTTTATTCGCCTATCGACGATATTCATGATTTTTACGCGCCCCTTAGAGGATATTAATGATTTTTACAATCTCGAATAACGAAATTCATGATTTCCTTGCTCTCGAGTAACTGATTTTAACGCAGCCGATTGATGAATTTCATTACGTCTCCTATCCTCGATATTTATTTTTCCGCTCCCGATCAACAAAATTCTTATTTGTACGCACCCTATCAACGATATTCATGATTTTTCCGCGTTCGGTCGATGAAATAATGAATTTTACGCGCGGATCAACGATATTCATGATTTGTACGCGACCTAACGACGATATTCATGATTTTTACGCGCTCGATTGACGATATTCATGATTTTTACGCACCCGATCGATAAATTGATGATTTTTACACACCCGATTTACGCAATTCATAATTTTGTACGCACCCGATCGACGATATTCATGAATTTTACGTGCCAGATCAACGATATTCATGATTTTTACGTGCCAGATCTATGAATTAATGATTTTTACGCACCCGATAAACGTAATTTATAATTTTTACGTTCAAGAATAATAAAATTCACGTGTTTTACGCTCACGAATAACAAAATTCAGGATTTTTACACGCCCGATCGACAAAATTCGTGATTTTTCTGCTCCCTATGGAAGAAATTAATGATTTTTCCATTTCCGATCGACGATGTTCATGATTTTTCCGCACCCGTTCGTTGAAATCATGATTCTTACATGCCCGATTGACGATATTCATGATTTTTACGCGCCCCATCGAAGATATTCATGATTTTTACGCGCCCGATCTATGAATTAATGATTTTTATGCACCCGACCGACGTCATTCATAATATTTACGTTCAAGAATAACAAAATTCATGATTTTCCGGTCCCAATCGACGAAATTCATAATTTGTACGCACCCGAACGAGGATAATCATGATTTTTACGAATCCGAACGATAAATTAATAATTTTTTACGCACCCGATCCACGTAATTCATGAATTTACGCTCTCGAATAACGGAATTCTTGATTTTTTACACTCCCTATTGTCGAAATTCTAGATTTTCCCGAGCCCGATCGACGGAATACTTGCTTCTTACGCATCAGATCAACGATATTGATTTTGCAGAGCCCGATCTACGATATTCATGATTTTTACTTGCTCGATCGACGATATTCATGATTTTTATGCATACGATCGACGATATTCATGATTTTCCTGCGCCCGATTGACGATATTCATGATTCTACGCGCCCGATCGACGATATTCCTGATTTTTACGCGCCCGATCGATAAAAACCTGATTTTGGCGTAATTCATAATTTGTACGTACTCGATTGACGATATTGATGATTTTTCCGCACCCGATCGCTGAAATCATGATTTCTACATGCCCGATCGACGATATTCATGATTTTTATGCGCCCGATCTATGAATTAATGATTTTTACGCACCCGATAGACGTAATTCATAATTTTTACGTTCAAGAATAACAAAATTCATGATTTTTGCACCCCTGATCGACGAAATACTTTCTTCTTACATATCCGATCCACGGTATTTTTTTTCTGAATCTGATAGACAAAATTCTTGATTTTTACGTACCCGATCGACGAAATTCATGATAATTCCGCACCAGATAGACGATATTCATGATTTTTACGGGCCCGATCGACGATGTTCATGATTTTTATGAATGCGATCGACGATATTCATGATTTCTACGCGCCTGTTCGACGAAATCATGATTTTTACACGCCTATCGACGATATTTATGATTTTTACGCGCCCCCCTTAGAGGATATTAATGATTTTTAGAATCTCGAATATTGAAATTCATGATTTTCATGCTCTCGCGTAACTGATTTTAACGCAGCCGATTGATGAAATTCATTACGCCTCCTATCCTCGATATTTATTTTTCCGCTCCCGATCAACAAAATTCTTATTTGTACGCACCCTATCAATGATATTCGTGATTTTTCCGCGTTCGGTCGATGAAATAATTTATTTTACACGCGGATCAACGATATTCATGATTTGTACGCACCCTACCGACGATATTCATGATTTTTACTCGCCCGATCGACGATATTTATGATTTTTACGCGCCCGATCGATAAATTCATGATTTTTACACACCCGATTTACGTAATTCATAATTTTGTACGCACCCGAACGAGGATATTCATGATTTTTACGAATCCGATCGATAAATTAATGATATTTTAATCACCCAATCCACGTTATTCATGATTTTTACGCTCTCGAATAACGGAATTCTTTATTTTTTACACGCCCTATTGTCAAAATTCTGGATTTTCAAGAGTCCGATCGACGAAATACTTGCTTCTTACGCATCCGATCCACGATATTGATTTTTCCACACCCGATCGTTGAAATCATGATTTTTACATGCTCGATCGACGATATTCAGGAATTATACGAGCCCGATCGACGATGTTCATGATTTTTCCGCACCCGCTCGTTGAAATGATGATTTTTATATGCCCGATCGACGATATTCATGAATTTTACGTGCCAGATCGACGATATTCATGATTTTTACGCGCCCGATCTATGAGTTAATGATTTTTACGCACCCGATAAACGTAATTCATAATTTTGACGTTCAAGAATAATAAAATTCACGAGTTTTACGCTCACGAATAACAAAATTCAGGATTTTTCCGCACCCGATCGTAGAAATCATGATTTTTACATGCCCGATCGACGATATTCATGATTTTTACGCGCCCCATCGACGATATTCATGATTTTTATGCATACGAGCGACGATATTCATGATTTTCCTGCGCCCGATTGACGATATTCATGATTCTACGCGCCCGATCGACGATATTCCTGATTTTTACGCGTCCTATACACAATATTCTTGATTTTTACGCACCCGATCGATAAATTGATGATTTTTACACACCCGATTTACGTAATTCATAATTTTGTACGCACCCGATCGACGATGTTGATGATTTTTCCGCACCCGATCGTTGAAATCATGATTTTTACATGCCCGATCGACGATATTCATGATATTTACGCATACGATCGACGATATTCATGCGTTTTATGTATGCGATCGACGATATTCATGATTTCTACGCGAATGTTCGACGAAATCATGATTTTTACACCCCTATTCATGATTTTTACGCGCCCCTTAGAGGATATTAATGATTTTTACAATCTCGAATAACGAAATTCATGATTTCCTTGCTCTCGAGTAACTGATTTTAACGCAGCCGATTGATGAATTTCATTACGTCTCCTATCCTCGATATTTATTTTTCCGCTCCCGATCAACAAAATTCTTATTTGTACGCACCCTATCAACGATATTCGTGATTTTTCCGCGTTCGGTCGATGAAATAATGAATTTTACGCGCGGATCAACGATATTCATGATTTGTACGCGACCTAACGACGATATTCATGATTTTTACGCGCTCGATTGACGATATTCATGATTTTTACGCACCCGATCGATAAATTGATGATTTTTACACACCCGATTTACGCAATTCATAATTTTGTACGCACCCGATCGACGATATTCATGGATTTTACGTGCCAGATCGACGATATTCATGATTTTTACGCGCCCGATCTATGAATTAATGATTTTTACGCACCCGATAAACGTAATTTATAATTTTTACGTTCAATAATAATAAAATTCACGTGTTTTACGCTCACGAATAACAAAATTCAGGATTTTTACACGCCCGATCGACAAAATTCGTGATTTTTCTGCTCCCTATGGAAGAAATTAATGATTTTTCCATTTCCGATCGACGATGTTCATGATTTTTCCGCACCCGTTCGTTGAAATCATGATTCTTACATGCCCGATTGACGATATTCTTAATTTTTACGCGCCCCATCGACGATATTCATGATTTTTACTCGCCCAATCGACGATATTCATGATTTTTACGCGCCTGATCGATAAATTCATGATTTGTACGCGCCCGATCGATAAATTCATGATTTTTACACACCCGATTTACGTAATTCATAATTTTGTACGCACCCGAACGAGGATATTCATGATTTTTACGAATCCGATCGATAAATTAATGATATTTTAATCACCCAATCCACGTAATTCATGATTTTTACGCTCGCGAATAACGGAATTCTTTATTTTTTACACGCCCTATTGTCAAAATTCTGGATTTTCAAGAGCCTGATCGACGAAATACTTGCTTCTTACGCGTCCGATCCACGATATTGATTTTTCCGCACCCGATCGTTGAAATCATGATTTTTATACGCCCGATTGACGATATTCATGAATTTTACGTGCCAGATCGACGATATTCATGATTTTTACGCGCCCGATCTATGAACTAATGATTTTTACGCACCCGATAAACGTAATTCATAATTTTGACGTTCAAGAATAATAAAATTCACGAGTTTTACGCTCACGAATAACAAAATTCAGGATTTTTACACGCCTGATCGACAAAATTCATGATTTTTCTTCTCCCTATCGATTAAATTCATGATTTTTCCGCACCCGATCGTAGAAATCATGATTTTTACATGCCCGATCGACGATATTCATGATTTTTACGCGCCCCATCGACGATATTCATGATTTTTATGCATACGATCGACGATATTCATGATTTTCCTGCGCCCGATTGACGATATTCATGATTCTACGCGCCCGATCGACGATATTCCTGATTTTTACGCGTCCTATACACAATATTCTTGATTTTTACGCACCCGATCGATAAATTGATGATTTTTACACACCCGATTAACGTAATTCATAATTTTGTACGCACCCGATCGACGATGTTCATGATTTTTCCGCACCCGATCGTTGAAATCATGATTTTTACATGCCCGATCGAAGATATTCATGATTTTTACGCGCCTGATTAACGATGATCCTCATTTTTATGCTTATGATCGACGATCTTCATGACTTTTACGCACCCGATCTCTGAATTAATTATTTTTACGCATCCGATAGACGTAATTCATAATTTTTACGTTCAAGAATAATAAGATTCAGGATTTTTACACGCCCGATCGATAAAATTCATGATTTTTTCGCTCCTGATCGAAGAAATTCATGATTTTTCCGCTTCCGATCGACGAAATTCATGATTTTTACGCTCTCGAATAACAAAATTCAGTTTTTACACGCCCGATCGACGAAATTCTTGATTTGTGCGCACCCGTATGAGGATATTCATCATTTTTTCGAGCCCGATCTACTTTACGCATGATTTTTACTTGCCCGATCGACGATATTCATGATATTTACGCATACGATCGACGATATTCATGCGTTTTATGCATGCGATCGACGATATTCATGATTTCTACGCGCCTGTTCGAAGAAATCTTGATTTTTACACGCCTATCGACGATATTCATGATTTTTACGCGCCCCTTAGAGGATATTAATGATTTTTACAATCTCGAATAACGAAATTCATGATTTCCTTGCTCTCGAGTAACTGATTTTAACGCAACCGATTGATGAATTTCATTACGTCTCCTATCCTCGATATTTATTTTTCCGCTCCCGATCAACAAAATTCTTATTTGTACGCACCCTATCAACGATATTCGTGATTTTTCCGCGTTCGGTCGATGAAATAATGAATTTTACGCGCGGATCAACGATATTCATGATTTGTACGCGACCTAACGACGATATTCATGATTTTTACGCGCTCGATTGACGATATTCATGATTTTTACGCACCCGATCGATAAATTGATGATTTTTACACACCCGATTTACGCAATTCATAATTTTGTACGCACCCGATCGACGATGTTCATGATTTTTCCACACCCGCTCGTTGAAATGATGATTTTTATATGCCCGATCGACGATATTCATGAATTTTACGTGCCAGATCGACGATATTCATGATTTTTACGCGCCCGATCTATGAATTAATGATTTTTACGCACCCGATAAACGTAATTTATAATTTTTACGTTCAAGAATAATAAAATTCACGTGTTTTACGCTCACGAATAACAAAATTCAGGATTTTTACACGCCCGATCGACAAAATTCGTGATTTTTCTGCTCCCTATGGAAGAAATTAATGATTTTTCCATTTCCGATCGACGATGTTCATGATTTTTCCGCACCCGTTCGTTGAAATCATGATTCTTACATGCCCGATTGACGATATTCATGATTTTTACGCGCCCCATCGACGATATTCATGATTTTTACGCGCCCGATCTATGAATTAATGATTTTTATGCACCCGACCGACGTCATTCATAATATTTACGTTCAAGAATAACAAAATTCATGATTTTCCGGTCCCAATCGACGAAATTCATAATTTGTACGCACCCGAACGAGGACATTCATGATTTTTACGAATCCGATCGATAAATTAATAATTTTTTACGCACCCGATCCACGTAATTCATGAATTTACGCTCTCGAATAACGGAATTCTTGATTTTTTACACTCCCTATTGTCGAAATTCTAGATTTTCCCGAGCCCGATCGACGGAATACTTGCTTCTTACGCATCAGATCAACGATATTGATTTTGCAGAGCCCGATCTACGATATTCATGATTTTTACTTGCTCGATCGACGATATTCATGATTTTTATGCATACGATCGACGATATTCATGATTTTCCTCCGCCCGATTGACGATATTCATGATTCTACGCGCCCGATCGACGATATTCCGGATTTTTACGCTCCCGATCGATAAACACTTGATTTTGGTGTAATTCATAATTTGTACGTACTCGATTGACGATATTGATGATTTTTCCGCACCCGATCGCTGAAATCATGATTTCTACATGCCCGATCGACGATATTCATGATTTTTATGCCCCCGATCTATGAATTAATGATTTTTACGTACCCGATAGACGTAATTCATAATTTTTACGTTCAAGAATAACAAAATTCATGATTTTTGCACCCCTGATCGACGAAATACTTTCTTCTTACATATCCGATCCACGGTATTTTTTTTTTCTGAACCCGATAGACAAAATTCTTGATTTTTACGTACCCGATCGACGAAATTCATGATAATTCCGCACCAGATAGACGATATTCATGATATTTACGGGCCCGATCGACGATGTTCATGATTTTTATGAATGCGATCGACGATATTCATGATTTCTACGCGCCTGTTCGACGAAATCATGATTTTTACACGCCTATCGACGATATTTATGATTTTTACGCGCCCCTTAGAGGATATTAATGATTTTTAGAATCTCGAATATTGAAATTCATGATTTTTATGCTCTCGAGTAACTGATTTTAACGCAGCCGATTGATGAAATTCATTACGCCTCCTATCCTCGATATTTATTTTTCCGCTCCCGATCAACAAAATTCTTATTTGTACGCACCCTATCAATGATATTCGTGATTTTTCCGCGTTCGGTCGATGAAATAATTTATTTTACACGCGGATCAACGATATTCATGATTTGTACGCACCCTACCGACGATATTCATGATTTTTACTCGCCCGATCGACGATATTTATGATTTTTACGTGCCCGATCGATAAATTCATGATTTTTACACACCCGATTTACGTAATTCATAATTTTGTACGCACCCGAACGAGGATATTCATGATTTTTACGAATCCGATCGCTAAATTAATGATATTTTAATCACCCAATCCACGTAATTCATGATTTTTACGCTCTCGAATAACGGAATTCTTTATTTTTTACACGCCCTATTGTCAAAATTCTGGATTTTCAAGAGTCCGATCGACGAAATACTTGCTTCTTACGCATCCGATCCACGATATTGATTTTTCCACACCCGATCGTTGAAATCATGATTTTTACATGCTCGATCGACGATATTCAGGAATTATACGAGCCCGATCGACGATGTTCATGATTTTTCCGCACCCGCTCGTTGAAATGATGATTTTTATATGCCCGATCGATGATATTCATGAATTTTACGTGCCAGATCGACGATATTCATGATTTTTACGCGCCCGATCTATGAATTAATGATTTTTACGCACCCGATAAACGTAATTTATAATTTTTACGTTCAAGAATAATAAAATTCACGTGTTTTACGCTCACGAATAACAAAATTCACGATTTTTACACGCCCGATCGACAAAATTCATGATTTTTCTGCTCCCTATGGAAGAAATTAATGATTTTTCCATTTCCGATCGACGATGTTCATGATTTTACCGCACCCGTTCGTTGAAATCATGATTCTTACATGCCCGATTGACGATATTCTTAATTTTTACGCGCCCCATCGACGATATTCATGATTTTTACTCGCCCGATCGACGATATTCATGATTTTTACGCGCCTGATCGATAAATTCATGATTTGTACGCGCCCGATCGATAAATTCATGATTTTTACACACCCGATTTACGTAATTCATAATTTTGTACGCATCCGAACGAGGATATTCATGATTTTTACGAATCCGATCGATAAATTAATGATATTTTAATCACCCAATCCACGTAATTCATGATTTTTACGCTCGCGAATAACGGAATTCTTTATTTTTTACACGCCCTATTGTCAAAATTCTGGATTTTCAAGAGCCCGATCGACGAAATACTTGCTTCTTACGCATCCGATCCACGATATTGATTTTTCCGCACCCGATCGTTGAAATCATGATTTTTATACGCCCGATTGACGATATTCATGAATTTTACGTGCCAGATCGACGATATTCATGATTTTTACGCGCCCGATCTATGAACTAATGATTTTTACGCACCCGATAAACGTAATTCATAATTTTGACGTTCAAGAATAATAAAATTCACGAGTTTTACGCTCACGAATAACAAAATTCAGGATTTTTACACGCCTGATCGACAAAATTCATGATTTTTCTTCTCCCTATCGATTAAATTCATGATTTTTCCGCACCCGATCGTACAAAAAAAAATCATGATTTTTACATGCCCGATCGACGATATTCATGATTTTTACGCGCCCCATCGACGATATTCATGATTTTTATGCATACGATAGACGATATTCATGATTTTCCTGCGCCCGATTGACGATATTCATGATTCTACGCGCCCGATCGACGATATTCCTGATTTTTACGCGTCCTATACACAATATTCTTGATTTTTACGCACCCGATCGATAAATTGATGATTTTTACACACCCGATTAACGTAATTCATAATTTTGTACGCACCCGATCGACGATGTTCATGATTTTTCCGCACCCGATCGTTGAAATCATGATTTTTACATGCCCGATCGAAGATATTCATGATTTTTACGCGCCTGATTAACGATGATCCTCATTTTTATGCTTATGATCGACGATCTTCATGACTTTTACGCACCCGATCTCTGAATTAATTATTTTTACGCATCCGATAGACGTAATTCATAATTTTTACGTTCAAGAATAATAAGATTCTGGATTTTTACACGCCCGATCGATAAAATTCATGATTTTTTCGCTCCTGATCGAAGAAATTCATGATTTTTACGCTCTCGAATAACAAAATTCAGTTTTTACACGCCCGATCGACGAAATTCTTGATTTGTACGCACCCGTATGAGGATATTCATCATTTTTTCGAGCCCGATCTACTTTACGCATGATTTTTACTTGCCCGATCGACGATATTCATGATATTTACGCATACGATTGACGATATTCATGCGTTTTATGCATGCGATCGACGATATTCTTGATTTCTACGCGCCTGTTCGACGAAATCATGATTTTTACACGCCTATCGACGATATTCATGATTTTTACGCGCCCGATTGACGATATTCATGATTTTTACGCACCCGATCGATAAATTGATGATTTTTACACACCCGATTTACGCAATTCATAATTTTGTACGCACCCGATCGACGATGTTCATGATTTTTCCGCACCCGCTCGTTGAAATGATGATTTTTATATGCCCGATCGAAGATATTCATGAATTTTACGTGCCAGATCGACGATATTCATGATTTTTACGCGCCCGATCTATGAATTAATGATTTTTACGCACCCGATAAACGTAATTTATAATTTTTACGTTCAAGAATAATAAAATCCACGTGTTTTACGCTCACGAATAACAAAATTCAGGATTTTTACACGCCCGATCGACAAAATTCGTGATTTTTCTGCTCCCTATGGAAGAAATTAATGATTTTTCCATTTCCGATCGACGATGTTCATGATTTTTCCGCACCCGTTCGTTTAAATCATGATTCTTACATGCCCGATTGACGATATTCATGATTTTTACGCGCCCCATCGACGATATTCATGATTTTTACGCGCCCGATCTATGAATTAATGATTTTTACGCACCCGATAAACGTAATTTATAATTTTTACGTTCAAGAATAATAAAATTCACGTGTTTTACGCTCACGAATAACAAAATTCACGATTTTTACACGCACGATCGACAAAATTCATGATTTTTCTGCTCCCTATGGAAGAAATTAATGATTTTTCCATTTCCGATCGACGATGTTCATGATTTTTCCGCACCCGTTCGTTGAAATCATGATTCTTACATGCCCGGTTGACGATATTCTTAATTTTTACGCGCCCCATCGACGATATTCATGATTTTTACGCGCCTGATCGATAAATTCATGATTTGTACGCGCCCGATCGATAAATTCATGATTTTTACACACCCGATTTACGTAATTCATAATTTTGTACGCACCCGAACGAGGATATTCATGATTTTTACGAATCCGATCGATAAATTAATGATATTTTAATCACCCAATCCACGTAATTCATGATTTTTACGCTCGCGAATAACGGAATTCTTTATTTTTTACACGCCCTATTGTCAAAATTCTGGATTTTCAAGAGCCCGATCGACGAAATACTTGCTTCTTACGCATCCGATCCACGATATTGATTTTTCCGCACCCGATCGTTGAAATCATGATTTTTATACGCCCGATTGACGATATTCATGAATTTTACGTGCCAGATCGACGATATTCATGATTTTTACGCGCCCGATCTATGAACTAATGCTTTTTACGCATCCGATAAACGTAATTCATAATTTTGACGTTCAAGAATAATAAAATTCACGAGTTTTACGCTCACGAATAACAAAATTCAGGATTTTTACACGCCTGATCCACAAAATTCATGATTTTTCCGCACCCGATCGTAGAAATCATGATTTTTACATGCCCGATCGACGATATTCATGATTTTTACGCGCCCCATCGACGATATTCATGATTTTTATGCATACGATCGACGATATTCATGATTTTCCTGCGCCCGATTGACGATATTCATGATTCTACGCGCCCGATCGACGATATTCCTGATTTTTACGCGCCCGATCGATAAACACCTGATTTTGGCGTAATTCATAATTTGTACGTACTCGATTGACGATATTGATGATTTTTCCGCACCCGATCGCTGAAATCATGATTTCTACATGCCCGATCGACGATATTCATGATTTTTATGCGCCCGATCTATGAATTAATGATTTTTACGCACCCGATAGACGTAATTCATAATTTTTACGTTCAAGAATAACAAAATTCATGATTTTTGCACCCCTGATCGACGAAATACTTTCTTCTTACATATCCGATCCACGGTATTTTTTTTTCTGAACCCGATAGACAAAATTCTTGATTTTTACGTACCCGATCGACGAAATTCATGATAATTCCGCACCAGATAGACGATATTCATGATTTTTACGGGCCCGATCGACGATGTTCATGATTTTTATGAATGCGATCGACGATATTCATGATTTCTACGCGCCTGTTCGACGAAATCATGATTTTTACACGCCTATCGATGATATTTATGATTTTACGCGCCCCTTAGAGGATATTAATGATTTTTAGAATCTCGAATATTGAAATTCATGATTTTCATGCTCTCGAGTAACTGATTTTAACGCAGACGATTGATGAAATTCATTACGCCTCCTATCCTCGATATTTATTTTTCCGCTCCCGATCAACAAAATTCTTATTTGTACGCACCCTATCAATGATATTCGTGATTTTTCCGCGTTCGGTCGATGAAATAATTTATTTTACACGCGGATCAACGATATTCATGATTTGTACGCACCCTACCGACGATATTCATGATTTTTACTCGCCCGATCGACGATATTTATGATTTTTACGCGCCCGATCGATAAATTCATGATTTTTACGTGTCCGTTTGACGATATTCGATTTTTACGTGCCCGTTCGTAGATATTAATGATTTTTACGCTCTCGAATAAAGAAATTCATGATTTTTACACGCCCGATAGACGAAATTCATGTTTTTTCCGCGCCTGATCGACCTTATTCATGATTTTTACGCGCCTGATTAAAGATGATCCTCATTTTTATGCTTATGATCGACGATATTCATGAATTTCCCGCGTTCGATCGACGATATTCATGATTTTTACGCGCCCAATCAACGATATTCATGATTTTTCCGATTCCGATCGACGATATTCATGATTTTTACGTGCCTGATCGACCATATTCATGATTTGTAAGCACCCGATCGATGATATTCATGATTTGTCCACTCTCGATTGACGATATTCATGACTTTTACGCACCCGATCTCTGAATTAATTGTTTTTACAGATCCGATAGACGTAATTCATAATTTTTACGTTCAAGAATAATAAGATTCAGGATTTTTACACGCCCGATCGACAAAATTCATGATTTTTTCGCCCCTGATCAAAGAAATTCATGATTTTTCCGCTTCCGATCGACGAAAATCATTATTTTTACGCTCTCGAATAACAAAATTCAATTTTTACACGCCCGATCGACGAAATTCTTGATTTGTACGCACCCGTATGAGGATATTCATCATTTTTGAGTCCGATCTACTTTACGCATGATTTTTACTTGCCCGATCGACGATATTCATGATATTTACGCATACGATCGACGATATTCATGCTTTTTATGCATGCGATCGACGATATTCATGATTTCTACGCGCCTGTTCGACGAAATCATGATTTTTACACGCCTATCGACGATATTCATGATATTTACGCATACGATCGACGATATTCATGCTTTTTATGCATGCGATCGACGATATTCATGATTTCTACGCGCCTGTTCGACGAAAGCATGATTTTTACACGCCTATCGACGATATTCATGATTTTTACGCGCCCCTTAGAGGATATTAATGATTTTTACAATCTCGAATAACGAAATTCATGATTTTCTTGCTCTCGAGTAACTGATTTTAACGCAGCCGATTGATGAAATTCATTACGTCTCCTATCCTCGATATTTATTTTTCCGCTCCCGATCAACAAAATTCTTATTTGTACAAACCCTATCAACGATATTCGTGATTTTTCCGCGTTCGGTCGAGGAAATAATGAATTTTACGCGCGGATCAACGATATTCATGATTTGTACGCGACCTAACGACGATATTCATGATTTTTACGCGCTCGATTGACGATATTCATGATTTTTACGCACCCGATCGATAAATTGATGATTTTTACACATCCGATTTACGTAATTCATAATTTTGTACGCACCCGATCGACGATGTTCATGATTTTTCTGCACCCGCTCGTTGAAATGATGATTTTTATATGCCCGATCGACGATATTCATGAATTTTACGTGCCAGATCGACGATATTCATGATTTTTACGCGCCCTATCTATGAATTAATGATTTTTACGCACCCGATAAACGTAATTTATAATTTTTACGTTCAAGAATAATAAAATTCACGTGTTTTACGCTCACGAATAACAAAATTCAGGATTTTTACACGCCCGATCGACAAAATTCATGATTTTTCTGCTCCCTATGGAAGAAATTAATGATTTTTCCATTTCCGATTGACGATGTTCATGATTTTTCCGCACCCGTTCGTTGAAATCATGATTCTTACATGCCCGATTGACGATATTCTTAATTTTTACGCGCCCCATCGACGATATTCATGATTTTTACTCGCCCGATCGACGATATTGATGATTTTTACGCGCCTGATCGATAAATTCATGATTTGTACGCGCCCGATCGATAAATTCATGATTTTTACACACCCGATTTACGTAATTCATAATTTTGTACGCACCCGAACGAGGATATTCATGATTTTTACGAATCCGATCGATAAATTAATGATATTTTAATCACCCAATCCACGTAATTCATGATTTTTACGTTCGCGAATAACGGAATTCTTTATTTTTTACACGCCCTATTGTCAAAATTCTGGATTTTCAAGAGCCCGATCCACGAAATACTTGCTTCTTACGCATCCGATCCACGATATTGATTTTTCCGCACCCGATCGTTGAAATCATGATTTTTATACGCCCGATCGACGATATTCATGAATTTTACGTGCCAGATCGACGATATTCATGATTTTTACGCGCCCGATCTATGAACTAATGATTTTTACGCACCCGATAAACGTAATTCATAATTTTGACGTTCAAGAATAATAAAATTCACGAGTTTTACGCTCACGAATAGCAAAATTCAGGATTTTTACACGCCTGATCGACAAAATTCATGATTTTTCTTCTCCCTATCGATTAAATTCATGATTTTTCCGCACCCGATCGTAGAAATCATGATTTTTACATGCCCGATCGACGATATTCATGATTTTTACGCGCCCCATCGACGATATTCATGATTTTTATGCATACGATCGACGATATTCATGATTTTCCTGCGCCCGATTGACGATATTCATGATTCTACGCGCCCGATCGACGATATTCCTGATTTTTACGCGTCCTATACACAATATTCTTGATTTTTACGCACCCGATCGATAAATTGATGATTTTTACACACCCGATTTACGTAATTCATAATTTTGTACGCACCCGATCGACGATTTTCATGATTTTTCCGCACCCGCTCGTTGAAATCATGATTTTTATATGCCCGATCGAAGATATTCATGATTTTTACGCGCCTGATTAACGATGATCCTCATTTTTATGCTTATGATTGACGATATTCATGATTTTTACGCGCCCGATCTATGAACTAATGATTTTTACGCACCCGATAAACGTAATTCATAATTTCGACGTTCAAGAATAATAAAATTCACTGGTTTTACGCTCACGAATAACAAAATTCAGGATTTTTACACGCCTGATCGACAAAATTCATGATTTTTCTGCTCCCTGTCGATTAAATTCACGATTTTTCCGTACCCGATCTTAGAAATCATGATTTTTACATGCCCGATGGACGATATTCATAATTTTTACGCGCCCCATCGACGATATTCATGATTTTTACGCGTCCGATCTATGAATTAATGATTTGTATGCACCCGATCGACGTAATTCATAATTTTTACGTTCAAGACTAACAAAATTCATTATTTTCCGGTCCCAATCGATGAAATTCTTAATTTACACGCCAGATCGACGATATTCTTGATTTGTACGCACCCGAACGAGGATATTCATGATTTTTTCGCGCCCGATCTACGATATTCATGATATTTATGTATACGATCGACGATATTCATGCTTTTTATGCATGCGATCGACGATATTCATGATTTTTACGCGCCCGTTCGACGATATTTATGAATTTTACGCGCCCGTTCGACGATATTAATGATTTTTACTCTCTGGAGTAATGAAATTCATGATTTTTACACTCTCGATCGACGAAATTCGTGATTTGTACGCACACGAACGAGGATATTCATGATTTCTACGCGCCCGATTGACGAAATCATGATTTTCATGCTCTCGAGTAACTGATTTTAACGCAGCCGATTGATGAAATTCATTACGCCTCCTATCCTCGTTATTTATTTTTCCGCTCCCGATCAAAAAAATTCTTATTTGTACGCACCCTATCAATGATATTCGTGATTTTTCCGCGTTTGGTCGATGAAATAATTTGTTTTACACGCGGATCAACGATATTCATGTTTGTACGCGACCTAGAGGCGATATTCATTATTTTTACGCGCCCGATTGACGATATTCATGATTTTTACGCACCCGATCGATAAATTGATGATTTTTACACACCCGATTTACGTAATTCATAATTTTGTACGCACCCGATCGACGATGTTCATGATTTTTCCGCACCCGATCGTTGAAATCATGACTTTTACATGCCCGATCGAAGATATTCATGATTTTTACGCGCCCGATATATGAATTAATGATTTTTATGCACCCGACAGACGTAATTCATAATTTTTACGTTCAAGAATAACAAAATTCATGATTTTCCGGTCCCAATCGACGAAATTCATAATTTTCACGCCAGATCGACGATATTCTTGATTTGTACGCACCCGAACGAGGATATTCATGATTTTTACGAATCCG
Source organism: Maratus michaelseni (assembly GCA_963931845.1). NCBI lineage: Eukaryota > Metazoa > Arthropoda > Arachnida > Araneae > Salticidae > Maratus > Maratus michaelseni. The sequence goes on along the minus strand of OZ007599.1, from coordinate 68,978,926 downwards.
ATCGATAAATTATTGATTTTTTACGCACCCGATCCACGTAATTCATGAATTTACGCTCTCAAATAACGGAATTCTTGATTTTTTACACGCCCTATATTTGAAATTCTAGATTTTCCCGAGGCCGATCGACGGAATACTTGCTTCTTACGCATCAGATCCACGATATTGATTTTTACTTGCCCGATCGACGATATTCATGATTTTTATGCGTACGATCGACAATATTCATGATTTTCCTGCGCCCGATTGACGATATTCATGATTATCTACGTGCCCGATCGACGATATTCCTGATTTTTACGCGTCCTATACACATTATTCTTGATTTTAACGCGCCCGATCGAAGATATTCATGATTTTTACGCGCCCGATCGATAAACGCCTGATTTTGGCGTAATTCATAATTTGTACGTACTCGATTGACGATATTGATGATTTTTCCGCACCCGATCGCTGAAATCATGATTTCTACATGCCCGATTCACGATATTCATGATTTTTACGTGTCCGTTTGACGATATTCGATTTTTACGTGCCCGTTCGTAGATATTAATGATTTTTACGCTCTCGAATAAAGAAATTCATGATTTTTACACGCCCGATAGACGAAATTCATGTTTTTTCCGCGCCTGATCGACCTTATTCATGATTTTTACGCGCCTGATTAAAGATTATCCTCATTTTTATGCTTATGATCGACGATATTCATGAATTTCCCGCGTTCGATCGACGATATTTATGATTTTTACGCGCCCGATCAACGATTTTCATGATTTTTCCGATTCCGATCGACGATATTCATGATTTTTACGTGCCTGATCGACCATATTCATGATTTGTAAGCACCCGATCGATGATATTCATGATTTGTCCGCTCTCGATTGACGATATTCATGACTTTTACGCACCCGATCTCTGAATTAATTGTTTTTACGCATCCGATAGACGTAATTCATAATTTTTACGTTCAAGAATAATAAGATTCAGGATTTTTACACGCCCAATCGACAAAATTCATGATTTTTTCGCTCCTGATCAAAGAAATTCATGATTTTTCCGCTTCCGATCGACGAAATGTATGATTTTTACGCTCTCGAATAACAAAATTCAATTTTTACACGCCCGATCGACGAAATTCTTGATTTGTACGCACCCGTATGAGGATATTCATCATTTTTGAGCCCGATCTACTTTACGCATGATTTTTACTTGCCCGATCGACGATATTCATGATATTTACGCATACGATCGACGATATTCATGCTTTTTATGCATGCGATCGACGATATTCATGATTTCTACGCGCCTGTTCGACGAAATCATGATTTTTACACGCCTATCGACGATATTCATGATATTTACGCATACGATCGACGATATTCATGCTTTTTATGCATGCGATCGACGATATTCATGATTTCTACGCGCCTGTTCGACGAAATCATGATTTTTACACGCCTATCGACGATATTCATGAATTTTTATGCCCCTTAGAGGATATTAATGATTTTTACAATCTCGAATAACGAAATTCATGATTTTCATGCTCTCGAGTAACTGATTTTAACGCAGCCGATTGATGAAATTCATTACGCCTCCTATCCTCGATATTTATTTTTCCGCTCCCGATCAACAAAATTCTTATTTGTACGCACCCTATCAACGGTATTCGTGATTTTTCCGCGTTCAGTCGATGAAATAATTTATTTTACACGCGGATCAACGATATTCATGATTTGTACGCGACCTAACGACGATATTCATGATTTTTACGCGCCCGATTGACGATATTCATGATTTTTACGCACCCGATCGATAAATTGATGATTTTTACACACCCGATTTACGTAATTCATAATTTTGTACGCACCCGACCGACGATGTTCATGATTTTTCTGCACCCGCTCGTTGAAATGATGATTTTTATATGCCCGATCGACGATATTCATGAATTTTACGTGCCAGATCGACGATATTCATGATTTTTACGCGCCCTATCTATGAATTAATGATTTTTACGCACCCGATAAACGTAATTTATAATTTTTACGTTCAAGAATAATAAAATTCACGTGTTTTACGCTCACGAATAACAAAATTCAGGATTTTTACACGCCCGATCGACAAAATTCATGATTTTTCTGCTCCCTATGGAAGAAATTAATGATTTTTCCATTTCCGATTGACGATGTTCATGATTTTTCCGCACCCGTTCGTTGAAATCATGATTCTTACATGCCCGATTGACGATATTCCTAATTTTTACGCGCCCCATCGACGATATTCATGATTTTTACTCGCCCGATCGACGATATTGATGATTTTTACGCGCCTGATCGATAAATTCATGATTTGTACGCGCCCGATCGATAAATTCATGATTTTTACACACCCGATTTACGTAATTCATAATTTTGTAAGCACCCGAACGAGGATATTCATGATTTTTACGAATCCGATCGATAAATTAATGATATTTTAATCACCCAATCCACGTAATTCATGATTTTTACGCTCGCGAATAACGGAATTCTTTATTTTTTACACGCCCTATTGTCAAAATTCTGGATTTTCAAGAGCCCGACCGACGAAATACTTGCTTCTTACGCATCCGATCCACGATATTGATTTTTCCGCACCCGATCGTTGAAATCATGATTTTTATACGCCCGATCGACGATATTCATGAATTTTACGTGCCAGATCGACGATATTCATGATTTTTACGCGCCCGATCTATGAACTAATGATTTTTACGCACCCGATAAACGTAATTCATAATTTTGACGTTCAAGAATAATAAAATTCACGAGTTTTACGCTCACGAATAACAAAATTCAGGATTTTTACACGCCTGATCGACAAAATTCATGATTTTTCTTCTCCCTATCGATTAAATTCATGATTTTTCCGCACCCGATCGTAGAAATCATGATTTTTACATGCCCGATCGACGATATTCATGATTTTTACGCGCCCCATCGACGATATTCATGATTTTTATGCATACGATCGACGATATTCATGATTTTCCTGCGCCCGATTGACGATATTCATGATTCTACGCGCCCGATCGACGATATTCCTGATTTTTACGCGTCCTATACACAATATTCTTGATTTTTACGCACCCGATCGATAAATTGATGATTTTTACACACCCGATTTACGTAATTCATAATTTTGTACGCACCCGATCGACGATTTTCATGATTTTTCCGCACCCGCTCGTTGAAATCATGATTTTTATATGCCCGATCGAAGATATTCATGATTTTTACGCGCCTGATTAACGATGATCCTCATTTTTATGCTTATGATCGACGATATTCATGATTTTTACGCGCCCGATCTATGAACTAATGATTTTTACGCACCCGATAAACGTAATTCATAATTTCGACGTTCAAGAATAATAAAATTCACTGGTTTTACGCTCACGAATAACAAAATTCAGGATTTTTACACGCCTGATCGACAAAATTCATGATTTTTCTGCTCCCTATCGATTAAATTCACGATTTTTCCGTACCCGATCTTAGAAATCATGATTTTTACATGCCCGATGGACGATATTCATAATTTTTACGCGCCCCATCGACGATATTCATGATTTTTACGCGTCCGATCTATGAATTAATGATTTGTATGCACCCGATCGACGTAATTCATAATTTTTACGTTCAAGACTAACAAAATTCATTATTTTCCGGTCCCAATCGATGAAATTCTTAATTTACACGCCAGATCGACGATATTCTTGATTTGTACGCACCCGAACGAGGATATTCATGATTTTTTCGCGCCCGATCTACGATATTCATGATATTTATGTATACGATCGACGATATTCATGCTTTTTATGCATGCGATCGACGATATTCATGATTTTTACGCGCCCGTTTGACGATATTTATGAATTTTACGAGCCCGTTCGACGATATTAATGATTTTTACTCTCTGGAGTAATGAAATTCATGATTTTTACACTCTCGATCGACGAAATTCGTGATTTGTACGCACACGAACGAGGATATTCATGATTTCTATGCGCCCGATTGACGAAATCATGATTTTCATGCTCTCGAGTAACTGATTTTAACGCAGCCGATTGATGAAATTCATTACGCCTCCTATCCTCGTTATTTATTTTTCCGCTCCCGATCAACAAAATTCTTATTTGTACGCACCCTATCAATGATATTCGTGATTTTTCCGCGTTCGGTCGATGAAATAATTTATTTTACACGCGGATCAACGATATTCATGTTTGTACGCGACCTAGAGACGATATTCATTATTTTTACGCGCCCGATTGACGATATTCATGATTTTTACGCACCCGATCGATAAATTGATGATTTTTGCACACCCGATTTACGTAATTCATAATTTTGTACGCACCCGATCGACGATGTTCATGATTTTTCCGCACCCGATCGTTGAAATCATGACTTTTACATGCCCGATCGAAGATATTCATGATTTTTACGCGCCCGATATATGAATTAATGATTTTTATGCACCCGACCGACGTAATTCATAATTTTTACGTTCAAGAATAACAAAATTCATGATTTTCCGGTCCCAATCGACGAAATTCATAATTTTCACGCCAGATCGACGATATTCTTGATTTGTACGCACCCAAACGAGGATATTCATGATTTTTACGAATCCGATCGATAAATTATTGATTTTTTACGCACCCGATCCACGTAATTCATGAATTTACGCTCTCAAATAACGGAATTCTTGATTTTTTACACGCCCTATATTCGAAATTCTAGATTTTCCCGAGGCCGATCGACGGAATACTTGCTTCTTACGCATCAGATCCACGATATTGATTTTTACTTGCCCGATCGACGATATTCATGATTTTTATGCGTACGATCGACAATATTCATGATTTTCCTGCGCCCGATTGACGATATTCATGATTATCTACGTGCCCGATCGACGATATTCCTGATTTTTACGCGTCCTATACACAATATTCTTGATTTTAACGCGCCCGATCGAAGATATTCATGATTTTTAAAGGCCCGATCGATAAACGCCTGATTTTGGCGTAATTCATAATTTGTACGTACTCGATTGACGATATTGATGATTTTTCCGCACCCGATCGCTGAAATCATGATTTCTACATGCCCGATTCACGATATTCATGATTTTTACGTGTCCGTTTGACGATATTCGATTTTTACGTGCCCGTTCGTAGATATTAATGATTTTTACGCTCTCGAATAAAGAAATTCATGATTTTTACACGCCCGATAGACGAAATTCATGTTTTTTCCGCGCCTGATCGACCTTATTCATGATTTTTACGCGCCTGATTAAAGATGATCCTCATTTTTATGCTTATGATCGACGATATTCATGAATTTCCCGCGTTCGATCGACGATATTCATGATTTTTACGCGCCCGATCAACGATATTCATGATTTTTCCGATTCCGATCGACGATATTCATGATTTTTACGTGCCTGATCGACCATATTCATGATTTGTAAGCACCCGATCGATGATATTCATGATTTGTCCGCTCTCGATTGACGATATTCATGACTTTTACGCACCCGATCTCTGAATTAATTGTTTTTACGCATCCTATAGACGTAATTCATAATTTTTACGTTCAAGAATAATAAGATTCAGGATTTTTACACGCCCGATCGACAAAATTCATGATTTTTTCGCTCCTGATCAAAGAAATTCATGATTTTTCCGCTTCCGATCGACGAAATTCATGATTTTTACGCTCTCGAATAACAAAATTCAATTTTTACACGCCCGATCGACGAAATTCTTGATTTGTACGCACCCGTATGAGGATATTCATCATTTTTGAGCCCGATCTACTTTACGCATGATTTTTACTTGCCCGATCGACGATATTCATGATATTTACGCATACGATCGACGATATTCATGCGTTTTATGCATGCGATCGACGATATTCATGATTTCTACGCGCCTGTTCGACGAAAGCATGATTTTTACACGCCTATCGACGATATTCATGATTTTTACGCGCCCCTTAGAGGATATTAATGATTTTTACAATCTCGAATAACGAAATTCATGATTTTCTTGCTCTCGAGTAACTGATTTTAACGCAGCCGATTGATGAAATTCATTACGTCTCCTATCCTCGATATTTATTTTTCCGCTCCCGATCAACAAAATTCTTATTTGTACGCACCCTATCAACGATATTCGTGATTTTTCCGCGTTCGGTCGAGGAAATAATGAATTTTACGCGCGGATCAACGATATTCATGATTTGTACGCGACCTAACGACGATATTCATGATTTTTACGCGCTCGATTGACGATATTCATGATTTTTACGCACCCGATCGATAAATTGATGATTTTTACACATCCGATTTACGTAATTCATAATTTTGTACGCACCCGATCGACGATGTTCATGATTTTTCCGCACCCGCTCGTTGAAATGATGATTTTTATATGCCCGATCGACGATATTCATGAATTTTACGTGCCAGATCGACGATATTCATGATTTTTATGCGCCCTATCTATGAATTAATGATTTTTACGCACCCGATAAACGTAATTTATAATTTTTACGTTCAAGAATAATAAAATTCACGTGTTTTACGCTCACGAATAACAAAATTCAGGATTTTTACACGCCCGATCGACAAAATTCATGATTTTTCTGCTCCCTATGGAAGAAATTAATGATTTTTCCATTTCCGATTGACGATGTTCATGATTTTTCCGCACCCGTTCGTTGAAATCATGATTCTTACATGCCCGATTGACGATATTCTTAATTTTTACGCGCCCCATCGACGATATTCATGATTTTTACTCGCCCGATCGACGATATTCATGATTTTTACGCGCCTGATCGATAAATTCATGATTTGTACGCGCCCGATCGATAAATTCATGATTTTTACACACCCGATTTACGTAATTCATAATTTTGTACGCACCCGAACGAGGATATTCATGATTTTTACGAATCCGATCGATAAATTAATGATATTTTAATCACCCAATCCACGTAATTCATGATTTTTACGCTCGAGAATAACGGAATTCTTTATTTTTTACACGCCCTATTGTCAAAATTCTGGATTTTCAAGAGCCCGATCGACGAAATACTTGCTTCTTACGCATCCGATCCACGATATTGATTTTTCCGCACCCGATCGTTGAAATCATGATTTTTAGACGCCCGATCGACGATATTCATGAATTTTACGTGCCAGATCGACGATATTCATGATTTTTACGCGCCCGATCTATGAACTAATGATTTTTACGCACCCGATAAACGTAATTCATAATTTTGACGTTCAAGAATAATAAAATTCACGAGTTTTACGCTCACGAATAACAAAATTCAGGATTTTTACACGCCTGATCGACAAAATTCATGATTTTTCTTCTCCCTATCGATTAAATTCATGATTTTTCCACACCCGATCGTAGAAATCATGATTTTTACATGCCCGATCGACGATATTTATCATTTTTACGCGCCCCTTAGAGGATATTAATGATTTTTAGAATCTCGAATATTGAAATTCATGATTTTCATGCTCTCGAGTAACTGATTTTAACGCAGCCGATTGATGAAATTCATTACGCCTCCTATCCTCGATATTTATTTTTCCGCTCCCGATCAACAAAATTCTTATTTGTACGCACCCTATCAATGATATTCGTGATTTTTCCGCGTTCGGTCGATGAAATAATTTATTTTACACGCGGATCAACGATATTCATGATTTGTACGCACCCTACCGACGATATTCATGATTTTTACTCGCCCGATCGACGATATTTATGATTTTTACGCGCCCGATCAATAAATTCATGATTTTTACACACCCGATTTACGTAATTCTTAATTTTGTACGCACCCGAACGAGGATATTCATGATTTTTACGAATCCGATCGATAAATTAATGATATTTTAATCAGCCAATCCACGTAATTCATGATTTTTACGCTCTCGAATAACGGAATTCTTTATTTTTTACACGCCCTATTGTCAAAATTCTGGATTTTCAAGAGCCCGATCGACGAAATACTTGCTTCTTACGCATCCGATCCACGATATTGATTTTTCCACACCCGATCGGTGAAATCATGATTTTTACGTGCCCGATCTATGAACTAATGATTTTTACGCACCCGATAAACGTAATTCATAATTTTGACGTTCAAGAATAATAAAATTCACGAGTTTTACGCTCACGAATAACAAAATTCAGGATTTTTACACGCCTGATCGACAAAATTCATGATTTTTCTTCTCCCTATGGATTAAATTCATGATTTTTCCGCACCCGTTCGTTGAAATCATGATTTTTACATGCCCGATTGACGATATTCATGATTTTTACGCGCCCCATCGACGATATTCATGATTTTTACGCGCCCGATCTATGAATTAATGATTTTTATGCACCCGACCGACGTAATTCATAATATTTACGTTCAAGAATAACAAAATTCATGATTTTCCGGTCCCAATCGACGAAATTCATAATTTTCACGCCAGATCGACGATATTCTTGATTTGTACGCACCCGAACGAGGATATTCATGATTTTTACGAATCCGATCGATAAATTAATGATTTTTTAAGCACCCGATCCACGTAATTCATGAATTTACGCTCTTGAATAACGGAATTCTTGATTTTTTACACGCCCTATTGTCGAAATTCTAGATTTTCCTGAGCCCGATCGACGAAATACTTGCTTCTTACGCATCCGATCCACGATATTGATTTTGCAGAGCCCGATCTACGATATTCATGATTTTTACTTGCCCGATCGACAATATTCATGATTTTTATGCATACGATCGACGATATTCATGACTTTCCTGCGCCCGATTGACGATATTCATGATTCTACGCGCCCGATCGACGATATTCCTGATTTTTACGCGCCCGATCGATAAACGCCTGATTTTGGCGTAATTCATAATTTGTACGTACTCGATTGACGATATTGATGATTTTTCCGCACCCGATCGACGATATTCATGATTTTTATGCGCCCGATCTATGAATTAATGATTTTTACGCACCCGATAGACGTCATTCATAATTTTTACGTTCAAGAATAACAAAATTCATGATTTTTACACCCCTGATCGACGAAATACTTTCTTCTTACATATCCGATCCACGGTATTTATTTTTCTGAACCCGATAGACAAAATTCTTGATTTTTACGTAATCGATCGACGAAATTCATGATAATTCCGCACCAGATAGACGATATTCATGATTTTTACGGGCCCGATCGACGATGTTCATGATTTTTATGAATGCGATCGACGATATTCATGATTTCTACGCGCCTGTTCGACGAAATCATGATTTTTACACGCCTATCGACGATATTCATGATTTTTACGCGCCCCTTAGAGGATATTAATGATTTTTACAATCTCGAATATTGAAATTCATGATTTTCAAGCTGTCGAGTAACTGATTTTAACGCAGCCGATTGATGAAATTCATTACACCTCCTATCCTCGATATTTATTTTTCCGCTCTCGATCAACAAAATTCTTATTTGTACGCACCCTATCAATGATATTCGTGATTTTTCCGCGTTCGGTCGATGAAATAATTTATTTTACACGCGGATCAACGATATTCATGATTTGTACGCAACCTAGAGACGATATTCATGATTTTTACGCGCCCGATTAACGATATTCATGATTTTTACGCACCCGATCGATAAATTGATTTTTACACACCCGATTTACGTAAATCATAATTTTGTACGCACCCGATCGACGATGTTCATGATTTTTCCGCACTCGCTCGTTGAAATCATGATTTTTATATGCCCGATCGACGATATTCATGAATTTTACGTGCCAGATCGACGATATTCATGATTTTTACGCGTCCGATCTATGAATTAATGATTTTTACGCAACCGATAAACGTAATTTATAATTTTTACGTTCAAGAATAATAAAATTCACGAGATTTACGCTCACGAATAACAAAATTCAGGATTTTTACACGCCCGATCGACAAAATTCATGATTTTTCTGCTCCCTATCGAAGAAATTCATGATTTTTCCATTTCCGATCGACGATGTTCATGATTTTTCCGCACCCGTTCGTTGAAATCATGATTTTTACATGCCCAATTGACGATATTCATGATTTTTACGCGCCCCATCGACGATATTCATGATTTTTACGCGCCCGATCTATGAATTAATGATTTTTATGCACCCGACCGACGTAGGTCATAATATTTACGTTCAAGAATAACAAAATTCATGATTTTCCGGTCCCAATCGATGAAATTCATAATTTTCACGCCAGATCGACGATATTCTTGATTTGTACGCACCCGAACGAGGATATTCATGATTTTTACGAATCCGATCGATAAATTAATGATTTTTTACGCACCCGATCCACGTAATTCATGAATTTACGCTCTCAAATAACGGAATTCTTGATTTTTTACACGCCCTATATTCGAAATTCTAGATTTTCCCGAGGCCGATACACGGAATACTTGCTTCTTACGCATCAGATCCACGATATTGATTTTTACTTGCCCGATCGACGATATTCATGATTTTTATGCGTACGATCGACAATATTCATGATTTTCCTGCGCCCGATTGACGATATTCATGATTATCTACGTGCCCGATCGACGATATTCCTGATTTTTACGCGTCCTATACACAATATTCTTGATTTTAACGCGCCCGATCGAAGATATTCATGATTTTTAAAGGCCCGATCGATAAACGCCTGATTTTGGCGTAATTCATAATTTGTACGTACTCGATTGACGATATTGATGATTTTTCCGCACCCGATCGCTGAAATCATGATTTCTACATGCCCGATTCACGATATTCATGATTTTTACGTGTCCGTTTGACGATATTCGATTTTTACGTGCCCGTTCGTAGATATTAATGATTTTTACGCTCTCGAATAAAGAAATTCATGATTTTTACACGCCCGATAGACGAAATTCATGTTTTTTCCGCGCCTGATCGACCTTATTCATGATTTTTACGCGCCTGATTAAAGATGATCCTCATTTTTATGCTTATGATCGACGATATTCATGAATTTCCCGCGTTCGATCGACGATATTCATGATTTTTACGCGCCCGATCAACGATATTCATGATTTTTCCGATTCCGATCGACGATATTCATGATTTTTACGTGCCTGATCGACCATATTCATGATTTGTAAGCACCCGATCGATGATATTCATGATTTGTCCGCTCTCGATTGACGATATTCATGACTTTTACGCACCCGATCTCTGAATTAATTGTTTTTACGCATCCGATAGACGTAATTCATAATTTTTACGTTCAAGAATAATAAGATTCAGGATTTTTACACGCCCGATCGACAAAATTCATGATTTTTTCGCTCCTGATCAAAGAAATTCATGATTTTTTCGCTTCCGATCGACGAAATTCATGATTTTTACGCTCTCGAATAACAAAATTCAATTTTTACACGCCCGATCGACGAAATTCTTGATTTGTACGCACCCGTATGAGGATATTCATCATTTTTGAGCCCGATCTACTTTACGCATGATTTTTACTTGCCCGATCGACGATATTCATGATATTTACGCATACGATCGACGATATTCATGCTTTTTATGCATGCGATCGACGATAATCATGATTTCTACGCGCCTGTTCGACGAAATCATGATTTTTACACGCCTATCGACGATATTCATGATATTTACGCATACGATCGACGATATTCATGATTTCTACGCGCCTGTTCGGCGAAATCATGATTTTTACACGCCTATCGACGATATTCATGAATTTTACGCGCCCCTTAGAGGATATTAATGATTTTTACAATCTCGAATAACGAAATTCATGATTTTCATGCTCTCGAGTAACTGATTTTAACGCAGCCGATTGATGAAATTCATTACGCCTCCTATCCTCGATATTTATTTTTCCGCTCCCGATCAACAAAATTCTTATTTGTACGCACCCTATCAATGATATTCGTGATTTTTCCGCGTTCGGTCGATGAAATAATTTATTTTACACGCGGATCAACGATATTCATGATTTGTACGCGACCTAACGACGATATTCATGATTTTTACGCGCCCGATTGACGATATTCATGATTTTTACGCACCCGATCGATAAATTGATGATTTTTACACACCCGATTTACGTAATTCATAATTTTGTACGCACCCGATCGACGATTTTCATGATTTTTCCGCACCCGCTCGTTGAAATCATGTTTTTTATATGCCCGATCGAAGATATTCATGATTTTTACGCGCCTGATTAACGATGATCCTCATTTTTATGCTTATGATCGACGATATTCATGAATTTCCCGCGTTCGATCGACGATATTCATGATTTTTTACGCACCCCATCAACGATATTCATGATTTTTCCGATTCCGATTGACGATATTCATGACTTTTACGCACCCGATCTCTGAATTAATTATTTTTACGCATCCGATAGACGTAATTCATAATTTTTACGTTCAAGAATAATAAGATTCAGGATTTTTACACGCCCGATCGACAAAATTCATGATTTTTTCGCTCCTGATCGAATAAATTCATGATTTTTCCGCTTCCGATCGACGAAATTCATGATTTTTACGCTCTCGAATAACAAAATTCAATTTTTACACGCCCGATCGACGAAATTCTTGATTTGTACGCACCCGTATGAGGATATTCATTATTTTTTCGAGCCCGATCTACTTTACGCATGATTTTTACTTGCCCGATCGACGATATTCATGATATTTATGCATACGATCGACGATATTCATGCGTTTTATGCATGCGATCGACGATATTCATGATTTCTACGCGCCTGTTCGACGAAAGCATGATTTTTACACGCCTATCGACGATATTCATGATTTTTACGCGCCCCTTAGAGGATATTAATGATTTTTACAATCTCGAATAACGAAATTCATGATTTTCTTGCTCTCGAGTAACTGATTTTAACGCAGCCGATTGATGAAATTCATTACGTCTCCTATCCTCGATATTTATTTTTCCGCTCCCGATCAACAAAATTCTTATTTGTACGCACCCTATCAACGATATTCGTGATTTTTCCGCGTTCGGTCGAGGAAATAATGAATTTTACGCGCGGATCAACGATATTCATGATTTGTACGCGACCTAACGACGATATTCATGATTTTTACGCGCTCGATTGAAGATATTCATGATTTTTACGCACCCGATCGATAAATTGATGATTTTTACACATCCGATTTACGTAATTCATAATTTTGTACGCACCCGATCGACGATGTTCATGATTTTTCCGCACCCGCTCGTTGAAATGATGATTTTTATATGCCCGATCGACGATATTCATGAATTTTACGTGCCAGATCGACGATATTCATGATTTTTACGCGTCCTATCTATGAATTAATGATTTTTACGCACCCGATAAACGTAATTTATAATTTTTACGTTCAAGAATAATAAAATTCACGTGTTTTACGCTCACGAATAACAAAATTCAGGATTTTTACACGCCCGATCGACAAAATTCATGATTTTTCTGCTCCCTATGGAAGAAATTAATGATTTTTCCATTTCCGATTGACGATGTTCATGATTTTTCCGCACCCGTTCGTTGAAATCATGATTCTTACATGCCCGATTGACGATATTCTTAATTTTTACGCGCCCCATCGACGATATTCATGATTTTTACTCGCCCGATCGACGATATTCATGATTTTTACGCGCCTGATCGATAAATTCATGATTTGTACGCGCCCGATCGATAAATTCATGATTTTTACACACCCGATTTACGTAATTCATAATTTTGTACGCACCCGAACGAGGATATTCATGATTTTTACGAATCCGATCGATAAATTAATGATATTTTAATCACCCAATCCACGTAATTCATGATTTTGGCGTAATTCATAATTTGTACGTACTCGATTGACGATATTGATGATTTTTCCGCACCCGATCGCTGAAATCATGATTTCTACATGCCCGATCGACGATATTCATGATTTTTACGCACCCGATCGACGATATTCATGATTTTTATGCGCCCGATCTATGAATTAATGATTTTTACGCACCCGATAGACGTAATTCATAATTTTTACGTTCAAGAATAACAAAATTCATGATTTTTGCACCCCTGATCGACGAAATACTTTCTTCTTACATATCCGATCCACGGTATTTATTTTTCTGAACCCGATAGACAAAATTCTTGATTTTTACGTAATCGATCGACGAAATTCATGATAATTCCGCACCAGATAGACGATATTCATGATTTTTACGGGCCCGATCGACGATGTTCATGATTTTTATGAATGCGATCGACGATATTCATGATTTCTACGCGCCTGTTCGACGAAATCATGATTTTTACACGCCTATCGACGATATTCATGATTTTTACGCGCCCCTTAGAGGATATTAATGATTTTTACAATCTCGAATATTGAAATTCATGATTTTCAAGCTGTCGAGTAACTGATTTTAACGCAGCCGATTGATGAAATTCATTACACCTCCTATCCTCGATATTTATTTTTCCGCTCTCGATCAACAAAATTCTTATTTGTACGCACCCTATCAATGATATTCGTGATTTTTCCGCGTTCGGTCGATGAAATAATTTATTTTACACGCGGATCAACGATATTCATGATTTGTACGCAACCTAGAGACGATATTCATGATTTTTACGCGCCCGATTAACGATATTCATGATTTTTACGCACCCGATCGATAAATTGATGATTTTTACACACCCGATTTACGTAAATCATAATTTTGTACGCACCCGATCGACGATGTTCATGATTTTTCCGCACTCGCTCGTTGAAATCATGATTTTTATATGCCCGATCGACGATATTCATGAATTTTACGTGCCAGATCGACGATATTCATGATTTTTACGCGTCCGATCTATGAATTAATGATTTTTACGCAACCGATAAACGTAATTTATAATTTTTACGTTCAAGAATAATAAAATTCACGAGATTTACGCTCACGAATAACAAAATTCAGGATTTTTACACGCCCGATTTTTACACGCCACGAATGATTTTTCTGCTCCCTATCGAAGAAATTCATGATTTTTCCATTTCCGATCGACGATGTTCATGATTTTTCCGCACCCGTTCGTTGAAATCATGATTTTTACATGCCCAATTGACGATATTCATGATTTTTACGCGCCCCATCGACGATATTCATGATTTTTACGCGCCCGATCTATGAATTAATGATTTTTATGCACCCGACCGACGTAGGTCATAATATTTACGTTCAAGAATAACAAAATTCATGATTTTCCGGTCCCAATCGATGAAATTCATAATTTTCACGCCAGATCGACGATATTCTTGATTTGTACGCACCCGAACGAGGATATTCATGATTTTTACGAATCCGATCGATAAATTAATGATTTTTTACGCACCCGATCCACGTAATTCATGAATTTACGCTCTCGAATAACGGAATTCTTGATTTTTTACACGCCTTGTTGTCGAAATTCTAGATTTTCCCGAGCCCGATCGACGAAATACTTGCTTCTTACGCATCCGATCCACGATATTGATTTTGCAGAGCCCGATCTACGATATTCATGATTTTTACTTGCCCGATCGACGATATTCATGAATTTTATGCATACGATTGACGATATTCATGATTTTCCTGCGCCCGATTGACGATATTCATGATTCCACGCGCCCGATCGACGATATTCCCGATTTTTACGCGTCCTATACACAATATTCTTGATTTTTACGCACCCGATCGAAGATATTCATGATTTTTACGCGCACGATCGATAAACGCTTGATTTTGGCGTAATTCATAATTTGTACGTACTCGATTGACGATATTGATGATATTTCCGCACACGATCGCTGAAATCATGATTTCTACATGCCCGATCGACGATATTCATGATTTTTACGCATCCGATCGACGATATGCATGACTTTTATGCGCCCGATCTATGAATTAATGATTTTTACGCACCCGATAGACGTAATTCATAATTTGTACGTTCAAGAATAACAAAATTCATGATTTTTACACCCCTGATCGACGAAATACTTTCTTCTTACATATCCGATCCACGGTATTGATTTTTCTGAACCCGATAGACAAAATTCTTGATTTTTACGTACCCGATCGACGAAATTCATGATAATTCCGCACCAGATAGACGATATTCATGATTTTTACTTGCCCGATCGACGATATTCATGATATTTATTCATACGATAGACGATATTCATGCTTTTATCCATGCGATCGATGATATTCATTATTTTTACACGCCCGATCGACGAAATTCATGATTTGTACGCACCCTACCGACGATATTCATGATTTTTACGCGCCCCATCGACGATATTCATGATTTTTACGCGCCCGATCTATGAATTAATGATTTTTATGCACCCGACCGACGTAATTCATAATATTTAAGTTCAAGAATAACAAAATTCATGATTTTCCGGTCCCAATCGACGAAATTCATAATTTTCACGCCAGATTGACGATATTCTTGATTTGTACGCACCCGAACGAGGATATTCATGATTTTTACGAATCCGATCGATAAATTAATGATTTTTTACTCACCCGATCCACGTAATTCATGAATTTACGCTCTCGAATAACGGAATTCTTGATTTTTTACACCCCCTATTGTCGAAATTCTAGATTTTCCCGAGCCCGATCGACGAAATACTTGCTTCTTACGCATCCGATCCACGATATTGATTTTGCAGAGCCCGATCTACGATATTCATGATTTTTACTTGCCCGATCGACGATATTCATGATTTTTAGGCATACGATCGACGATATTCATGATTTTCCTGCGCCCGATTGACGATATTCATGATTCTACGCGCCCGATCGACGATATTCCTGATTTTTATGCGTCCTATACACAATATTCTTGATTTTTACGCGCCCGATCGAAGATATTCATGATTTTTACGCGCACGATCGATAAACGCTTGATTTTGGCGTAATTCATAATTTGTACGTACTCGATTGACGATATTGATGATTTTTCCGCACCCGATCGCTGAAATCATGATTTCTACATGCCCGATCGACGATATTCATGATTTTTACGCACCCGATCGACGATATTCATGACTTTTATGCGCCCGATCTATGAATTAATGATTTTTACGCACCCGATGGACGTAATTCATAATTTTTACGTTCAAGAATAACAAAATTCATGATTTTTACACCCCTGATTGACGAAATACTTTCTGCTTACATATCCGATCCACGGTATTGATTTATCTGAACCCGATAGGCAAAATTATTGATTTTTACGTACCCGATCTACGAAATTCATGATAATTCCGCACCAGATAGACGATATTCATGATTTTTACTTGCCCGATTGACGATATTCATGATATTTATGCATACGATAGACTATATTCATTCTTTTGTCCATGCGATCGACGATATTCATTATTTTTACACGCTCGATCGACGAAATTCCTGATTTTTACGCACACGAACGAGGATATTCATGATTACTACGCGCCTGTCCGACTATATTCATGATTGTAACGCGCCCGTTAGACGATATTCATGATTTTTACGCTCTCGAATAACGAAATTCATGATTTTCACGCTCTCGGGTAACTGATTTTAACGCAGCCGATTGATGAAATTCATTACGCATCCTATCCTCAATATTTTTTTAGGCTCCCGATCAACAAAATTCTTATTTGTACGCACCCTATCAACGATAGTCGTGATTTTTCCGCGTTCGGTCGATGAAATAATGAATTTTACACGCTGATCAACGATATTCATGATTTTTACGCGCCCTACCGACGATATTCATGATTTTTACTCGCCCGATCGACGATATTCATGATTTTTTTACACCCGATTTACGTAATTCATAATTTTGTACGCACGCGAACGAGGATATTCATGATTTTTACGAATCCGATCGATAAATTAATGATTTTTTAATTACCCAATCCACGTAATTCATGATTTTTACGCTCTCGAATAACGGAATTCTTTATTTTTTACACGCCCTATTGTCAAAATTCTGGATTTTCAAGAGCCCGATCGACGAAATACTTGCTTCTTACGCATCCAATCCACGATATTGATTTTTCCGCACCCGAACATTGAAATCATGATTTTTACATGCTCGATCGACGATATTCAGGAATTATACGAGCCCGATCGACGATAGTCATGATTTTTACGTGCCCGATGGACGATATTCATGATTTTTACGCGCCCCATCGATGATATTCATGATTTTTACGCGCCCGATCTATGAATTAATGATTTTTTACGCACCCGATCCACGTAATTCATGAATTTACGCTCTCGAATAACGGAATTCTTTATTTTTTACACGCCCTATTGTCAAAATTCTGGATTTTCAAGAGCCCGATCGACGAAATACTTGCTTCTTACGCATCCAATCCACGATATTGATTTTTCCGCACCCGAACATTGAAATCATGATTTTTACATGCTCGATCGACGATATTCAGGAATTATACGAGCCCGATCGACGATAGTCATGATTTTTACGTGCCCGATGGACGATATTCATGATTCTACGCGCCCGATCGACGATATTCCTGATTTTTACGCGTCCTATACACAATATTCTTGATTTTTACGCGCCCGATCGTAGATATTCATGATTTTTACGCGCACGATCGATAAAGGCTTGATTTTGGCGTAATTCATAATTTGTACGTACTCGATTGACAATATTGATGATTATTCCGCACCCGATCGCTGAAATCATGATTTCTACATGCCCGATCGATGATATTCATGACTTTTACGCACCCGATCGACGATATTCATGACTTTTATGCGCCCGATCTATGAATTAATGATTTTTACGCACCCGATAGACGTAATTCATAATTTTGACGTTCAAGAATAATAAAATTCACGAGTTTTACGCTCACGAATAACAAAATTCAGGATTTTTACACGCCTGATCGACAAAATTCATGATTTTTCTTCTCCCTATGGATTAAATTAATGAATTCCGCACCCGTTCGTTGAAATCATGATTTTTACATGCCCGATTGACGATATTCATGATTTTTACGCGCCCCATCGACGATATTCATGATTTTTACGCGCCCGATCTATGAATTAATGATTTTTATGCACCCGACCGACGTAATTCATAATATTTAAGTTCAAGAATAACAAAATTCATGATTTTCCGGTCCCAATCGACGAAATTCATAATTTTCACGCCAGATTGACGATATTCTTGATTTGTACGCACCCGAACGAGGATATTCATGATTTTTACGAATCCGATCGATAAATTAATGATTTTTTACTCACCCGATCCACGTAATTCATGAATTTACGCTCTCGAATAACGGAATTCTTGATTTTTTACACCCCCTATTGTCGAAATTCTAGATTTTCCCGAGCCGGATCGACGAAATACTTGCTTCTTACGCATCCGATCCACGATATTGATTTTGCAGAGCCCGATCTACGATAATCATGATTTTTACTTGCCCGATCGACGATATTCATGATTTTTAGGCATACGATCGACGATATTCATGATTTTCCTGCGCCCGATTGACGATATTCATGATTCTACGCGCCCGATCGACGATATTCCTGATTTTTATGCGTCCTATACACAATATTCTTGATTTTTACGCGCCCGATCGAAGATATTCATGATTTTTACGCGCACGATCGATAAACGCTTGATTTTGGCGTAATTCATAATTTGTACGTACTCGATTGACGATATTGATGATTTTTCCGCACCCGATCGCTGAAATCATGATTTCTACATGCCCGATCGACGATATTCATGATTTTTACGCACCCGATCGACGATATTCATGACTTTTATGCGCCCGATCTATGAATTAATGATTTTTACGCACCCGATGGACGTAATTCATAATTTTTACGTTCAAGAATAACAAAATTCATGATTTTTACACCCCTGATTGACGAAATACTTTCTTCTTACATATCCGATCCACGGTATTGATTTTTCTGAACCCGATAGGCAAAATTCTTGATTTTTACGTACCCGATCGACGAAATTCATGATAATTCCGCACCAGATAGACGATATTCATGATTTTTACTTGCCCGATTGACGATATTCATGATATTTATGCATACAATAGACGATATTCATGCTTTTGTCCATGCGATCGACGATATTCATTATTTTTACACGCTCGATCGACGAAATTCCTGATTTTTACGCACACGAACGAGGATATTCATGATTACTACGCGCCTGTCCGACTATATTCATGATTGTAACGCGCCCGTTAGACGATATTCATGATTTTTACGCTCTCGAATAACGAAATTCATGATTTTCACGCTCTCGGGTAACTGATTTTAACGCAGCCGATTGATGAAATTAATTACGCATCCTATCCTCGATATTTTTTTTAGGCTCCCGATCAACAAAATTCTTATTTGTACGCACCCTACAACGATAGTCGTGATTTTTCCGCGTTCGGTCGATGAAATAATGAATTTTACACGCTGATCAACGATATTCATGATTTTTACGCGCCCTACCGACGATATTCATGATTTTTACTCGCCCGATCGACGATATTCATGATTTTTACACACCCGATTTACGTAATTCATAATTTTGTACGCACGCGAACGAGGATATTCATGATTTTTACGAATCCGATCGATAAATTAATGATTTTTTAATCACCCAATCCACGTAATTCATGATTTTTACGCTCTCGAATAACGGAATTCTTTATTTTTTACACGCCCTATTGTCAAAATTCTGGATTTTCAAGAGCCCGATCGACGAAATACTTGCTTCTTACGCATCCAATCCACGATATTGATTTTGCCGCACCCGAACATTGAAATCATGATTTTTACATGCTCGATCGACGATATTCAGGAATTATACGAGCCCGATCGACGATAGTCATGATTTTTACGTGCCCGATGGAAGATATTCATGATTTTTACGCGCCCCATCGATGATATTCATGATTTTTACGCGCCCGATCTATGAATTAATGATTTGTATGCACCCGATCAACGTAATTCATAATTTTTACGTTCAAGAATAACAAAATTCATTATTTTCCGGTCCCAATCGATGAAATTCTTAATTTTCACGCCAGATCGACGATATTCTTGATTTGTACGCACCGGAACGAGGATATTCATGATTTTTTCGCGCCCGATCTACGATATTCATGATATTTATGTATACGATCGACGATATTCATGCTTTTTATGCATGCGATCGACGATATTCTCTATTTTTACGCGCCCGTTCGACGATATTTATGAATTTTACGCGCCCGTCCGACGATATTAATGATTTTTACTCTCTGGAGTAATGAAATTCATGATTTTTACACTCTCGATCGACGAAATTCTTGATTTGTACGCACACGAACGAGGATATTCATGATTTTTACTTGCCCGTTAGACGATATTCATGATTTTTACGCTCTCGAATAACGAAATTCATGATTTTCACGCTCTCGAGTAACTGATTTTAACGCAGCCCATTGATGAAATTCATTACGCATCCTATCCTCGATATTTATTTTTCCGCGCCCGATCAACAAAATTCTCATTTGTACGCACCCTATCAACGATATTCGTGATTTTTCCGCGTCCGGTCGATGAAATAATGAATTTTACGCGCGGATCAACGATATTCATGATTTTTACGCGCCCTAACGACGATATTCATGATTTTTACGCACCCGATCGATAAATTCATGATTTTTCTGCTCCCTATCGAAGAAATTCATGATTTTTCCATTTGCAATCGACGATGTTCATGATTTTTCCGCACCCGTTCGTTGAAATCATGATTTTTACATGCTCGATCGACGATATTCAGGAATTATACGAGCCCGATCGACGATAGTCATGATTTTTACGTGCCCGATGGACGATATTCATGATTCTACGCGCCCGATCGACGATATTCCTGATTTTTACGCGTCCTATACACAATATTCTTGATTTTACGCGCCCGATCGTATATATTCATGATTTTTACGCGCACGATCGATAAACGCTTGATTTTGGCGTAATTCATAATTTGTACATACTCGATTGACAATATTGATGATTATTCCGCACCCGATCGCTGAAATCATGATTTCTACATGCCCGATCGACGATATTCATGACTTTTACGCACCCGATCGACGATATTCATGACTTTTATGCGCCCGATCTATGAATTAATGATTTTTACGCACCCGATGGACGTAATTCATAATTTTTACGTTCAAGAATAACAAAATTCATGATTTTTACACCCCTGATTGACGAAATACTTTCTTCTTACATATCCGATCCACGGTATTGATTTTTCTGAACCCGATAGGCAAAATTCTTGATTTTTACGTACCCGATCGACGAAATTCATGATAATTCCGCACCAGATAGACGATATTCATGCTTTTGTCCATGCGATCGACGATATTCATTATTTTTACACGCTCGATCGACGAAATTCCTGATTTTTACGCACACGAACGAGGATATTCATGATTACTACGCGCCTGTCCGACTATATTCATGATTGTAACGCGCCCGTTAGACGATATTCATGATTTTTACGCTCTCGAATAACGAAATTCATGATTTTCACGCTCTCGGGTAACTGATTTTAACGCAGCCGATTGATGAAATTAATTACGCATCCTATCCTCGATATTTTTTTTAGGCTCCCGATCAACAAAATTCTTATTTGTACGCACCCTACAACGATAGTCGTGATTTTTCCGCGTTCGGTCGATGAAATAATGAATTTTACACTCTGATCAACGATATTCATGATTTTTACACACCCGATTTACGTAATTCATAATTTTGTACGCACCCGAACGAGGATATTCATGATTTTTACGAATACTATCGATAAATTAATGATATTTTAATCACCCAATCCACGTAATTCATGATTATTACGCTCTCGAATAACGCAATTCTTTATTTTTTACACGCCCTATTGTCAAAATTCTGGATTTTCATGAGCCCGATCGACGAAATACTTGCTTCTTACGCATCCGATCCACGATATTGATTTTTCCACACCCTATCGTTGAAATCATGATTTTTACATGCTCGATCGACGATATTCAGGAATTATACGAGCCCGATCGACGATAGTCATGATTTTTACGTGCCCGATCTATGAACTAATGATTTTTACGCACCCGATAAACGTAATTCATAATTTTGACGTTCAAGAATAATAAAATTCACGAGTTTTACGCTCACGAATAACAAAATTCAGGATTTTTACACGCCTGATCGACAAAATTCATGATTTTTCTTCTCCCTATGGATTAAATTCATGATTTTTCCGCACCCGTTCGTTGAAATCATGAATTTTACATGCCCGATTGACGATATTCATGATTTTTACGCGCCCCATCAACGATATTCATGATTTTTACGCGCCCGATCTATGAATTAAAGATTTTTACGCAACCGATAAACAATTTATAATTTTTACGTTCAAGAATAATAAAATTCACGAGATTTACGCTCACGAATAACAAAATTCAGGATTTTTACACGCCCGATCGACAAAATTCATGATTTTTCTGCCCCCTATCGACGAAATTCATGATTTTTCCATTTCAAATCGACGATGTTCATGATTTTTCCGCACCCGTTCGTTAAAATCATGATTTTTACATGCCCGATTGACGATATTCATGATTTTTACGCGCCCTATCGACGATATTCATGAATTTTACGCGCCCGATCTATGAATTAATGATTTTTATGCACCCGACCGACGTAATTCGTAATATTTACGTTCAAGAATAACAAAATTCATGATTTTCCGGTCCCAATCGACGAAATTCATAATTTTCACGCCAGATCAACGATATTCTTGATTTGTACGCACCCGAACGAGGATATTCATGATTTTTACGAATCCGATCGATAAATTAATGATTTTTTACGCACCCGATCCGCGTAATTCATGTATTTACGCTCTCGAATAACGGAATTTTTGATTTTTTACACGCCCTTTTGTCGAAATTCTAGATTTTCCCGAGCCCGATTGACGAAATACTTGCTTCTTACGCATCCGATCCACGATGTTGATTTTGCAGAGCCCGATCTACGATATTCATGATTTTTATTTGCCCGATCGACGATATTCATGAATTTTATGCATACGATTGACGATATTCATGATTTTCCTGCGCCCGATTGACGATATTCATGATTCTACGAGCCCGATCGACGATATTCCTGATTTTTACGCGTCCTATACACAATATTCTTGATTTTTACGCACCCGATCGAAGATATTCATGATTTTTACGCGCACGATCGATAAACGCTTGATTTTGGCGTAATTCATAATTTGTACGTACTCGATTGACGATATTGATGATTTTTCCGCACCCGATTGCTGAAATCATGATTTCTACATGCCCGATCGACGATATTCATGATTTTTACGCATCCGATCGACGATAGTAATGACTTTTATGCGCCCGATCTATGAATTAATGATTTTTACGCACCCGATAGACGTAATTCATAATTTTTACGTTCAAGAATAACAAAATTCATGATTTTTACATCCCTGATCGATGAAATACTTTCGTCTTACATATCCGATCCACGGTATTTATTTTTCTGAACCCGATAGACAAAATTCTTGATTTTTACGTACCCGATCGACGAAATTCATGATAATTCCGTACCAGATAGACGATATTCATGATTTTTACGGGCCCGATCGACGATGTTCATGATTTTTATGAATGCGATCGACGATATTCATGATTTCTACGCGCCTGTTCGACGAAATCATGATTTTTACACGCCTATCGACGATAGTCATGATTTTTACGCTCCCCTTAGAGGATATTAATGATTTTTACAATCTCGAATATTGAAATTCATGATTTTCAAGCTCTCGAGTAACTGATTTTAACGCAGCCGATTGATGAAATTAATTACGCCTCCTATCCTCGATATTTATTTTTCCGCTCTCGATCAACAAAATTCTTATTTGTACGCACCCTATCAATGATATTCGTGATTTTTCCGCGTTCGGTCGATGAAATAATTTATTTTACACGGGGATCAACGATATTCATGATTTGTACGCGAACTCGAGACGATATTCATGATTTTTACGCACCCGATCGATAAATTGATGATTTTTACACACCCGATTTACGTAATTCATAATTTTGTACGCACCCGATCGACGATGTTCATGATTTTTCCGCACTCGCTCGTTGAAATCATGATTTTTATATGCCCGATCGACGATATTCATGAATTTTACGTGCCAGATCGACGATATTCATGATTTTTACGCGCCCGATCTATGAATTAATGATTTTTACGCACCCGATAGACGTAATTCATAATTTTTACGTTCAAGAATAACAAAATTCATGATTTTTACATCCCTGATCGATGAAATACTTTCTTCTTACATATCCGATCCACGGTATTGATTTTTCTGAACCCGATAGACAAAATTCTTGATTTTTACGTACCCGATCGACGAAATTCATGATAATTCCGCACCAGATAGACGATATTCATGATTTTTACTTGCCCGATCGACGATATTCATGATATTTATTCATACGATAGACGATATTCATGCTTTTATCCATGCGATCGATGATATTCATTATTTTTACACGCCCGATCGACGAAATTCCTGATTTTTACGCACACGAACGAGGATATTCATGATTTCTACGGGCCTGTCCGACTATATTCATGATTGTTACGCGCCAGTTAGATGATATTCATGATTTTTACGCTCTCGAATAACGAAATTCATGATTTTCACGATCTCGAGTAACTGATTTTAACGCATCCGATTGATGAAATTCATTACGCATCCTATCCTCGATATTTATTTTTAGGCTGCTGATCAACAAAATTCTTATTTTTACGCACCCTATGAACGATATTCGTGATTTTTGCGCGTTCGGTCGATGAAATAATGAATTTTACACGCGGATCAACGATATTCATGATTTGTACGCGACCTAGAGACGATATTCATTATTTTTACGCGCCCGATCTATGAATTAATGATTTTTACGCACCCGATAAACGTAATTTATAATTTTTACGTTCAAGAATAATAAAATTCACGTGTTTTACGCTCACGAATAACAAAATTCAGGATTTTTACCCGCCCGATCGACAAAATTCATGATTTTTCTTCTCCCTATCGAAGAAATTAATGATTTTTCCATTTCCGATCGATGATGTTCATGATTTTTCCGCGCCCGTTCGTTGAAGTCATTATTTTTACATGCCCGATTGTCGATATTCATGATTTTTACGCGCCCCATCGACGATATTCATGATTTTTACGCGCTCGATCTATGAATTAATGATTTTTATGCACCCGACCGACGTAATTCATAATATTTACGTTCAAGAATAACAAAATTCATGATTTTCCGGTCCCAATCGACGAAATTCATAATTTTCACGCCAGATTGACGATATTCTTGATTTGTACGCACCCGAACGAGGATATTCATGATTTTTACGAATCCGATCGATAAATTAATGATTTTTTACTCACCCGATCCACGTAATTCATGAATTTACAATCTCGAATAACGGAATTCTTGATTTTTTACACCACCTATTGTCGAAATTCTAGATTTTCCCGAGCCCGATCGACGAAATACTTGCTTCTTACGCATCCGATCCACGATATTGATTTTGCAGAGCCCGATCTACGATATTCATGATTTTTACGCGTCCTATACACAGTATTCTAGATTTTTACGCGTCCGATCGAAGATATTCATGATTTTTACGCGCACGATCGATAAACGCTTGATTTTTGCGTAATTCATAATTTGTACGTACTCGATTGACGATATTGATGATTTTTCCGCACCCGATCGCTGAAATCATGATTTCTACATGCCCGATCGACGATATTCATGATTTTTACGCACCCGATCGACGATATTCATGACTTTTATGCGCCCAATCTATGAATTAATGATTTTTACGCACCCGATGGACGTAATTCATAATTTTTACGTTCAAGAATAACAAAACTCATTATTTTCCGGTCCCAATCGATGAAATTCTTAATTTTTACGCCAGATCGACGATATTCTTGATTTGTACGCACCCGAACGAGGATATTCATGATTTTTACGAATCCGATCGATAAATTAATGATTTTTTAAGCACCTGATCCACGTAATTCATGAATTTACGCTCTCGAATAACGGAATTCTTGATTTTTTACACGCCCTATTGTCGAAATTCTAGATTTTCCCGAGCCCGATCGACGAAATACTTGCTTCTTACGCATCCGATCCACGATATTGATTTTGCAGAGCCCGATCTACGATATTCATGATTTTTACTTGCCCGATCGACAATATTCATGATTTTTATGCATACGATCGACGATATTCATGATTTTCCTGCGCCCGATTGACGATATTCATGATTCTACGCGCCCGATCGACGATATTCCTGATTTTTACGCGCCCGATCGATAAACGCCTGATTTTGGCGTAATTCATAATTTGTACGTACTCGATTGACGATATTGATGATTTTTCCGCACCCGATCGCTGAAATCATGATTTCTACATGCCCGATCGACGATATTCATGATTTTTACGCACCCGATCGACGATATTCATGATTTTTATGCGCCCGATCTATGAATTAATGATTTTTACGCACCCGATAGACGTAATTCATAATTTTTACGTTTAAGAATAACAAAATTCATGATTTTTGCACCCCTGATCGACGAAATACTTTCTTCTTACATATCCGATCCACGGTATTTATTTTTCTGAACCCGATAGACAAAATTCTTGATTTTTACGTAATCGATCGACGAAATTCATGATAATTCCGCACCAGATAGACGATATTCATGATTTTTACGGGCCCGATCGACGATGTTTATGATTTTTATGAATGCGATCGACGATATTCATGATTTCTACGCGCCTGTTCGACGAAATCATGATTTTTACACGCCTATCGACGATATTCATGATTTTTACGCGCCCCTTAGAGGATATTAATGATTTTTACAATCTCGAATATTGAAATTCATGATTTTCAAGCTGTCGAGTAACTGATTTTAACGCAGCCGATTGATGAAATTCATTACACCTCCTATCCTCGATATTTATTTTTCCGCTCTCGATCAACAAAATTCTTATTTGTACGCACCCTATCAATGATATTCGTGATTTTTCCGCGTTCGGTCGATGAAATAATTTATTTTACACGCGGATCAACGATATTCATGATTTGTACGCAACCTAGAGACGATATTCATGATTTTTACGCGCCCGATTAACGATATTCATGATTTTTACGCACCCGATCGATAAATTGATGATTTTTACACACCCGATTTACGTAAATCATAATTTTGTACGCACCCGATCGACGATGTTCATGATTTTTCCGCACTCGCTCGTTGAAATCATGATTTTTATATGCCCGATCGACGATATTCATGAATTTTACGTGCCAGATCGACGATATTCATGATTTTTACGCGTCCGATCTATGAATTAATGATTTTTACGCAACCGATAAACGTAATTTATAATTTTTACGTTCAAGAATAATAAAATTCACGAGATTTACGCTCACGAATAACAAAATTCAGGATTTTTACACGCCCGATCGACAAAATTCATGATTTTTCTGCTCCCTATCGAAGAAATTCATGATTTTTCCATTTCCGATCGACGATGTTCATGATTTTTCCGCACCCGTTCGTTGAAATCATGATTTTTACATGCCCAATTGACGATATTCATGATTTTTACGCGCCCCATCGACGAAATTCATGATTTTTACGCGCCCGATCTATGAATTAATGATTTTTATGCACCCGACCGACGTAGGTCATAATATTTACGTTCAAGAATAACAAAATTCATGATTTTTACACCCCTGATCGACGAAATACTTTCTTCTTACATATCCGATCCACGGTATTGATTTTTCTGAACCCGATAGACAAAATTCTTGATTTTTACGTACCCGATCGACGAAATTCATGATAATTCCGCACCAGATAGACGATATTCATGATTTTTACTTGCCCGATCGACGATATTCATGATATTTATTCATACGATAGACGATATTCATGCTTTTATCCATGCGATCGATGATATTCATTATTTTTACACGCCCGATCGACGAAATTCATGATTTGTACGCACCCTACCGACGATATTCATGATTTTTACGCGCCCCATCGACGATATTCATGATTTTTACGCGCCCGATCTATGAATTAATGATTTTTATGCACCCGACCGACGTAATTCATAATATTTAAGTTCAAGAATAACAAAATTCATGATTTTCCGGTCCCAATCGACGAAATTCATAATTTTCACGCCAGATTGACGATATTCTTGATTTGTACGCACCCGAACGAGGATATTCATGATTTTTACGAATCCGATCGATAAATTAATGATTTTTTACTCACCCGATCCACGTAATTCATGAATTTACGCTCTCGAATAACGGAATTCTTGATTTTTTACACCCCCTATTGTCGAAATTCTAGATTTTCCCGAGCCCGATCGACGAAATACTTGCTTCTTACGCATCCGATCCACGATATTGATTTTGCAGAGCCCGATCTACGATATTCATGATTTTTACTTGCCCGATCGACGATATTCATGATTTTTAGGCATACGATCGACGATATTCATGATTTTCCTGCGCCCGATTGACGATATTCATGATTCTACGCGCCCGATCGACGATATTCCTGATTTTTATGCGTCCTATACACAATATTCTTGATTTTTACGCGCCCGATCGAAGATATTCATGATTTTTACGCGCACGATCGATAAACGCTTGATTTTGGCGTAATTCATAATTTGTACGTACTCGATTGACGATATTGATGATTTTTCCGCACCCGATCGCTGAAATCATGATTTCTACATGCCCGATCGACGATATTCATGATTTTTACGCACCCGATCGACGATATTCATGACTTTTATGCGCCCGATCTATGAATTAATGATTTTTACGCACCCGATGGACGTAATTCATAATTTTTACGTTCAAGAATAACAAAATTCATGATTTTTACACCCCTGATTGACGAAATACTTTCTGCTTACATATCCGATCCACGGTATTGATTTATCTGAACCCGATAGGCAAAATTATTGATTTTTACGTACCCGATCTACGAAATTCATGATAATTCCGCACCAGATAGACGATATTCATGATTTTTACTTGCCCGATTGACGATATTCATGATATTTATGCATACGATAGACGATATTCATTCTTTTGTCCATGCGATCGACGATATTCATTATTTTTACACGCTCGATCGACGAAATTCCTGATTTTTACGCACACGAACGAGGATATTCATGATTACTACGCGCCTGTCCGACTATATTCATGATTGTAACGCGCCCGTTAGACGATATTCATGATTTTTACGCTCTCGAATAACGAAATTCATGATTTTCACGCTCTCGGGTAACTGATTTTAACGCAGCCGATTGATGAAATTCATTACGCATCCTATTCTCGATATTTTTTTAGGCTCCCGATCAACAAAATTCTTATTTGTACGCACCCTATCAACGATAGTCGTGATTTTTCCGCGTTCGGTCGATGAAATAATGAATTTTACACGCTGATCAACGATATTCATGATTTTTACGCGCCCTACCGACGATATTCATGATTTTTACTCGCCCGATCGACGATATTCATGATTTTTTTACACCCGATTTACGTAATTCATAATTTTGTACGCACGCGAACGAGGATATTCATGATTTTTACGAATCCGATCGATAAATTAATGATTTTTTAATTACCCAATCCACGTAATTCATGATTTTTACGCTCTCGAATAACGGAATTCTTTATTTTTTACACGCCCTATTGTCAAAATTATGGATTTTCAAGAGCCCGATCAACGAAATACTTGCTTCTTACGCATCCAATCCACGATATTGATTTTTCCGCACCCGAACATTTAAATCATGATTTTTACATGCTCGATCGACGATATTCAGGAATTATACGAGCCCGATCGACGATAGTCATGATTTTTACGTGCCCGATGGACGATATTCATGATTTTTACGCGCCCCATCGATGATATTCATGATTTTTACGCGCCCGATCTATGAATTAATGATTTTTTACGCACCCGATCTACGTAATTCATGAATTTACGCTCTCGAATAACGGAATTCTTTATTTTTTACACGCCCTATTGTCAAAATTCTGGATTTTCAAGAGCCCGATCGACGAAATACTTGCTTCTTACGCATCCAATCCACGATATTGATTTTTCCGCACCCGAACATTGAAATCATGATTTTTACATGCTCGATCGACGATATTCAGGAATTATACGAGCCCGATCGACGATAGTCATGATTTTTACGTGCCCGATGGACGATATTCATGATTCTACGCGCCCGATCGACGATATTCCTGATTTTTACGCGTCCTATACACAATATTCTTGATTTTTACGCGCCCGATCGTAGATATTCATGATTTTTACGCGCACGATCGATAAAGGCTTGATTTTGGCGTAATTCATAATTTGTACGTACTCGATTGACAATATTGATGATTATTCCGCACCCGATCGCTGAAATCATGATTTCTACATGCCCGATCGACGATATTCATGACTTTTATGCGCCCGACCTATGAATTAATGATTTTTACGCACCCGATAGACGTAATTCATAATTTTGACGTTCAAGAATAATAAAATTCACGAGTTTTACGCTCACGAATAACAAAATTCAGGATTTTTACACGCCTGATCGACAAAATTCATGATTTTTCTTCTCCCTATGGATTAAATTAATGAATTCCGCACCCGTTCGTTGAAATCATGATTTTTACATGCCCGATTGACGATATTCATGATTTTTACGCGCCCCATCGACGATATTCATGATTTTTACGCGCCCGATCTATGAATTAATGATTTTTATGCACCCGACCGACGTAATTCATAATATTTAAGTTCAAGAATAACAAAATTCATGATTTTCCGGTCCCAATCGACGAAATTCATAATTTTCACGCCAGATTGACGATATTCTTGATTTGTACGCACCCGAACGAGGATATTCATGATTTTTACGCACCCGATCGAAGATATTCATGATTTTTACGCGCACGATCGATAAACGCTTGATTTTGGCGTAATTCATAATTTGTACGTACTCGATTGACGATATTGATGATATTTCCGCACACGATCGCTGAAATCATGATTTCTACATGCCCGATCGACGATATTCATGATTTTTACGCATCCGATCGACGATATTCATGACTTTTATGCGCCCGATCTATGAATTAATGATTTTTACGCACCCGATAGACGTAATTCATAATTTGTACGTTCAAGAATAACAAAATTCATGATTTTTACACCCCTGATCGACGAAATACTTTCTTCTTACATATCCGATCCACGGTATTGATTTTTCTGAACCCGATAGACAAAATTCTTGATTTTTACGTACCCGATCGACGAAATTCATGATAATTCCGCACCAGATAGACGATATTCATGATTTTTACTTGCCCGATCGACGATATTCATGATATTTATTCATACGATAGACGATATTCATGCTTTTATCCATGCGATCGATGATATTCATTATTTTTACACGCCCGATCGACGAAATTCATGATTTGTACGCACCCTACCGACGATATTCATGATTTTTACGCGCCCCATCGACGATATTCATGATTTTTACGCGCCCGATCTATGAATTAATGATTTTTATGCACCCGACCGACGTAATTCATAATATTTAAGTTCAAGAATAACAAAATTCATGATTTTCCGGTCCCAATCGACGAAATTCATAATTTTCACGCCAGATTGACGATATTCTTGATTTGTACGCACCCGAACGAGGATATTCATGATTTTTACGAATCCGATCGATAAATTAATGATTTTTTACTCACCCGATCCACGTAATTCATGAATTTACGCTCTCGAATAACGGAATTATTGATTTTTTACACCCCCTATTGTCGAAATTCTAGATTTTCCCGAGCCCGATCGACGAAATACTTGCTTCTTACGCATCCGATCCACGATATTGATTTTGCAGAGCCCGATCTACGATATTCATGATTTTTACTTGCCCGATCGACGATATTCATGATTTTTAGGCATACGATCGACGATATTCATGATTTTCCTGCGCCCGATTGACGATATTCATGATTCTACGCGCCCGATCGACGATATTCCTGATTTTTATGCGTCCTATACACAATATTCTTGATTTTTACGCGCCCGATCGAAGATATTCATGATTTTTACGCGCACGATCGATAAACGCTTGATTTTGGCGTAATTCATAATTTGTACGTACTCGATTGACGATATTGATGATTTTTCCGCACCCGATCGCTAAAATCATGATTTCTACATGCCCGATCGACGATATTCATGATTTTTACGCACCCGATCGACGATATTCATGACTTTTATGCGCCCGATCTATGAATTAATGATTTTTACGCACCCGATGTACGTAATTCATAATTTTTACGTTCAAGAATAACAAAATTCATGATTTTTACACCCCTGATTGACGAAATACTTTCTGCTTACATATCCGATCCACGGTATTGATTTATCTGAACCCGATAGGCAAAATTATTGATTTTTACGTACCCGATCTACGAAATTCATGATAATTCCGCACCAGATAGACGATATTCATGATTTTTACTTGCCCGATTGACGATATTCATGATATTTATGCATACGATAGACGATATTCATTCTTTTGTCCATGCGATCGACGATATTCATTATTTTTACACGCTCGATCGACGAAATTCCTGATTTTTACGCACACGAACGAGGATATTCATGATTACTACGCGCCTGTCCGACTATATTCATGATTGTAACGCGCCCGTTAGACGATATTCATGATTTTTACGCTCTCGAATAACGAAATTCATGATTTTCACGCTATCGGGTAACTGATTTTAACGCAGCCGATTGATGAAATTCATTACGCATCCTATCCTCAATATTTTTTTAGGCTCCCGATCAACAAAATTCTTATTTGTACGCACCCTATCAACGATAGTCGTGATTTTTCCGCGTTCGGTCGATGAAATAATGAATTTTACACGCTGATCAACGATATTCATGATTTTTACGCGCCCTACCGACGATATTCATGATTTTTACTCGCCCGATCGACGATATTCATGATTTTTTTACACCCGATTTACGTAATTCATAATTTTGTACGCACGCGAACGAGGATATTCATGATTTTTACGAATCCGATCGATAAATTAATGATTTTTTAATTACCCAATCCACGTAATTCATGATTTTTACGCTCTCGAATAACGGAATTCTTTATTTTTTACACGCCCTATTGTCAAAATTCTGGATTTTCAAGAGCCCGATCGACGAAATACTTGCTTCTTACGCATCCAATCCACGATATTGATTTTTCCGCACCCGAACATTGAAATCATGATTTTTACATGCTCGATCGACGATATTCAGGAATTATACGAGCCCGATCGACGATAGTCATGATTTTTACGTGCCCGATGGACGATATTCATGATTTTTACGCGCCCCATCGATGATATTCATGATTTTTACGCGCCCGATCTATGAATTAATGATTTTTTACGCACCCGATCCACGTAATTCATGAATTTACGCTCTCGAATAACGGAATTCTTTATTTTTTACACGCCCTATTGTCAAAATTCTGGATTTTCAAGAGCCCGATCGACGAAATACTTGCTTCTTACGCATCCAATCCACGATATTGATTTTTCCGCACCCGAACATTGAAATCATGATTTTTACATGCTCGATCGACGATATTCAGGAATTATACGAGCCCGATCGACGATAGTCATGATTTTTACGTGCCCGATGGACGATATTCATGATTCTACGCGCCCGATCGACGATATTCCTGATTTTTACGCGTCCTATACACAATATTCTTGATTTTTACGCGCCCGATCGTAGATATTCATGATTTTTACGCGCACGATCGATAAAGGCTTGATTTTGGCGTAATTCATAATTTGTACGTACTCGATTGACAATATTGATGATTATTCCGCACCCGATCGCTGAAATCATGATTTCTACATGCCCGATCGACGATATTCATAACTTTTACGCACCCGATCGACGATATTCATGACTTTTATGCGCCCGATCTATGAATTAATGATTTTTACGCACCCGATAGACGTAATTCATAATTTTGACGTTCAAGAATAATAAAATTCACGAGTTTTACGCTCACGAATAACAAAATTCAGGATTTTTACACGCCTGATCGACAAAATTCATGATTTTTCTTCTCCCTATGGATTAAATTAATGAATTCCGCACCCGTTCGTTGAAATCATGATTTTTACATGCCCGATTGACGATATTCATGATTTTTACGCGCCCCATCGACGATATTCATGATTTTTACGCGCCCGATCTATGAATTAATGATTTTTATGCACCCGACCGACGTAATTCATAATATTTAAGTTCAAGAATAACAAAATTCATGATTTTCCGGTCCCAATCGACGAAATTCATAATTTTCACGCCAGATTGACGATATTCTTGATTTGTACGCACCCGAACGAGGATATTCATGATTTTTACGAATCCGATCGATAAATTAATGATTTTTTACTCACCCGATCCACGTAATTCATGAATTTACGCTCTCGAATAACGGAATTCTTGATTTTTTACACCCCCTATTGTCGAAATTCTAGATTTTCCCGAGCCCGATCGACGAAATACTTGCTTCTTACGCATCCGATCCACGATATTGATTTTGCAGAGCCCGATCTACGATAATCATGATTTTTACTTGCCCGATCGACGATATTCATGATTTTTAGGCATACGATCGACGATATTCATGATTTTCCTGCGCCCGATTGACGATATTCATGATTCTACGCGCCCGATCGACGATATTCCTGATTTTTATGCGTCCTATACACAATATTCTTGATTTTTACGCGCCGGATCGAAGATATTCATGATTTTTACGCGCACGATCGATAAACGCTTGATTTTGGCGTAATTCATAATTTGTACGTACTCGATTGACGATATTGATGATTTTTCCGCACCCGATCGCTGAAATCATGATTTCTACATGCCCGATCGACGATATTCATGATTTTTACGCACCCGATCGACGATATTCATGACTTTTATGCGCCCGATCTATGAATTAATGATTTTTACGCACCCGATGGACGTAATTCATAATTTTTACGTTCAAGAATAACAAAATTCATGATTTTTACACCCCTGATTGACGAAATACTTTCTTCTTACATATCCGATCCACGGTATTGATTTTTCTGAACCCGATAGGCAAAATTCTTGATTTTTACGTACCCGATCGACGAAATTCATGATAATTCCGCACCAGATAGACGATATTCATGATTTTTACTTGCCCGATTGACGATATTCATGATATTTATGCATACGATAGACGATATTCATGCTTTTGTCCATGCGATCGACGATATTCATTATTTTTACACGCTCGATCGACGAAATTCCTGATTTTTACGCACACGAACGAGGATATTCATGATTACTACGCGCCTGTCCGACTATATTCATGATTGTAACGCGCCCGTTAGACGATATTCATGATTTTTACGCTCTCGAATAACGAAATTCATGATTTTCACGCTCTCGGGTAACTGATTTTAACGCAGCCGATTGATGAAATTAATTACGCATCCTATCCTCGATATTTTTTTTAGGCTCCCGATCAACAAAATTCTTATTTGTACGCACCCTACAACGATAGTCGTGATTTTTCCGCGTTCGGTCGATGAAATAATGAATTTTACACGCTGATCAACGATATTCATGATTTTTACGCGCCCTACCGACGATATTCATGATTTTTACTCGCCCGATCGACGATATTCATGATTTTTACACACCCGATTTACGTAATTCATAATTTTGTACGCACGCGAACGCGGATATTCATGATTTTTACGAATCCGATCGATAAATTAATGATTTTTTAATCACCCAATCCACGTAATTCATGATTTTTACGCTCTCGAATAACGGCATTCTTTATTTTTTACACGCCCTATTGTCAAAATTCTGGATTTTCAAGAGCCCGATCGACGAAATACTTGCTTCTTACGCATCCGATCCACGATATTGATTTTGCAGAGCCCGATCTACGATAATCATGATTTTTACTTGCCCGATCGACGATATTCATGATTTTTAGGCATACGATCGACGATATTCATGATTTTCCTGCGCCCGATTGACGATATTCATGATTCTACGCGCCCGATCGACGATATTCCTGATTTTTATGCGTCCTATACACAATATTCTTGATTTTTACGCACCCGATCGAAGATATTCATGATTTTTACGCGCACGATCGATAAACGCTTGATTTTGGCGTAATTCATAATTTGTACGTACTCGATTGACGATATTGATGATTTTTCCGCACCCGATCGCTGAAATCATCATTTCTACATGCCCGATCGACGATATTCATGATTTTTACGCACCCGATCGACGATATTCATGACTTTTATGCGCCCGATCTATGAATTAATGATTTTTACGCACCCGATGGACGTAATTCATAATTTTTACGTTCAAGAATAACAAAATTCATGATTTTTACACCCCTGATTGACGAAATACTTTCTTCTTACATATCCGATCCACGGTATTGATTTTTCTGAACCCGATAGGCAAAATTCTTGATTTTTACGTACCCGATCGACGAAATTCATGATAATTCCGCACCAGATAGACGATATTCATGATTTTTACTTGCCCGATTGACGATATTCATGATATTTATGCATACGATAGACGATATTCATGCTTTTGTCCATGCGATCGACGATATTCATTATTTTTACACGCTCGATCGACGAAATTCCTGATTTTTACGCACACGAACGAGGATATTCATGATTACTACGCGCCTGTCCGACTATATTCATGATTGTAACGCGCCCGTTAGACGATATTCATGATTTTTACGCTCTCGAATAACGAAATTCATGATTTTCACGCTCTCGGGTAACTGATTTTAACGCAGCCGATTGATGAAATTAATTACGCATCCTATCCTCGATATTTTTTTTAGGCTCCCGATCAACAAAATTCTTATTTGTACGCACCCTACAACGATAGTCGTGATTTTTCCGCGTTCGGTCGATGAAATAATGAATTTTACACGCTGATCAACGATATTCATGATTTTTACGCGCCCTACCGACGATATTCATGATTTTTACTCGCCCGATCGACGATATTCATGATTTTTACACACCCGATTTACGTAATTCATAATTTTGTACGCACGCGAACGAGGATATTCATGATTTTTACGAATCCGATCGATAAATTAATGATTTTTTAATCACCCAATCCACGTAATTCATGATTTTTACGCTCTCGAATAACGGAATTCTTTATTTTTTACACGCCCTATTGTCAAAATTCTGGATTTTCAAGAGCCCGATCGACGAAATACTTGCTTCTTACGCATCCAATCCACGATATTGATTTTGCCGCACCCGAACATTGAAATCATGATTTTTACATGCTCGATCGACGATATTCAGGAATTATACGAGCCCGATCGACGATAGTCATGATTTTTACGTGCCCGATGGAAGATATTCATGATTTTTACGCGCCCCATCGATGATATTCATGATTTTTACGCGCCCGATCTATGAATTAATGATTTGTATGCACCCGATCAACGTAATTCATAATTTTTACGTTCAAGAATAACAAAATTCATTATTTTCCGGTCCCAATCGATGAAATTCTTAATTTTCACGCCAGATCGACGATATTCTTGATTTGTACGCACCGGAACGAGGATATTCATGATTTTTTCGCGCCCGATCTACGATATTCATGATATTTATGTATACGATCGACGATATTCATGCTTTTTATGCATGCGATCGACGATATTCTCTATTTTTACGCGCCCGTTCGACGATATTTATGAATTTTACGCGCCCGTCCGACGATATTAATGATTTTTACTCTCTGGAGTAATGAAATTCATGATTTTTACACTCTCGATCGACGAAATTCTTGATTTGTACGCACACGAACGAGGATATTCATGATTTTTACGCGCCCGTTAGACGATATTCATGATTTTTACGCTCTCGAATAACGAAATTCATGATTTTCACGCTCTCGAGTAACTGATTTTAACGCAGCCCATTGATGAAATTCATTAAGCATCCTATCCTCGATATTTATTTTTCCGCGCCCGATCAACAAAATTCTCATTTCTACGCACCCTATCAACGATATTCGTGATTTTTCCGCGTCCGGTCGATGAAATAATGAATTTTACGCGCGGATCAACGATATTCATGATTTTTACGCGCCCTAACGACGATATTCATGATTTTTACGCACCCGATCGATAAATTCATGATTTTTCTGCTCCCTATCGAAGAAATTCATGATTTTTCCATTTGCAATCGACGATGTTCATGATTTTTCCGCACCCGTTCGTTGAAATCATGATTTTTACATGCTCGATCGACGATATTCAGGAATTATACGAGCCCGATCGACGATAGTCATGATTTTTACGTGCCCGATGGACGATATTCATGATTCTACGCGCCCGATCGACGATATTCCTGATTTTTACGCGTCCTATACACAATATTCTTGATTTTACGCGCCCGATCGTATATATTCATGATTTTTACGCGCACGATCGATAAAGGCTTGATTTTGGCGTAATTCATAATTTGTACATACTCGATTGACAATATTGATGATTATTCCGCACCCGATCGCTGAAATCATGATTTCTACATGCCCGATCGACGATATTCATGACTTTTACGCACCCGATCGACGATATTCATGACTTTTATGCGCCCGATCTATGAATTAATGATTTTTACGCACCCGATAGACGTAATTCATAATTTTGACGTTCAAGAATAATAAAATTCACGAGTTTTACGCTCACGAATAACAAAATTCAGGATTTTTACACGCCTGATCGACAAAATTCATGATTTTTCTTCTCCCTATGGATTAAATTAATGAATTCCGCACCCGTTCGTTGAAATCATGATTTTTACATATCCGATTGACGATATTCATGATTTTTACGCGCCCCATCGACGATATTCATGATTTTTACGCGCCCGATCTATGAATTAATGATTTTTATGCACCCGACCGACGTAATTCATAATATTTAAGTTCAAGAATAACAAAATTCATGATTTTCCGGTCCCAATCGACGAAATTCATAATTTTCACGCCAGATTGACGATATTCTTGATTTGTACGCACCCGAACGAGGATATTCATGATTTTTACGAATCCGATCGATAAATTAATGATTTTTTACTCACCCGATCCACGTAATTCATGAATTTACGCTCTCGAATAACGGAATTCTTGATTTTTTACACCCCCTATTGTCGAAATTCTAGATTTTCCCGAGCCCGATCGACGAAATACTTGCTTCTTACGCATCCGATCCACGATATTGATTTTGCAGAGCCCGATCTACGATAATCATGATTTTTACTTGCCCGATCGACGATATTCATGATTTTTAGGCATACGATCGACGATATTCATGATTTTCCTGCGCCCGATTGACGATATTCATGATTCTACGCGCCCGATCGACGATATTCCTGATTTTTATGCGTCCTATACACAATATTCTTGATTTTTACGCGCCCGATCGAAGATATTCATGATTTTTACGCGCACGATCGATAAACGCTTGATTTTGGCGTAATTCATAATTTGTACGTACTCGATTGACGATATTGATGATTTTTCCGCACACGATCGCTGAAATCATGATTTCTACATGCCCGATTGACGATATTCATGATTTTTACGCACCCGATCGACGATATTCATGACTTTTATGCGCCCGATCTATGAATTAATGATTTTTACGCACCCGATGGACGTAATTCATAATTTTTACGTTCAAGAATAAAATTCATGATTTTTACACCCCTGATTGACGAAATACTTTCTTCTTACATATCCGATCCACGGTATTGATTTTTCTGAACCCGATAGGCAAAATTCTTGATTTTTACGTACCCGATCGACGAAATTCATGATAATTCCGCACCAGATAGACGATATTCATGATTTTTACTTGCCCGATTGACGATATTCATGATAT
This sequence comes from Maratus michaelseni, assembly GCA_963931845.1. Taxonomy (NCBI): domain Eukaryota; kingdom Metazoa; phylum Arthropoda; class Arachnida; order Araneae; family Salticidae; genus Maratus; species Maratus michaelseni. The sequence continues at coordinate 68,937,429 of OZ007599.1, read as the reverse complement.
TTATGCATACGATAGACGATATTCATGCTTTTGTCCATGCGATCGACGATATTCATTATTTTTACACGCTCGATCGACGAAATTCCTGATTTTTACGCACACGAACGAGGATATTCATGATTACTACGCGCCTGTCCGACTATATTCATGATTGTAACGCGCCCGTTAGACGATATTCATGATTTTTACGCTCTCGAATAACGAAATTCATGATTTTCACGCTCTCGGGTAACTGATTTTAACGCAGCCGATTGATGAAATTAATTACGCATCCTATCCTCGATATTTTTTTTAGGCTCCCGATCAACAAAATTCTTATTTGTACGCACCCTACAACGATAGTCGTGATTTTTCCGCGTTCGGTCGATGAAATAATGAATTTTACACGCTGATCAACGATATTCATGATTTTTACACACCCGATTTACGTAATTCATAATTTTGTACGCACCCGAACGAGGATATTCATGATTTTTACGAATACTATCGATAAATTAATGATATTTTAATCACCCAATCCACGTAATTCATGATTATTACGCTCTCGAATAACGCAATTCTTTATTTTTTACACGCCCTATTGTAAAATTCTGGATTTTCATGAGCCCGATCGACGAAATACTTGCTTCTTACGCATCCGATCCACGATATTGATTTTTCCACACCCTATCGTTGAAATCATGATTTTTACATGCTCGATCGACGATATTCAGGAATTATACGAGCCCGATCGACGATAGTCATGATTTTTACGTGCCCGATCTATGAACTAATGATTTTTACGCACCCGATAAACGTAATTCATAATTTTGACGTTCAAGAATAATAAAATTCACGAGTTTTACGCTCACGAATAACAAAATTCAGGATTTTTACACGCCTGATCGACAAAATTCATGATTTTTCTTCTCCCTATGGATTAAATTCATGATTTTTCCGCACCCGTTCGTTGAAATCATGAATTTTACATGCCCGATTGACGATATTCATGATTTTTACGCGCCCCATCAACGATATTCATGATTTTTACGCGCCCGATCTATGAATTAATGATTTTTACGCACCCGATAAACGTAATTTATAATTTTTACGTTCAAGAATAATAAAATTCAGGATTTTTACACGCCCGATCGACAAAATTCATGATTTTTCTTCTCCCTATCGAAGAAATTAATGATTTTTCCATTTCCGATCGATGATGTTCATGATTTTTCCGCACCCGTTCGTTGAAGTCATGATTTTTACATGCCCGATTGTCGATATTCATGATTTTTACGCGCCCCATCGACGATATTCATGATTTTTACGCGCTCGATCTATGAATTAATGATTTTTATGCACCCGACCGACGTAATTCATAATATTTACGTTCAAGAATAACAAAATTCATGATTTTCCGGTCCCAATCGACGAAATTCATAATTTTCACGCCAGATTGACGATATTCTTGATTTGTACGCACCCGAACGAGGATATTCATGATTTTTACGAATCCGATCGATAAATTATTGATATTTACGCACCCGATCCACGTAATTCATGAATTTACGCTCTCGAATAACGGAATTCTTGATTTTTTACACGCCCTATTGTCGAAATTCTAGATTTTCCCGAGCCCGATCGACGAAATACTTGCTTCTTACGCATCCGATCCACGATATTGATTTTGCAGAGCCCGATCTACGATATTCATGATTTTTACGCGTCCTATACACAATATTCTAGATTTTTACGCGTCCGATCGAAGATATTCATGATTTTTACGCGCACGATCGATAAACGCTTGATTTTTGCGTAATTCATAATTTGTACGTACTCGATTGACGATATTGATGATTTTTCCGCACCCGATCGCTGAAATCATGATTTCTACATGCCCGATCGACGATATTCATGATTTTTACGCACCCGATCGACGATATTCATGACTTTTATGCGCCCGATCTATGAATTAATGATTTTTACGCACCCGATGGACGTAATTCATAATTTTTACTTTCAAGAATAACAAAACTCATTATTTTCCGGTCCCAATCGATGAAATTCTTAATTTTTACGCCAGATCGACGATATTCATGATTTTTACGCGCCCGTTCGACGATATTTATGAATTTTACGCGCCCGTTCGACGATATTAATGATTTTTACTCTCTGGAGTAATGAAATTCATGATTTTTACACTCTCGATCGACGAAATTCTTGATTTGTACGCACACGAACGAGGATATTCATGATTTCTACGCGCCCGATTGACGAAATCATGATTTTTACACTCCTATCGACGATATTCATGATTTTTACGCGCCCGTTAGACGATATTCATGATTTTTACGCTCTCGAATAACGAAATTCATGATTTTCACGCTCTCGAGTAACTGATTTTAACGCAGCCCATTGATGAAATTCATTACGCATCGTATCCTCGATATTTATTTTTCCGCGCCCGATCAACAAAATTCTCATTTGTACGCACCCTATCAACGACACTCTCGATCGACGAAATTCTTGATTTGTACGCACACGAACGAGGATATTCATGATTTCTGTGCGCCTGTTCGACGAAATCATGATTTTTACACGCCTATCGACGATATTCATGATTTTTACGCGCCCCTTAGAGGATATTAATGATTTTTACAATCTCGAATAACGAAATTCATGATTTTCATGCTCTCGAGTAACTGATTTTAACGCAGCCGATTGATGAAATTCATTACGCCTCCTATCCTCGATATTTATTTTTCCGCACCCGATCAACAAAATTCTTATTTGTACGCACCCTATCAATGATATTCGGTATTTTTCCGCGTTCGGTCGATGAAATAATTTATTTTACACGCGGATCAACGATATTCATGATTTGTACGCGACCTAACGACGATATTCATGATTTTTACGCGCCCGATCTACGATATTAATGATATTTATGTATACGATTAACGATATACATGCTTTTTATTTATGCGATCGACGATATTCATGATTTTTACGCGCCCGTTCGACGATATTTATGAATTTTACGCGCCCGTTCGACGATATTAATGATTTTTACTCTCTGGAGTAATGAAATTCATGATTTTTACACTCTCGATCGACGAAATTCTTGATTTGTACGCACACGAACGAGGATATTCATGATTTCTACGCGCCCGATTTGCGAAATCATGATTTTTACACTCCTATCGACGATATTCATGATTTTTACGCGCCCGTTAGACGATATTCATGATTTTTACGCTCTCGAATAACGAAATTCATGATTTTCACGCTCTCGAGTAACTGATTTTAACGCAGCCCATTGATGAAATTCATTACGCATCGTATCCTCGATATTTATTTTTCCGCGCCCGATCAACAAAATTCTCATTTGTACGCACCCTATCAACGACACTCTCGATCGACGAAATTCTTGATTTATACGCACACGAACGAGGATATTCATGATTTCTGTGCGCCTGTTCGACGAAATCATGATTTTTACACGCCTATCGACGATATTCATGATTTTTACGCGCCCCTTAGAGGATATTAATGATTTTTACAATCTCGAATATCGAAATTCATGATTTTCCTGCTCTCGAGTAACTGATTTTAACGCAGCCGATTGATGAAATTCATTACGCCTCCTATCCTCGATATTTATTTTTCCGCTCCCGATCAACAAAATTCTTATTTGTACGCACCCTATCAATGATATTCGTGATTTTTCCGCGTTCGGTCGATGAAATAATTTATTTTACACGCGGATGAACGATATTCATGATTTGTACGCGACCTAGAGACGATATTCATGATTTTTACGCGCACGATTGACGATATTCATGATTTTTACGCACCCGATCGATAAATTGATGATTTTTACACACCCTCGATTTACGTAATTCATAATTTTGTACGCACCCGATCGACGATGTTCATGATTTTTCCGCACCCGGTCGTTGAAATCATGATTTTTATATGCCCGATCGACGATATTCATGAATTTTACGTGCCAGATCGACGATATTCATGATTTTTACGCGCCCGATCTATGAATTAATGATTTTTACGCACCCGATAAACGTAATTTATAATTTTCACGTTCAAGAATAATAAAATTCACGAGTTTTACGCTCACGATTACAAAATTCAGGATTTTTACACGCCCGATCGACAAAATTCATGATTTTTCTGCTCTCTATCGAAGAAATTCATGATTTTTCCATTTCCGATCGACGATGTTCATGATTTTTCCGCACCCGTTTGTTGAAATCATGATTTTTACATGTCCGATTCACGATATTCATGATTTTTACGCGCCCCATCGACGATATTCAAGATATTTATGCATACGATAGACGATATTCATGTTTTTATCCATGCGATCGACGATATTCATTATTTTTACACGCGCGATTGACGAAATTCCTGATTTGTACGCACACGAACGAGGATATTCATGATTTCTACGCGCCTGTCCGACTATATTCATGATTGTTACGCGCCCGTTAGATGATATTCATGATTTTTACGCTCTCGAATACCGAAGATCATGATTTTCACGCTCTCGAGTAACTGATTTTAACGCAGCCGATTGATGAAATTCATTACGCATCCTATCCTCGATATTTATTTTTAGGCCCCTGATCAACAAAATTCTTATTTGTTCGCACCCTATCAACGATATTCGTGATTTTTCCGCGTTCGGTCGATGAAATAATGAATTTTACACGCGGATCAACGATATTCATGATTTTTACGCCCCCTACCGACGATATTCATGATTTTTACTCGCCCGATCGACGATATTCATGATTTTTACGCGCCCGATCACTAAATTAATGATTTTTACACACCCGATTTACGTAATTCATAATTTTGTACGCACCCGAACGAGGATATTCATGATTTTTACGAAACCGATCGATAAATTAATGATTTTTTAATCACCCAATCCACGTAATTCATGATTGTTACGCTCTCGAATAACGGAATTCTTTATTTTTTACACGCCCTATTGACAAACTTCTGGATTTTCAAGAGCCTGATCGACGAAATAATTGCTTCTTACGCATCCGATCCACGATATTGATTTTTCCGCACCCGATCGTTGAAATCATGATTTTTACATGCTCGATCGACGATATTCAGGAATTATACGAGCCCGATCGACGATAGTCATGATTTTTACATGCCCGATCTATGAACTAATGATTTTTACGCACCCGATAAACGTAATTCATAATTTTGACGTTCAAGAATAATAAAATTCACGAGTTTTACGCTCACGAATAACAAAATTCAGGATTTTTACACGCCTGATCGACAAAATTCATGATTTTTCTGCTCCCTATCGATTAACTTCATGATTTTTCCGCACCCGATCGTAGAAATCATGATTTTTACATGCCCGATGGACCATATTCATGATTTTTACGCGCCCCATCGACGATATTCATGATTTTTACGCGTCCGATCTATGAATTAATGATTTGTATGCACCCGATCGACGAATCATGAATATCCTCGTTCTGTACGCACCCGAACGAGGATATTCATGATATTTATGTATACGATCGACGATATTCATGCTTTTTATGCATGCGATCGACGATATTCATGATTTTTACGCGCCCGTTCGACGATATTTATGAATTTTACGCGCCCGTTCAACGATATTAATGATTTTTACTCTCTGGAGTAATGAAATTCATGATTTTTACACTCTCGATCGACGAAATTCTTGATTTGTACGCACACGAACGAGGATATTCATGATTTCTACGCGCCCGATTGACGAAATCATGATTTTTACACTCCTATCGACGATATTCATGATTTTTACGCGCCCGTTAGACGATATTCATGATTTTTACGCTCTCGAATAACGAAATTCATGATTTTCATGCTCTCGAGTAACTGATTTTAACGCAGCCGATTGATGAAATTCATTACGCCTCCTATCCTCGATATTTATTTTTCCGCTCCCGATCAACAAAATTCTTATTTGTACGCACCCTATCAATGATATTCGTGATTTTTCCGCGTTCGGTCGATGAAATAATTTATTTTACAGGCGGATCAACGATATCCATGATTTGTACGCGACCTAGAGACGATATTCATTATTTTTACGCTCCCGATTGACGATATTCATGATTTTTACGCACCCGCTCGTTGAAACCATGATTTTTATATGCCAGATCGACGATATTCATGAATTTTACGTGCCAGATCGACGATATTCATGATTTTTACCCGCCCGATCTATGAATTAATGATTTTTACGCACCGATAAACGTAATTTATAATTTTTACGCTCAAGAATAATAAAATTCACGAGTTTTAAGCTCACGAATAACAAAATTCATGATTTTTACGCGCCCCATCGACGATATCCATGATTTTTACGCTCCCGATCTATGAATTAATGATTTCTATGCACCCGACCGACGTAATTCATAAAATTTACATTCAAGAATAACAAAATTCATGATTTTCCGGTCCCAATCGACGAAATTCATAATTTTCACGCCAGATCGACGATATTCTGGATTTGTACGCCCCCGAACGAGGATAGTCATGATTTTTACGAATCCGATCGATAAATTAATGATTTTTTACGCACCCGATCCACGTAAATCATGAATTTATGCTCTCGAATAACGGAATTCTTTATTTTTTACACGCCCTATTGTCGAAATTCTAGATTTTCCCGAGCCCGATCGACGAAATACATGCTTCTTACGCATCCGATCCACGATATTGATTTTGCAGAGCCCGATCTACTATATTCATGATTTTTACTTGCCCGATCGACGATATTCATGATTTTTATGCATACGATCGACGATATTCATGATTTTTCTGCGCCCGATTGACGTTATTCATGATTCTACGCGCCCGATCGACGATATTCCTGATTTTTACGCGCCCGATCGATAAACGCTTGATTTTGGCATAATTCATAATTTGTACGTACTCGATTGACGATATTGATGATTTTTCCGCACCCGATCGCCTAAATTATGATTTCTACATGCCCGATCGACGATATTCATGATTTTTACGCACCCGATCGACGATATTCATGACTTTTATGCGCCCGATCTATGAATTAATGATTTTTACGCACCCGATAGACGTAATTCATAATTTTTACGTTAAAGAATAACAAAATACATGATTTTTGCACCCCTGATCGACAAAATACTTTCTTCTTAGATATCTGATCCACGGTATTGATTTTTCTGAACCCGATAGACAAAATTCTTGACTTTTACGTACCCGATCGACGAAATTCATGATAATTCCGCACCAGATAGACGATATTCATGATTTTTACGGGCCCGATCGACGATGTTCATGATTTTTATGCATGCGATCGACTATATTCATGATTTTTACGTGTCCGTTCGACGATATTCGATTTTTACGTGCCCGTTCGTAGATATTAATGATTTTTACGCTCTCGAATAAAGAAATTCATGATTTTTACACGCCCGATAGACGAAATTCTTGATATTTCCGTACCCGATCGACGATATTCATGTTTTTTCCGCGCCTGATCGGCCTTATTCATGATTTTTACGAGCCTGATTAACGATGATCCTCATTTTTATGCTTATGATCGACGATATTCATGATTTTTACGTGCCTGATCAACCATATTCATGATTTTTAAGCACCCGATCGATGATATTCATAATTTGTCCGCTCTCGATCGACGATATTCATGACTTTTACGCACCCGATCTCTGAATTAATTATTTTTACGCATCCGATAGACGTAATTCATGATTTGTACGCTCTCGAATAACAAAATTCAATTTTTACACGCCCGATCGACGAAATTCTTGATTTGTAGGCACCCGTATGAGGATATTCATCATTTTTTCGACACCGATCTACTTTACGCACGATTTTTACTTGCCCGATCGACGATATTCATGATATTTACGCATACGATCGACGATATTCATGCTTTTTATGCATGCGATCGACGATATTCATGATTTCTGTGCGCCTGTTCGACGAAATCATGATTTTTACACGCCTATCGACGATATTCATGATTTTTACGCGCCCCTTAGAGGATATTCATGATTTTTACAATCTCGAATATCGAAATTCATGATTTTCCTGCTCTCGAGTAAGTGATTTTAACGCAGCCGATTGATGAAATTCATTACGCCTCCTATCCTCGATATTTATTTTTCCGCTCCCGATCAACAAAATTCTTATTTGTACGCACCCTATCAATGATATTCGTGATTTTTCCGCGTTCGGTCGATGAAATAATTTATTTTACACGCGGATGAACGATATTCATGATTTGTACGCGACCTAGAGACGATATTCATGATTTTTACGCGCACGATTGACGATATTCATGATTTTTACGCACCCGATCGATAAATTGATGATTTTTACACACCCCCGATTTACGTAATTCATAATTTTGTACGCACCCGATCGACGATGTTCATGATTTTTCCGCACCCGGTCGTTGAAATCATGATTTTTATATGCCCGATCGACGATATTCATGAATTTTACGTGCCAGATCGACGATATTCATGATTTTTACGCGCCCGATCTATGAATTAATGATTTTTACGCACCCGATAAACGTAATTTATAATTTTCACGTTCAAGAATAATAAAATTCACGAGTTTTACGCTCACGATTACAAAATTCAGGATTTTTACACGCCCGATCGACAAAATTCATGATTTTTCTGCTCTCTATCGAAGAAATTCATGATTTTTCCATTTCCGATCGACGATGTTCATGATTTTTCCGCACCCGTTTGTTGAAATCATGATTTTTACATGTCCGATTCACGATATTCATGATTTTTACGCGCCCCATCGACGATATTCAAGATATTTATGCATACGATAGACGATATTCATGTTTTTATCCATGCGATCGACGATATTCATTATTTTTACACGCGCGATTGACGAAATTCCTGATTTGTACGCACACGAACGAGGATATTCATGATTTCTACGCGCCTGTCCGACTATATTCATGATTGTTACGCGCCCGTTAGATGATATTCATGATTTTTACGCTCTCGAATACCGAAGATCATGATTTTCACGCTCTCGAGTAACTGATTTTAACGCAGCCGATTGATGAAATTCATTACGCATCCTATCCTCGATATTTATTTTTAGGCCCCTGATCAACAAAATTCTTATTTGTTCGCACCCTATCAACGATATTCGTGATTTTTCCGCGTTCGGTCGATGAAATAATGAATTTTACACGCGGATCAACGATATTCATGATTTTTACGCCCCCTACCGACGATATTCATGATTTTTACTCGCCCGATCGACGATATTCATGATTTTTACGCGCCCGATCACTAAATTAATGATTTTTACACACCCGATTTACGTAATTCATAATTTTGTACGCACCCGAACGAGGATATTCATGATTTTTACGAAACCGATCGATAAATTAATGATTTTTTAATCACCCAATCCACGTAATTCATGATTTTTACGCTCTCGAATAACGGAATTCTTTATTTTTTACACGCCCTATTGACAAACTTCTGGATTTTCAAGAGCCTGATCGACGAAATAATTGCTTCTTACGCATCCGATCCACGATATTGATTTTTCCGCACCCGATCGTTGAAATCATGATTTTTACATGCTCGATCGACGATATTCAGGAATTATACGAGCCCGATCGACGATAGTCATGATTTTTACATGCCCGATCTATGAACTAATGATTTTTACGCACCCGATAAACGTAATTCATAATTTTGACGTTCAAGAATAATAAAATTCACGAGTTTTACGCTCACGAATAACAAAATTCAGGATTTTTACACGCCTGATCGACAAAATTCATGATTTTTCTGCTCCCTATCGATTAACTTCATGATTTTTCCGCACCCGATCGTAGAAATCATGATTTTTACATGCCCGATGGACCATATTCATGATTTTTACGCGCCCCATCGACGATATTCATGATTTTTACGCGTCCGATCTATGAATTAATGATTTGTATGCACCCGATCGACGAATCATGAATATCCTCGTTCTGTACGCACCCGAACGAGGATATTCATGATATTTATGTATACGATCGACGATATTCATGCTTTTTATGCATGCGATCGACGATATTCATGATTTTTACGTGCCCGTTCGACGATATTTATGAATTTTACGCGCCCGTTCAACGATATTAATGATTTTTACTCTCTGGAGTAATGAAATTCATGATTTTTACACTCTCGATCGACGAAATTCTTGATTTGTACGCACACGAACGAGGATATTCATGATTTCTACGCGCCCGATTGACGAAATCATGATTTTTACACTCCTATCGACGATATTCATGATTTTTACGCGCCCGTTAGACGATATTCATGATTTTTACGCTCTCGAATAACGAAATTCATGATTTTCACGCTCTCGAGTAACTGATTTTAACGCAGCCCATTGATGAAATTCATTACGCATCGTATCCTCGATATTTATTTTTCCGCGCCCGATCAACAAAATTCTCATTTGTACGCACCCTATCAACGATATTCGTGATTTTTCGGTCGTTCTGAAAAATCCGTTCGGTCGATGAAATAATGAATTTTACGCGCGGATCAACGATATTCATGATTTTTACGCGCACTAACGACGATATTCATGATTTTTACGCACCCGATCGATAAATTCATGATTATTACACACCCGATTTACGTAATTCATAATTTTGTACGCACCCGATCGACGATGTTCATGATTTTTCCGCACCCGATCGTTGAAATCATGATTTTTACATGCCCGATTGACGATATTCATGATTTTTACGCGCCCCATCGACGATATTCATGATTTTTACGCGCCCGATCTATGAATTAATGATTTTTATGCACCCGACCGACGTAATTCATAATATTTAAGTTCAAGAATAACAAAATTCATGATTTTCCGGTCCCAATCGACGAAATTCATAATTTTCACGCCAGATCGACGATATTCTTGATTTGTACGCACCCGAACGAGGATATTCATGATTTTTACGAATCCGATCGATAAATTAATGATTTTTTAAGCACCTGATCCACGTAATTCATGAATTTACGCTCTCGAATAACGGAATTCTTGATTTTTTACACGCCCTATTGTCGAAATTCTAGATTTTCCCGAGCCCGATCGACGAAATACTTGCTTCTTACGCATCCGATCCACGATATTGATTTTGCAGAGCCCGATCTACGATATTCATGATTTTTACTTGCCCGATCGACGATATTCATGATTTTTATGCATACGATCGACGATACTCATGATTTTCCTGCGCCCGATTGACGATATTCATGATTCTACGCGCCCGATCGACGATATTCCTGATTTTTACGCGCCCGATCGATAAACGCCTGATTTTGGCGTAATTCATAATTTGTACGTACTCGATTGACGATATTGATGATTTTTCCGCACCCGATCGCTGAAATCATGATTTGTACATGCCCGATCGACGATATTCATGATTTTTACGCACCCGATTGACTATATTCATGATTTTTATGCGCCCGATCTATGAATTAATGATTTTTACGCACCCGATAGACGTAATTCATAATTTTTACTTTCAAGAATAACAAAATTCATGATTTTTGCACCCCTGATTGACGAAATACTTTTTTCCTTACATATCCGATCCACGGTATTTATTTTTCTGAACCCGATAGACAAAATTCTTGATTTTTACGTACCCGATCGACGAAATTCATGATAATTCCGCACCAGATAGACGATATTCATGATTTTTACGGGCCCGATCGACGATGTTCATGATTTTTATGAATGCGATCGACGATATTCATGATTTCAACGCGCCTGTTCGACGAAATCATGATTTTTACACGCCTATCGACGATAGTCATGATTTTTACGCTCCCCTTAGAGGATATTAATGATTTTTACAATCTCGAATATTGAAATTCATGATTTTCAAGCTCTTGAGTAACTGATTTTAACGCAGCCGATTGATGAAATTATTTACGCCTCCTATCCTCGATATTTATTTTTCCGCTCTCGATCAACAAAATTCTTATTTGTACGCACCCTATCAATGATATTCGTGATTTTTCCGCGTTCGGTCGATGAAATAATTTATTTTACACGCGGATCAACGATATTCATGATTTGTACGCGAACTCGAGACGATATTCATGATTTTTACGCGCCCGATTAACGATATTCATGATTTTTACGCAACCGATCGATAAATTGATGATTTTTACACACCCGATTTACGTAATTCATAATTTTGTACGCACCCGATCGACGATGTTCATGATTTTTCCGCACTCGCTCGTTGAAATCATGATTTTTATATGCCCGATCGACGATATTCATGAATTTTACGTGCCAGATCGACGATATTCATGATTTTTACGCGCCCGATCTATGAATTAATGATTTTTACGCAACCGATAAACAATTTATAATTTTTACGTTCAAGAATAATAAAATTCACGAGATTTACGCTCACGAATAACAAAATTCAGGATTTTTACACGCCCGATCGACAAAATTCATGATTTTTCTGCCCCCTATCGAAGAAATTCATGATTTTTCCATTTCAAATCGACGATGTTCATGATTTTTCCGCACCCGTTCGTTAAAATCATGATTTTTACATGCCCGATTGACGATATTCATGATTTTTACGCGCCCTATCGACGATATTCATGAATTTTACGCGCCCGATCTATGAATTAATGATTTTTATGCACCCGACCGACGTAATTCGTAATATTTACGTTCAAGAATAACAAATTTCATGATTTTCCGGTCCCAATCGACGAAATTCATAATTTTCACGCCAGATCAACGATATTCTTGATTTGTACGCACCCGAACGAGGATATTCATGATTTTTACGAATCCGATCGATAAATTAATGATTTTTTACGCACCCGATCCGCGTAATTCATGAATTTACGCTCTGGAATAACGGAATTTTTGATTTTTTACACGCCCTTTTGTCGAAATTCTAGATTTTCCCGAGCCCGATCGACGAAATACTTGTTTCTTACGCATCCGATCCACGATGTTGATTTTGCAGAGCCCGATCTACGATATTCATGATTTTTATTTGCCCGATCGACGATATTCATGAATTTTATGCATACGATTGACGATATTCATGATTTTCCTGCGCCCGATTGACGATATTCATGATTCTACGCGCCCGATCGACGATATTCCTGATTTTTACGCGTCCTATACACAATATTCTTGATTTTTACGCACCCGATCGAAGATATTCATGATTTTTACGCGCACGATCGATAAACGCTTGATTTTGGCGTAATTCATAATTTGTACGTACTCGATTGACGATATTAATGATTTTTCCGCACCCGATCGCTGAAATCATGATTTCTACATGCCCGATCGACGATATTCATGATTTTTACGCATCCGATCGACGATAGTAATGACTTTTATGCGCCCGATCTATGAATTAATGATTTTTACGCACCCGATAGACGTAATTCATAATTTTTACGTTCAAGAATAACAAAATTCATGATTTTTACATCCCTGATCGATGAAATACTTTCGTCTTACATATCCGATCCACGGTATTGATTTTTCTGAACCCGGTAGACAAAATTCTTGATTTTTACGTACCCGATCGACGAAATTCATGATAATTCCGCACCAGATAGACGATATTCATGATTTTTACGGGCCCGATCTACGATGTTCATGATTTTTATGAATGCGATCGACGATATTCATGATTTCTACGCGCCTGTTCGACGAAATCATGATTTTTACACGCCTATCGACGATATTCATGATTTTTACGCTCCCCTTAGAGGATATTAATGATTTTTACAATCTCGAATATTGAAATTCATGATTTTCATGCTCTCGAGTAACTGATTTTAACGCAGCCGATTGATGAAATTCATGATAATTCCGCACCAGATAGACGATATTCATGATTTTTACTTGCCCGATCGACGATATTCATGATATTTATTCATACGATAGACGATATTCATGCTTTTATCAATGCGATCGATGATATTCATTATTTTTACACGCCCGATCGACGAAATTCCTGATTTTTACGCACACGAACGAGGATATTCATGATTTCTACGGGCCTGTCCGACTATATTCATGATATTTACGCGCCAGTTAGATGATATTCATGATTTTTACGCTCTCGAATAACGAAATTCATGATTTTCACGATCTCGAGTAACTAATTTTAACGCATCCGATTGATGAAATTCATTACGCATCCTATCCTCGATATTTATTTTTAGGCTCCTGATCAACAAAATTCTTATTTTTACGCACCCTATGAATGATATTCGTGATTTTTGCGCGTTCGGTCGATGAAATAATGAATTTTACACGCGGATCAACGATATTCATGAATTGTACGCGACCTAGAGACGATATTCATTATTTTTACGCGCCCGATTGACGATATTCATGATTTTTACGCACCCGATCGATAAATTGATGATTTTTACACACCCGATTTACGTAATTCATAATTTTGTACGCACCCGATCGACGATGTTCATGAATTTTCCGCACCCGATCGTTGAAATCATGATTTTTACATGCCCGATCGAAGATATTCATGATTTTTACGCGCCCGATCTATGAATTAATGATTTTTATGCACCCGACCGACGTAATTCATAATTTTTACGTTCAAGAATAACAAAATTCATGATTTTCCGGTCCCAATCGACGAAATTCATATTTTTCACGCCAGATCGACGATATTCTTGATTTGTACGCACCCGAACGAGGATATTCATGATTTTTACGAATCCGATCGATAAATTAATGATTTTTTACGCACCCGATCCGCGTAATTCATGAATTTACGCTCTGGAATAACGGAATTTTTGATTTTTTACACGCCCTTTTGTCGAAATTCTAGATTTTCCCGAGCCCGATCGACGAAATACTTGTTTCTTACGCATCCGATCCAAGATGTTGATTTTGCAGAGCCCGATCTACGATATTCATGATTTTTATTTGCCCGATCGACGATATTCATGAATTTTATGCATACGATTGACGATATTCATGATTTTCCTGCGCCCGATTGACGATATTCATGATTCTACGCGCCCGATCGACGATATTCCTGATTTTTACGCGTCCTATACACAATATTCTTGATTTTTACGCACCCGATCGAAGATATTCATGATTTTTACGCGCACGATCGATAAACGCTTGATTTTGGCGTAATTCATAATTTGTACGTACTCGATTGACGATATTGATGATTTTTCCGCACCCGATCGCTGAAATCATGATTTCTACATGCCCGATCGACGATATTCATGATTTTTACGCATCCGATCGACGATAGTAATGACTTTTATGCGCCCGATCTATGAATTAATGATTTTTACGCACCCGATAGACGTAATTCATAATTTTTACGTTCAAGAATAACAAAATTCATGATTTTTACATCCCTGATCGATGAAATACTTTCGTCTTACATATCCGATCCACGGTATTGATTTTTCTGAACCCGGTAGACAAAATTCTTGATTTTTACGTACCCGATCGACGAAATTCATGATAATTCCGCACCAGATAGACGATATTCATGATTTTTACGGGCCCGATCGACGATGTTCATGATTTTTATGAATGCGATCGACGATATTCATGATTTCTACGCGCCTGTTCGACGAAATCATGATTTTTACACGCCTATCGACGATATTCATGATTTTTACGCTCCCCTTAGAGGATATTAATGATTTTTACAATCTCGAATATTGAAATTCATGATTTTCATGCTCTCGAGTAACTGATTTTAACGCAGCCGATTGATGAAATTCATGATAATTCCGCACCAGATAGACGATATTCATGATTTTTACTTGCCCGATCGACGATATTCATGATATTTATTCATACGATAGACGATATTCATGCTTTTATCAATGCGATCGATGATATTCATTATTTTTACACGCCCGATCGACGAAATTCCTGATTTTTACGCACACGAACGAGGATATTCATGATTTCTACGGGCCTGTCCGACTATATTCATGATATTTACGCGCCAGTTAGATGATATTCATGATTTTTACGCTCTCGAATAACGAAATTCATGATTTTCACGATCTCGAGTAACTAATTTTAACGCATCCGATTGATGAAATTCATTACGCATCCTATCCTCGATATTTATTTTTAGGCTCCTGATCAACAAAATTCTTATTTTTACGCACCCTATGAATGATATTCGTGATTTTTGCGCGTTCGGTCGATGAAATAATGAATTTTACACGCGGATCAACGATATTCATGAATTGTACGCGACCTAGAGACGATATTCATTATTTTTACGCGCCCGATTGACGATATTCATGATTTTTACGCACCCGATCGATAAATTGATGATTTTTACACACCCGATTTACGTAATTCATAATTTTGTACGCACCCGATCGACGATGTTCATGAATTTTCCGCACCCGATCGTTGAAATCATGATTTTTACATGCCCGATCGAAGATATTCATGATTTTTACGCGCCCGATCTATGAATTAATGATTTTTATGCACCCGACCGACGTAATTCATAATTTTTACGTTCAAGAATAACAAAATTCATGATTTTCCGGTCCCAATCGACGAAATTCATATTTTTCACGCCAGATCGACGATATTCTTGATTTGTACGCACCCGAACGAGGATATTCATGATTTTTACGAATCCGATCGATAAATTATTGATTTTTTACGCACCCGATCCACGTAATTCATGAATTTACGCTCTCGAATAACGGAATTCTTGATTTTTTACACGCCTTATTGTCGAAATTCTAGATTTTCCCGAGCCCGATCGACGGAATACTTGCTTACGCTTCAGATCCACGATATTGATTTTGCAGAGCCCAATCTACGATATTCATGATTTTTACTTGCCCGATCGACGATATTCATGATTTTTATGCATACGATCGACGATATTCATGATTTTCCTGCGCCCGATTGACGATATTCATGATTCTACGCGCCCAATCGACGATATTCCTGATTTTTACGCGTCCTATACACAATATTCTAGATTTTAACGCGCCCGATCGAAGATATTCATGATTTTTACGCGCCCGATCGATAAACGCCTGATTTTGGCGTAATTCATAATTTGTACGTACTCGATTGACGATATTGATGATTTTTCCGCACCCGATCGCTGAAATCATGATTTCTACATGCCCGATCGACGATATTCATGATTTTTACGTGTCCGTTCGACGATATTCGATTTTTACGTGCCCGTTCGGAGATATTAATGATTTTTACGCTCTCGAATAAAGAAATTCATGATTTTTACACGCCCGAAAGACGAAATTCATGTTTTTTCCGCGCCTGATCGACCTTATTCATGATTTTTACGCGCCTGATTAACGACGATCCTCATTTTTATGCTTATGATCGACGATATTCATGAATTTCCCGCGTTCGATCGACGATATTCATGATTTTTACACGCCCGATCAACGATATTCATGATTTTTCCGATTCCGATCGACGATATTCATGATTTTTACGTGCCTGATCGACCATATTCATGATTTGTAAGCACCCGATCGATGATATTCATGATTTGTCCGCTCTCGATTGACGATATTCATGATTTTTACGCACCCGATCTCTGAATTAATTATTTTTACGCATCCGATAGACGTAATTCATAATTTTTACGTTCAAGAATAATAAGATTCAGGATTTTTACACGCCCGATCGAAAAAATTCATGATTTTTTCGATCCTGATCGAAGAAATTCATGATTTTTCCGCTTCCGATCGACGAAATTCATGATTTTTACGCTCTCGAATGAAAAAATTCAATTTTTACACGCCCGATCGACGAAATTCTTGATTTGTACGCACCCGTATGAGGATATTCATCATTTTTTCGAGCCCGATCTACTTTACGCATGATTTTTACTCGCCCGTTCGACGAAATTTATGAATTTTACGCGCCCGTTCGACGATATTAATGATTTTTACTCTCTGGAGTAATGAAATTCATGATTTTTACACTCTCGATCGACGATATTTATGCTTTTTATGCATGCGATCGACGATATTCATGATTTCTATGCGCCTGTTCGACGAAATCATGATTTTTACACGCCTATCGACGATATTCATGATTTTTACGCGCCCCTGAGAGGATATTAATGATTTTTACAATCTCGAATAACGAAATTCATGATTTTCATGCTCTCGAGTAACTGATTTTAACGCAGCCGATTGATGAAATTCATTACGCCTCCTATCCTGGATATTTATTTTTCCGCACCCGATCAACAAAATTCTTATTTGTACGCACCCTATCAATGATATTCGGTATTTTTCCGCGTTCGGTCGATGAAATAATTTATTTTACACGCGGATCAACGATATTCATGATTTGTACGCGACCTAACGACGATATTCATGATTTTTACGCGCCCGATTGACGATATTCATGATTTTTACGCACCCGATCGATAAATTGATGATTTTTACACACCCGATTTACGTAATTCATAACTGTCTACGCACCCGATCGACGATGTTCATGATTTTTCCGCACCCGCTCGTTGAAATGATGATTTTTATATGGCCGATCGACGATATTCATGAATTTTACGTGCCAGATCGACGATATTCATGATTTTTACGCGCCCGATCTATGAATTAATGATTTTTACGCACCCGATAAACGTAATTTATAATTTTTACGTTCAAGAATAAAAAAATTCACGTGTTTTACGCTCACGAATAACAAAATTCAGGATTTTTGCACGCCCGATCGACAAAATTCATGATTTTTCTTCTCCCTATCGAAGAAATTAATGATTTTTCCATTTCCGATCGATGATGTTCATGATTTTTCCGCACCCGTTCGTTGAAGTCATGATTTTTACATGCCCGAGTGTCGATATTCATGATTTTTACGCGCCCGATCTATGAATTAATGATTTTTATGCACCCGACCGACGTAATTCATAATATTTACGTTCAAGAATAACAAAATTCATGATTTTCCGGTCCCAATCGACGAAATTCATAATTTTCACGCCAGATTGACGATATTCTTGATTTGTACGCACCCGAACGAGGATATTCATGATTTTTACGAATCCGATCGATAAATTATTGATTTTTTACGCACCCGATCCACGTAATTCATGAATTTACGCTCTCGAATAACGGAATTCTTGATTTTTTACACGCCCTATTGTCGAAATTCTAGATTTTCCCGAGCCCGATCGACGGAATACTTGCTTCTTACACATCATATCAACGATATTGATTTTGCAGAGCCCGATCTACGATATTCATGATTTTTACTTGCTCGATCGACGATATTCATGATTTTTATGCATACGATCGACGATATTCATGATTTTCCTGCGCCCAATTGACGATATTCATGATTCTACGGGCCCGATCGTCGATATTCCTGATTTTTACGCGCCCGATCGGTAAACGCCTGATTTTGGATATTGATTTTGCAGAGCCCGATCTACGATATTCATGATTTTTACGCGTCCTATACACAATATTCTAGATTTTTACGCGTCCGATCGAAGATATTCATGATTTTTACGCGCACGATCGATAAACGCTTGATTTTGGCGTAATTCATAATTTGTACGTACTCGATTGACGATATTGATGATTTTTCCGCACCCGATCGCTGAAATCATGATTTCTACATGCCCGATCGACGATATTCATGATTTTTACGCACCCGATCGACGATATTCATGACTTTTATGCGCCCGATCTATGAATTAATGATTTTTACGCACCCGATGGACGTAATTCATAATTTTTACGTTCAAGAATAACAAAACCCATTATTTTCCGGTCCCAATCGATGAAATTCTTAATTTTTACGCCAGATCGACGATATTCTTGATTTGTACGCACCCGAAAGAGGATATTCATGATTTTTTCGCGCCCGATCTACGATATTAATGATATTTATATATACGATTGACGATATACATGCTTTTTATTTATGCGATCGACGATATTCATGATTTTTACGCGCCCGTTCGACGATATTTATGAATTTTACGCGCCCGTTCGACGATATTAATGATTTTTACTCTCTGGAGTAATGAAATTCATGATTTTTACACTCTCGATCGACGAAATTCTTGATTTGTACGCACACGAACGAGGATATTCATGATTTCTACGCGCCCGATTGACGAAATCATGATTTTTACACTCCTATCGACGATATTCATGATTTTTACGCGCCCGTTAGACGATATTCATGATTTTTACGCTCTCGAATAACGAAATTCATGATTTTCACGCTCTCGAGTAACTGATTTTAACGAAGCCCATTGATGAAATTCATTACGCATCGTATCCTCGATATTTATTTTTCCGCGCCCGATCAACAAAATTCTCATTTGTACGCACCCTATCAACGATATTCGTGATTTTTCGGTCGTTCCGAAAAATCCGTTCGGTCGATGAAATAATGAATTTTACGCGCGGATCAACGATATTCATGATTTTTACGCGCACTAACGACGATATTCATGATTTTTACGCACCCGATCGATAAATTCATGATTATTACACACCCGATTTACGTAATTCATAATTTTGTACGCACCCGATCGACGATGTTCATGATTTTTCCGCAGCCGATCGTTGAAATCATGATTTTTACATGCCCGATCGAAGATATTCATGATTTTTACGCGCCCGATCTATGAATTAATGATTTTTATGCACCCGACCGATGTAATTCATAATTTGTAAGTTCAAGAATAACAAAATTCATGATTTTCGGTCCCAATCGACGAAATTCATAATTTTCACGCCAGATCGACGATATTCTTGATTGTAGGCACCCGAACGAGGATATTCATGATTTTTACGAATCCGATCGATAAATTATTGATTTTTTACGCACCCGATCCACGTAATTCATGAATTTACGCTCTCGAATAACGGAATTCTTGATTTTTTACACGCCCTATTGTCGAAATTCTAGATTTTCCCGAGCCCGATCGACGGAATACTTGCTTCTTACACATCAGATCAACGATATTGATTTTGCAGAGCCCGATCTACGATATTCATGATTTTTACTTGCTCGATCGACGATATTCATGATTTTTATGCATACGATCGACGATATTCATGATTTTCCTGCGCCCAATTGACGATATTCATGATTCTACGGGCCCGATCGTCGATATTCCTGATTTTTACGCGCCCGATCGGTAAACGCCTGATTTTGGTGTAATTCATAATTTGTACGTACTCGATTGACGATATTGATGATTTTTCCGCATCCGATCGCTGAAATCATGATTTCCACATGCCCGATCGACGATATTCATGATTTTTACGCACCCGATCGACGATATTCATGATTTTTATGCGCCCGATCTATGAATTAATGATTTTTACGCACCCGATAGACGTAATTCATAATTTTTACGTTCAAGAATAACAAAATACATGATTTTTGCACCCCTGATCGACAAAATACTTTCTTCTTAGATATCCGATCCACGGTATTGATTTTTCTGAACCCGATAGACAAAATTCTTGACTTTTACGTACCCGATCGACGAAATTCATGATAATTCCGCACCAGATAGACGATATTCATGATTTTTACGGGCCCGATCGACGATGTTCATGATTTTTATGCATGCGATCGACTATATTTATGATTTTTACGTGTCCGTTCAACGATATTCGATTTTTACGTGCCCGTTCGTAGATATTAATGATTTTTACGCTCTCGAATAAAGAAATTCGTGATTTTTACACGCCCGATAGACGAAATTCTTGATTTTTCCGTACCCGATCGACGAAATTCATGTTTTTTCCGCGCCTGATCGGCCTTATTCATGATTTTTACGAGCCTGATTAACGATGATCCTCATTTTTATGCTTATGATCGACGATATTCATGTTTTTACGTGCCTGATCAACCATATTCATGATTTTTAAGCACCCGATCGATGATATTCATAATTTGTCCGCTCTCGATCGACGATATTCATGACTTTTACGCACCCGATCTCTGAATTAATTATTTTTACGCATCCGATAGACGTAATTCATGATTTGTACGCTCTCGAATAACAAAATTCAATTTTTACACGCCCGATCGACGAAATTCTTGATTTGTAGGCACCCGTATGAGGATATTCATCATTTTTTCGACACCGATCTACTTTACGCACGATTTTTACTTGCCCGATCAACGATATTCATGATATTTACGCATACGATCGACGATATTCATGCTTTTTATGCATGCGATCGACGATATTCATGATTTCTGTGCGCCTGTTCGACGAAATCATGATTTTTACACGCCTATCGACGATATTCATGATTTTTACGCGCCCCTTAGAGGATATTAATGATTTTTACAATCTCGAATACCGAAATTCATGATTTTCCTGCTCTCGAGTAACTGATTTTAACGCAGCCGATTGATGAAATTCATTACGCCTCCTATCCTCGATATTTATTTTTCCGCTCCCGATCAACAAAATTCTTATTTGTACGCACCCTATCAATGATATTCGTGATTTTTCCGCGTTCGGTCGATGAAATAATTTATTTTACACGCGGATGACCGATATTCATGATTTGTACGCGACCTAGAGACGATATTCATTATTTTTACGCGCACGATTGACGATATTCATGATTTTTACGCACCCGATCGATAAATTGATGATTTTTACACACCCCCGATTTACGTAATTCATAATTTTGTACGCACCCGATCGACGATGTTCATGATTTTTCCGCACCCGCTCGTTGAAATGATGATTTTTATGTGGCCGATCGACGATATTCATGAATTTTACGTGCCCGATCTATGAATTAATGATTTTTATGCACCCGACCGACGTAATTCATAATATTTACGTTCAAGAATAACAAAATTCATGATTTTCCGGTCCCAATCGACGAAATTCATAATTTTCACGCCAGATTGACGATATTCTTGATTTGTACGCACCCGAACGAGGATATTCATGATTTTTACGAATCCGATCGATAAATTAATGATTTTTTACTCACCCGATCCACGTAATTCATGAATTTACAATCTCGAATAACGGAATTCTTGATTTTTTACATCCCCTATTGTCGAAATTCTAGATTTTCCCGAGCCCGATCGACGAAATACTTGCTTCTTACGCATCCGATCCACGATATTGATTTTGCAGAGCCCGATCTACGATATTCATGATTTTTACGTGTCCTATACACAATATTCTAGATTTTTACGCGTCCGATCGAAGATATTCATGATTTTTACGCGCACGATCGATAAACGCTTGATTTTGGCGTAATTCATAATTTGTACGTACTCGATTGACGATATTGATGATTTTTCCGCACCCGATCGCTGAAATCATGATTTCTACATGCCCGATCGACGATATTCATGATTTTTACGCACCCGATCGACGAAATACTTGCTTCTTACGCATCCGATCCACGATATTGATTTTGCAGAGCCCGATCTACGATATTCATGATTTTTACGTGTCCTATACACAATATTCTAGATTTTTACGCACCCGATCGACGATATTCATGACTTTTATGCGCCCGATCTATGAATTAATGATTTTTACGCACCCGATGGACGTAATTCATAATTTTTACGTTCAAGAATAACAAAACTCATTATTTTCCGGTCCCAATCGATGAAATTCTTAATTTTTACGCCAGATCGACGATATTCTTGATTTGTACGCAACCGAAAGAGGATATTCATGATTTTTTCGCGCCCGATCTACGATATTAATGATATTTATGTATACGATTGACGATATACATGCTTTTTATTTATGCGATCGACGATATTCATGATGTTTACGCGCCCGTTCGACGATATTTATGAATTTTACGCGCCCGTTCGACGATATTAATGATTTTTACTCTCTGGAGTAATGAAATTCATGATTTTTACACTCTCGATCGACGAAATTCTTGATTTGTACGCACACGAACGAGGATATTCATGATTTCTACGCGCCCGATTGACGAAATCATGATTTTTACACTCCTATCGACGATATTCATGATTTTTACGCCCCCGTTAGACGATATTCATGATTTTTACGCTCTCGAATAACGAAATTCATGATTTTCACGCTCTCGAGTAACTGATTTTAACGCAGCCCATTGATGAAATTCATTACGCATCGTATCCTCGATATTTATTTTTCCGCGCCCGATCAACAAAATTCTCATTTGTACGCACCCTATCAACGATATTCGTGATTTTTCGGTCGTTCCGAAAAATCCGTTCGGTCGATGAAATAATGAATTTTACGCGCGGATCAACGATATTCATGATTTTTACGCGCACTAACGACGATATTCATGATTTTTACGCACCCGATCGATAAATTCATGATTATTACACACCCGATTTACGTAATTCATAATTTTGTACGCACCCGATCGACGATGTTCATGATTTTTCCGCACCCGATCGTTGAAATCCTGATTTTTACATGCCCGATCGAAGATATTCATGATTTTTACGCGCCCGATCTATGAATTAATGATTTTTATGCACCCGACCGATGTAATTCATAATTTGTAAGTTCAAGAATAACAAAATTCAGGATTTTCCGGTCCCAATCGACGAAATTCATAATTTTCACGCCAGATCGACGATATTCTTGATTGTACGCACCCGAACGAGGATATTCATGATTTTTACGAATCCGATCGATAAATTATTGATTTTTTACGCACCCGATCCACGTAATTCATGAATTTACGCTCTCGAAAAACGGAATTCTTGATTTTTTACCCGCCTTATTGTCGAAATTCTAGATTTTCCCGAGCCCGATCGACGGAATACTTGCTTCTTACACATCAGATCAACGATATTGATTTTGCAGAGCCCGATCTACGATATTCATGATTTTTACTTGCTCGATCGACGATATTCATGATTTTTATGCACCCGATCGACGATATTCATGATTTTCCTGCGCCCAATTGACGATATTCATGATTCTACGGGCCCGATCGTCGATATTCCTGATTTTTACGCGCCCGATCGGTAAACGCCTGATTTTGGTGTAATTCATAATTTGTACGTACTCGATTGACGATATTGATGATTTTTCCGCACCCGATTGCTGAAATCATGATTTCCACATGCCCGATCGACGATATTCATGACTTTTACGCACCCGATCGACGATATTCATGATTTTTATGCGCCCGATCTATGAATTAATGATTTTTACGCACCCGATAGACGTAATTCATAATTTTTACGTTCAAGAATAACAAAATACATGATTTTTGCACCCCTGATCGACAAAATACTTTCTTCTTAGATATCCGATCCACGGTATTGATTTTTCTGAACCCGATAGACAAAATTCTTGACTTTTACGTACCCGATCGACGAAATTCATGATAATTCCGCACCAGATAGACGATATTCATGATTTTTACGGGCCCGATCGACGATGTTCATGATTTTTATGCATGCGATCGACTATATTCATGATTTTTACGTGTCCGTTCGACGATATTCGATTTTTACGTGCCCGTTCGTAGATATTAATGATTTTTACGCTCTCGAATAAAGAAATTGATGATTTTTACACGCCCGATAGACGAAATTCTTGATTTTTCCGTACCCGATCGACGAAATTCATGTTTTTTCCGCGCCTGATCGGCCTTATTCATGATTTTTACGAGCCTGATTAACGATGATCCTCATTTTTATGCTTATGATCGACGATATTCATGATTTTTACGTGCCTGATCAACCATATTCATGATTTTTAAGCACCCGATCGATGATATTCATAATTTGTCCGCTCTCGATCGACGATATTCATGACTTTTACGCACCCGATCTCTGAATTAATTATTTTTACGCATCCGATAGACGTAATTAATGATTTGTACACTCTCGAATAACAAAATTCAATTTTTACACGCCCGATCGACGAAATTCTTGATTTGTAGGCACCCGTATGAGGATATTCATCATTTTTTCGACACCGATCTACTTTACGCACGATTTTTACTTGCCCGATCGACGATATTCATGATATTTACGCATACGATCGACGATATTCATGCTTTTTATGCATGCGATCGACGATATTCATGATTTCTGTGCGCCTGTTCGACGAAATCATGATTTTTACACGCCTATCGACGATATTCATGATTGTTACGCGCCCCTTAGAGGATATTAATGATTTTTACAATCTCGAATATCGAAATTCATGATTTTCCTGCTCTCGAGTAACTGATTTTAACGCAGCCGATTGATGAAATTCATTACGCCTCCTATCCTCGATATTTATTTTTCCGCTCCCGATCAACAAAATTCTTATTTGTACGCACCCTATCAATGATATTCGTGATTTTTCCGCGTTCGGTCGATGAAATAATTTATTTTACACGCGGATGAACGATATTCATGATTTGTACGCGACCTAGAGACGATATTCATTATTTTTACGCGCCCGATTGACGATATTCATGATTTTTACGCACCCGATCGATAAATTGATGATTTTTACACACCCGATTTACGTAATTCATAATTTTGTACGCACCCGATCGACGATGTTCATGAATTTTCCGCACCCGATCGTTGAAATCATGATTTTTACATGCCCGATCGAAGATATTCATGATTTTTACGCGCCCGATCTATGAATTAATGATTTTTATGCACCCGACCGACGTAATTCATAATTTTTACGTTCAAGAATAACAAAATTCATGATTTTCCGGTCCCAATCGACGAAATTCATATTTTTCACGCCAGA
This sequence comes from Maratus michaelseni, assembly GCA_963931845.1. NCBI lineage: Eukaryota > Metazoa > Arthropoda > Arachnida > Araneae > Salticidae > Maratus > Maratus michaelseni. The sequence continues at coordinate 68,910,530 of OZ007599.1, read as the reverse complement.
TCGACGATATTCTTGATTTGTACGCACCCGAACGAGGATATTCATGATTTTTACGAATCCGATCGATAAATTATTGATTTTTTACGCACCCGATCCACGTAATTCATGAATTTACGCTCTCGAATAACGGAATTCTTGATTTTTTACACGCCCTATGGTCGAAATTCTAGATTTTCCCGAGCCCGATCGACGAAATACTTGCTTCTTACGCATCCGATCCACGATATTGATTTTGCAGAGCCCGATCTACGATATTCATGATTTTTACGCGTCCTATACACAATATTCTAGATTTTTACGCGCCCGATCGAAGATATTCATGATTTTTACGCGCACGATCGATAAACGCTTGATTTTGGCGTAATTCATAATTTGTACGTACTCGATTGACGATATTGATGATTTTTCCGCACCCGATCGCTGAAATCATGATTTCTACATGCCCGATCGACGATATTCATGATTTTTACGCACCCGATCGACGATATTCATGACTTTTATGCGCGCGATCTATGAATTAATGATTTTTACGCACCCGATGGACGTAATTCATAATTTTTACGTTCAAGAATAACAAAACTCATTATTTTCCGGTCCCAATCGATGAAATTCTTAATTTTTACGCCAGATCGACGATATTCTTGATTTGTACGCACCCGAAAGAGGATATTCATGATTTTTTCGCGCCCGATCTACGATATTAATGATATTTATGTATACGATTGACGATATACATGCTTTTTATTTATGCGATCGACGATATTCATGATGTTTACGCGCCCGTTCGACGATATTTATGAATTTTACGCGCCCGTTCGACGATATTAATGATTTTTACTCTCTGGAGTAATGAAATTCATGATTTTTACACTCTCGATCGACGAAATTCTTGATTTGTACGCACACGAACGAGGATATTCATGATTTCTACGCGCCCGATTGACGAAATCAGGATTTTTACACTCCTATCGACGATATTCATGATTTTTACGCCCCCGTTAGACGATATTCATGATTTTTACGCTCTCGAATAACGAAATTCATGATTTTCACGCTCTCGAGTAACTGATTTTACCGCAGCCCATTGATGAAATTCATTACGCATCGTATCCTCGATATTTATTTTTCCGCGCCCGATCAACAAAATTCTCATTTGTACGCACCCTATCAACGATATTCGTGATTTTTCGGTCGTTCCGAAAAATCCGTTCGGTCGATGAAATAATGAATTTTACGCGCGGATCAACGATATTCATGATTTTTACGCGCACTAACGACGATATTCATGATTTTTACGCACCCGATCGATAAATTCATGATTATTACACACCCGATTTACGTAATTCATAATTTTGTACGCACCCGATCGACGATGTTCATGATTTTTCCGCACCCGATCGTTGAAATCCTGATTTTTACATGCCCGATCGAAGATATTCATGATTTTTACGCGCCCGATCTATGAATTAATGATTTTTATGCACCCGACCGATGTAATTCATAATTTGTAAGTTCAAGAATAACAAAATTCATGATTTTCCGGTCCCAATCGACGAAATTCATAATTTTCACGCCAGATCGACGATATTCTTGATTGTACGCACCCGAACGAGGATATTCATGATTTTTACGAATCCGATCGATAAATTATTGATTTTTTACGCACCCGATCCACGTAATTCATGAATTTACGCTCTCGAAAAACGGAATTCTTGATTTTTTACCCGCCTTATTGTCGAAATTCTAGATTTTCCCGAGCCCGATCGACGGAATACTTGCTTCTTACACATCAGATCAACGATATTGATTTTGCAGAGCCCGATCTACGATATTCATGATTTTTACTTGCTCGATCGACGATATTCATGATTTTTATGCACCCGATCGACGATATTCATGATTTTCCTGCGCCCAATTGACGATATTCATGATTCTACGGGCCCGATCGTCGATATTCCTGATTTTTACGCGCCCGATCGGTAAACGCCTGATTTTGGTGTAATTCATAATTTGTACGTACTCGATTGACGATATTGATGATTTTTCCGCATCCGATCGCTGAAATCATGATTTCCACATGCCCGATCGACGATATTCATGATTTTTACGCACCCGATCGACGATATTCATGATTTTTATGCGCCCGATCTATGAATTAATGATTTTTACGCACCCGATAGACGTAATTCATAATTTTTACGTTCAAGAATAACAAAATACATGATTTTTGCACCCCTGATCGACAAAATACTTTCTTCTTAGATATCCGATCCACGGTATTGATTTTTCTGAACCCGATAGACAAAATTCTTGACTTTTACGTACCCGATCGACGAAATTCATGATAATTCCGCACCAGATAGACGATATTCATGATTTTTACGGGCCCGATCGACGATGTTCATGATTTTTATGCATGCGATCGACTATATTCATGATTTTTACGTGTCCGTTCGACGATATTCGATTTTTACGTGCCCGTTCGTAGATATTAATGATTTTTACGCTCTCGAATAAAGAAATTCATGATTTTTACACGCCCGATAGACGAAATTCTTGATTTTTCCGTACCCGATCGACGAAATTCATGTTTTTTCCGCGCCTGATCGGCCTTATTCATGATTTTTACGAGCCTGATTAACGATGATCCTCATTTTTATGCTTATGATCGACGATATTCATGATTTTTACGTGCCTGATCAACCATATTCATGATTTTTAAGCACCAGATCGATGATATTCATAATTTGTCCGCTCTCGATCGACGATATTCATGACTTTTACGCACCCGATCTCTGAATTAATTATTTTTACGCATCCGATAGACGTAATTAATGATTTGTACACTCTCGAATAACAAAATTCAATTTTTACACGCCCGATCGACGAAATTCTTGATTTGTAGGCACCCGTATGAGGATATTCATCATTTTTTCGACACCGATCTACTTTACGCACGATTTTTACTTGCCCGATCGACGATATTCATGATATTTACGCATACGATCGACGATATTCATGCTTTTTATGCATGCGATCGACGATATTCATGATTTCTGTGCGCCTGTTCGACGAAATCATGATTTTTACACGCCTATCGACGATATTCATGATTGTTACGCGCCCCTTAGAGGATATTAATGATTTTTACAATCTCGAATATCGAAATTCATGATTTTCCTGCTCTCGAGTAACTGATTTTAACGCAGCCGATTGATGAAATGCATTACGCCTCCTATCCTCGATATTTATTTTTCCGCTCCCGATCAACAAAATTCTTATTTGTACGCACCCTATCAATGATATTCGTGATTTTTCCGCGTTCGGTCGATGAAATAATTTATTTTACACGCGGATGAACGATATTCATGATTTGTACGCGACCTAGAGACGATATTCATTATTTTTACGCGCCCGATTGACGATATTCATGATTTTTACGCACCCGATCGATAAATTGATGATTTTTACACACCCGATTTACGTAATTCATAATTTTGTACGCACCCGATCGACGATGTTCATGAATTTTCCGCACCCGATCGTTGAAATCATGATTTTTACATGCCCGATCGAAGATATTCATGATTTTTACGCGCCCGATCTATGAATTAATGATTTTTATGCACCCGACCGACGTAATTCATAATTTTTACGTTCAAGAATAACAAAATTCATGATTTTCCGGTCCCAATCGACGAAATTCATAATTTTCACGCCAGATCGACGATATTCTTGATTGTACGCACCCGAACGAGGATATTCATGATTTTTACGAATCCGATCGATAAATTATTGATTTTTTACGCACCCGATCCACGTAATTCATGAATTTACGCTCTCGAATAACGGAATTCTTGATTTTTTACACGCCCTATTGTCGAAATTCTAGATTTTCCCGAGCCCGATCGACGGAATACTTGCTTCTTACACATCAGATCAACGATATTGATTTTGCAGAGCCCGATCTACGATATTCATGATTTTTACTTGCTCGATCGACGATATTCATGATTTTTATGCATACGATCGACGATATTCATGATTTTCCTGCGCCCAATTGACGATATTCATGATTCTACGGGCCCGATCGTCGATATTCCTGATTTTTACGCGCCCGATCGGTAAACGCCTGATTTTGGTGTAATTCATAATTTGTACGTACTCGATTGACGATATTGATGATTTTTCCGCATCCGATCGCTGAAATCATGATTTCCACATGCCCGATCGACGATATTCATGATTTTTACGCACCCGATCGACGATATTCATGATTTTTATGCGCCCGATCTATGAATTAATGATTTTTACGCACCCGATAGACGTAATTCATAATTTTTACGTTCAAGAATAACAAAATACATGATTTTTGCACCCCTGATCGACAAAATACTTTCTTCTTAGATATCCGATCCACGGTATTGATTTTTCTGAACCCGATAGACAAAATTCTTGACTTTTACGTACCCGATCGACGAAATTCATGATAATTCCGCACCAGATAGACGATATTCATGATTTTTACGGGCCCGATCGACGATGTTCATGATTTTTATGCATGCGATCGACTATATTTATGATTTTTACGTGTCCGTTCAACGATATTCGATTTTTACGTGCCCGTTCGTAGATATTAATGATTTTTACGCTCTCGAATAAAGAAATTCGTGATTTTTACACGCCCGATAGACGAAATTCTTGATTTTTCCGTACCCGATCGACGAAATTCATGTTTTTTCCGCGCCTGATCGGCCTTATTCATGATTTTTACGAGCCTGATTAACGATGATCCTCATTTTTATGCTTATGATCGACGATATTCATGTTTTTACGTGCCTGATCAACCATATTCATGATTTTTAAGCACCCGATCGATGATATTCATAATTTGTCCGCTCTCGATCGACGATATTCATGACTTTTACGCACCCGATCTCTGAATTAATTATTTTTACGCATCCGATAGACGTAATTCATGATTTGTACGCTCTCGAATAACAAAATTCAATTTTTACACGCCCGATCGACGAAATTCTTGATTTGTAGGCACCCGTATGAGGATATTCATCATTTTTTCGACACCGATCTACTTTACGCACGATTTTTACTTGCCCGATCAACGATATTCATGATATTTACGCATACGATCGACGATATTCATGCTTTTTATGCATGCGATCGACGATATTCATGATTTCTGTGCGCCTGTTCGACGAAATCATGATTTTTACACGCCTATCGACGATATTCATGATTTTTACGCGCCCCTTAGAGGATATTAATGATTTTTACAATCTCGAATACCGAAATTCATGATTTTCCTGCTCTCGAGTAACTGATTTTAACGCAGCCGATTGATGAAATTCATTACGCCTCCTATCCTCGATATTTATTTTTCCGCTCCCGATCAACAAAATTCTTATTTGTACGCACCCTATCAATGATATTCGTGATTTTTCCGCGTTCGGTCGATGAAATAATTTATTTTACACGCGGATGACCGATATTCATGATTTGTACGCGACCTAGAGACGATATTCATTATTTTTACGCGCACGATTGACGATATTCATGATTTTTACGCACCCGATCGATAAATTGATGATTTTTACACACCCCCGATTTACGTAATTCATAATTTTGTACGCACCCGATCGACGATGTTCATGATTTTTCCGCACCCGCTCGTTGAAATGATGATTTTTATGTGGCCGATCGACGATATTCATGAATTTTACGTGCCCGATCTATGAATTAATGATTTTTATGCACCCGACCGACGTAATTCATAATATTTACGTTCAAGAATAACAAAATTCATGATTTTCCGGTCCCAATCGACGAAATTCATAATTTTCACGCCAGATTGACGATATTCTTGATTTGTACGCACCCGAACGAGGATATTCATGATTTTTACGAATCCGATCGATAAATTAATGATTTTTTACTCACCCGATCCACGTAATTCATGAATTTACAATCTCGAATAACGGAATTCTTGATTTTTTACATCCCCTATTGTCGAAATTCTAGATTTTCCCGAGCCCGATCGACGAAATACTTGCTTCTTACGCATCCGATCCACGATATTGATTTTGCAGAGCCCGATCTACGATATTCATGATTTTTACGTGTCCTATACACAATATTCTAGATTTTTACGCGTCCGATCGAAGATATTCATGATTTTTACGCGCACGATCGATAAACGCTTGATTTTGGCGTAATTCATAATTTGTACGTACTCGATTGACGATATTGATGATTTTTCCGCACCCGATCGCTGAAATCATGATTTCTACATGCCCGATCGACGATATTCATGATTTTTACGCACCCGATCGACGAAATACTTGCTTCTTACGCATCCGATCCACGATATTGATTTTGCAGAGCCCGATCTACGATATTCATGATTTTTACGTGTCCTATACACAATATTCTAGATTTTTACGCACCCGATCGACGATATTCATGACTTTTATGCGCCCGATCTATGAATTAATGATTTTTACGCACCCGATGGACGTAATTCATAATTTTTACGTTCAAGAATAACAAAACTCATTATTTTCCGGTCCCAATCGATGAAATTCTTAATTTTTACGCCAGATCGACGATATTCTTGATTTGTACGCAACCGAAAGAGGATATTCATGATTTTTTCGCGCCCGATCTACGATATTAATGATATTTATGTATACGATTGACGATATACATGCTTTTTATTTATGCGATCGACGATATTCATGATGTTTACGCGCCCGTTCGACGATATTTATGAATTTTACGCGCCCGTTCGACGATATTAATGATTTTTACTCTCTGGAGTAATGAAATTCATGATTTTTACACTCTCGATCGACGAAATTCTTGATTTGTACGCACACGAACGAGGATATTCATGATTTCTACGCGCCCGATTGACGAAATCATGATTTTTACACTCCTATCGACGATATTCATGATTTTTACGCCCCCGTTAGACGATATTCATGATTTTTACGCTCTCGAATAACGAAATTCATGATTTTCACGCTCTCGAGTAACTGATTTTAACGCAGCCCATTGATGAAATTCATTACGCATCGTATCCTCGATATTTATTTTTCCGCGCCCGATCAACAAAATTCTCATTTGTACGCACCCTATCAACGATATTCGTGATTTTTCGGTCGTTCCGAAAAATCCGTTCGGTCGATGAAATAATGAATTTTACGCGCGGATCAACGATATTCATGATTTTTACGCGCACTAACGACGATATTCATGATTTTTACGCACCCGATCGATAAATTCATGATTATTACACACCCGATTTACGTAATTCATAATTTTGTACGCACCCGATCGACGATGTTCATGATTTTTCCGCACCCGATCGTTGAAATCCTGATTTTTACATGCCCGATCGAAGATATTCATGATTTTTACGCGCCCGATCTATGAATTAATGATTTTTATGCACCCGACCGATGTAATTCATAATTTGTAAGTTCAAGAATAACAAAATTCAGGATTTTCCGGTCCCAATCGACGAAATTCATAATTTTCACGCCAGATCGACGATATTCTTGATTGTACGCACCCGAACGAGGATATTCATGATTTTTACGAATCCGATCGATAAATTATTGATTTTTTACGCACCCGATCCACGTAATTCATGAATTTACGCTCTCGAAAAACGGAATTCTTGATTTTTTACCCGCCTTATTGTCGAAATTCTAGATTTTCCCGAGCCCGATCGACGGAATACTTGCTTCTTACACATCAGATCAACGATATTGATTTTGCAGAGCCCGATCTACGATATTCATGATTTTTACTTGCTCGATCGACGATATTCATGATTTTTATGCACCCGATCGACGATATTCATGATTTTCCTGCGCCCAATTGACGATATTCATGATTCTACGGGCCCGATCGTCGATATTCCTGATTTTTACGCGCCCGATCGGTAAACGCCTGATTTTGGTGTAATTCATAATTTGTACGTACTCGATTGACGATATTGATGATTTTTCCGCACCCGATTGCTGAAATCATGATTTCCACATGCCCGATCGACGATATTCATGACTTTTACGCACCCGATCGACGATATTCATGATTTTTATGCGCCCGATCTATGAATTAATGATTTTTACGCACCCGATAGACGTAATTCATAATTTTTACGTTCAAGAATAACAAAATACATGATTTTTGCACCCCTGATCGACAAAATACTTTCTTCTTAGATATCCGATCCACGGTATTGATTTTTCTGAACCCGATAGACAAAATTCTTGACTTTTACGTACCCGATCGACGAAATTCATGATAATTCCGCACCAGATAGACGATATTCATGATTTTTACGGGCCCGATCGACGATGTTCATGATTTTTATGCATGCGATCGACTATATTCATGATTTTTACGTGTCCGTTCGACGATATTCGATTTTTACGTGCCCGTTCGTAGATATTAATGATTTTTACGCTCTCGAATAAAGAAATTGATGATTTTTACACGCCCGATAGACGAAATTCTTGATTTTTCCGTACCCGATCGACGAAATTCATGTTTTTTCCGCGCCTGATCGGCCTTATTCATGATTTTTACGAGCCTGATTAACGATGATCCTCATTTTTATGCTTATGATCGACGATATTCATGATTTTTACGTGCCTGATCAACCATATTCATGATTTTTAAGCACCCGATCGATGATATTCATAATTTGTCCGCTCTCGATCGACGATATTCATGACTTTTACGCACCCGATCTCTGAATTAATTATTTTTACGCATCCGATAGACGTAATTAATGATTTGTACACTCTCGAATAACAAAATTCAATTTTTACACGCCCGATCGACGAAATTCTTGATTTGTAGGCACCCGTATGAGGATATTCATCATTTTTTCGACACCGATCTACTTTACGCACGATTTTTACTTGCCCGATCGACGATATTCATGATATTTACGCATACGATCGACGATATTCATGCTTTTTATGCATGCGATCGACGATATTCATGATTTCTGTGCGCCTGTTCGACGAAATCATGATTTTTACACGCCTATCGACGATATTCATGATTGTTACGCGCCCCTTAGAGGATATTAATGATTTTTACAATCTCGAATATCGAAATTCATGATTTTCCTGCTCTCGAGTAACTGATTTTAACGCAGCCGATTGATGAAATTCATTACGCCTCCTATCCTCGATATTTATTTTTCCGCTCCCGATCAACAAAATTCTTATTTGTACGCACCCTATCAATGATATTCGTGATTTTTCCGCGTTCGGTCGATGAAATAATTTATTTTACACGCGGATGAACGATATTCATGATTTGTACGCGACCTAGAGACGATATTCATTATTTTTACGCGCCCGATTGACGATATTCATGATTTTTACGCACCCGATCGATAAATTGATGATTTTTACACACCCGATTTACGTAATTCATAATTTTGTACGCACCCGATCGACGATGTTCATGAATTTTCCGCACCCGATCGTTGAAATCATGATTTTTACATGCCCGATCGAAGATATTCATGATTTTTACGCGCCCGATCTATGAATTAATGATTTTTATGCACCCGACCGACGTAATTCATAATTTTTACGTTCAAGAATAACAAAATTCATGATTTTCCGGTCCCAATCGACGAAATTCATATTTTTCACGCCAGATCGACGATATTCTTGATTTGTACGCACCCGAACGAGGATATTCATGATTTTTACGAATCCGATCGATAAATTATTGATTTTTTACGCACCCGATCCACGTAATTCATGAATTTACGCTCTCGAATAACGGAATTCTTGATTTTTTACACGCCCTATGGTCGAAATTCTAGATTTTCCCGAGCCCGATCGACGAAATACTTGCTTCTTACGCATCCGATCCACGATATTGATTTTGCAGAGCCCGATCTACGATATTCATGATTTTTACGCGTCCTATACACAATATTCTAGATTTTTACGCGCCCGATCGAAGATATTCATGATTTTTACGCGCACGATCGATAAACGCTTGATTTTGGCGTAATTCATAATTTGTACGTACTCGATTGACGATATTGATGATTTTTCCGCACCCGATCGCTGAAATCATGATTTCTACATGCCCGATCGACGATATTCATGATTTTTACGCACCCGATCGACGATATTCATGACTTTTATGCGCGCGATCTATGAATTAATGATTTTTACGCACCCGATGGACGTAATTCATAATTTTTACGTTCAAGAATAACAAAACTCATTATTTTCCGGTCCCAATCGATGAAATTCTTAATTTTTACGCCAGATCGACGATATTCTTGATTTGTACGCACCCGAAAGAGGATATTCATGATTTTTTCGCGCCCGATCTACGATATTAATGATATTTATGTATACGATTGACGATATACATGCTTTTTATTTATGCGATCGACGATATTCATGATGTTTACGCGCCCGTTCGACGATATTTATGAATTTTACGCGCCCGTTCGACGATATTAATGATTTTTACTCTCTGGAGTAATGAAATTCATGATTTTTACACTCTCGATCGACGAAATTCTTGATTTGTACGCACACGAACGAGGATATTCATGATTTCTACGCGCCCGATTGACGAAATCAGGATTTTTACACTCCTATCGACGATATTCATGATTTTTACGCCCCCGTTAGACGATATTCATGATTTTTACGCTCTCGAATAACGAAATTCATGATTTTCACGCTCTCGAGTAACTGATTTTACCGCAGCCCATTGATGAAATTCATTACGCATCGTATCCTCGATATTTATTTTTCCGCGCCCGATCAACAAAATTCTCATTTGTACGCACCCTATCAACGATATTCGTGATTTTTCGGTCGTTCCGAAAAATCCGTTCGGTCGATGAAATAATGAATTTTACGCGCGGATCAACGATATTCATGATTTTTACGCGCACTAACGACGATATTCATGATTTTTACGCACCCGATCGATAAATTCATGATTATTACACACCCGATTTACGTAATTCATAATTTTGTACGCACCCGATCGACGATGTTCATGATTTTTCCGCACCCGATCGTTGAAATCCTGATTTTTACATGCCCGATCGAAGATATTCATGATTTTTACGCGCCCGATCTATGAATTAATGATTTTTATGCACCCGACCGATGTAATTCATAATTTGTAAGTTCAAGAATAACAAAATTCATGATTTTCCGGTCCCAATCGACGAAATTCATAATTTTCACGCCAGATCGACGATATTCTTGATTGTACGCACCCGAACGAGGATATTCATGATTTTTACGAATCCGATCGATAAATTATTGATTTTTTACGCACCCGATCCACGTAATTCATGAATTTACGCTCTCGAAAAACGGAATTCTTGATTTTTTACCCGCCTTATTGTCGAAATTCTAGATTTTCCCGAGCCCGATCGACGGAATACTTGCTTCTTACACATCAGATCAACGATATTGATTTTGCAGAGCCCGATCTACGATATTCATGATTTTTACTTGCTCGATCGACGATATTCATGATTTTTATGCACCCGATCGACGATATTCATGATTTTCCTGCGCCCAATTGACGATATTCATGATTCTACGGGCCCGATCGTCGATATTCCTGATTTTTACGCGCCCGATCGGTAAACGCCTGATTTTGGTGTAATTCATAATTTGTACGTACTCGATTGACGATATTGATGATTTTTCCGCATCCGATCGCTGAAATCATGATTTCCACATGCCCGATCGACGATATTCATGATTTTTACGCACCCGATCGACGATATTCATGATTTTTATGCGCCCGATCTATGAATTAATGATTTTTACGCACCCGATAGACGTAATTCATAATTTTTACGTTCAAGAATAACAAAATACATGATTTTTGCACCCCTGATCGACAAAATACTTTCTTCTTAGATATCCGATCCACGGTATTGATTTTTCTGAACCCGATAGACAAAATTCTTGACTTTTACGTACCCGATCGACGAAATTCATGATAATTCCGCACCAGATAGACGATATTCATGATTTTTACGGGCCCGATCGACGATGTTCATGATTTTTATGCATGCGATCGACTATATTCATGATTTTTACGTGTCCGTTCGACGATATTCGATTTTTACGTGCCCGTTCGTAGATATTAATGATTTTTACGCTCTCGAATAAAGAAATTCATGATTTTTACACGCCCGATAGACGAAATTCTTGATTTTTCCGTACCCGATCGACGAAATTCATGTTTTTTCCGCGCCTGATCGGCCTTATTCATGATTTTTACGAGCCTGATTAACGATGATCCTCATTTTTATGCTTATGATCGACGATATTCATGATTTTTACGTGCCTGATCAACCATATTCATGATTTTTAAGCACCCGATCGATGATATTCATAATTTGTCCGCTCTCGATCGACGATATTCATGACTTTTACGCACCCGATCTCTGAATTAATTATTTTTACGCATCCGATAGACGTAATTAATGATTTGTACACTCTCGAATAACAAAATTCAATTTTTACACGCCCGATCGACGAAATTCTTGATTTGTAGGCACCCGTATGAGGATATTCATCATTTTTTCGACACCGATCTACTTTACGCACGATTTTTACTTGCCCGATCGACGATATTCATGATATTTACGCATACGATCGACGATATTCATGCTTTTTATGCATGCGATCGACGATATTCATGATTTCTGTGCGCCTGTTCGACGAAATCATGATTTTTACACGCCTATCGACGATATTCATGATTGTTACGCGCCCCTTAGAGGATATTAATGATTTTTACAATCTCGAATATCGAAATTCATGATTTTCCTGCTCTCGAGTAACTGATTTTAACGCAGCCGATTGATGAAATGCATTACGCCTCCTATCCTCGATATTTATTTTTCCGCTCCCGATCAACAAAATTCTTATTTGTACGCACCCTATCAATGATATTCGTGATTTTTCCGCGTTCGGTCGATGAAATAATTTATTTTACACGCGGATGAACGATATTCATGATTTGTACGCGACCTAGAGACGATATTCATTATTTTTACGCGCCCGATTGACGATATTCATGATTTTTACGCACCCGATCGATAAATTGATGATTTTTACACACCCGATTTACGTAATTCATAATTTTGTACGCACCCGATCGACGATGTTCATGAATTTTCCGCACCCGATCGTTGAAATCATGATTTTTACATGCCCGATCGAAGATATTCATGATTTTTACGCGCCCGATCTATGAATTAATGATTTTTATGCACCCGACCGACGTAATTCATAATTTTTACGTTCAAGAATAACAAAATTCATGATTTTCCGGTCCCAATCGACGAAATTCATAATTTTCACGCCAGATCGACGATATTCTTGATTGTACGCACCCGAACGAGGATATTCATGATTTTTACGAATCCGATCGATAAATTATTGATTTTTTACGCACCCGATCCACGTAATTCATGAATTTACGATCTCGAATAACGGAATTCTTGATTTTTTACACGCCCTATTGTCGAAATTCTAGATTTTCCCGAGCCCGATCGACGGAATACTTGCTTCTTACACATCAGATCAACGATATTGATTTTGCAGAGCCCGATCTACGATATTCATGATTTTTACTTGCTCGATCGACGATATTCATGATTTTTATGCATACGATCGACGATATTCATGATTTTCCTGCGCCCAATTGACGATATTCATGATTCTACGGGCCCGATCGTCGATATTCCTGATTTTTACGCGCCCGATCGGTAAACGCCTGATTTTGGTGTAATTCATAATTTGTACGTACTCGATTGACGATATTGATGATTTTTCCGCTCCCGATCGCTGAAATCATGATTTCCACATGCCCGATCGACGATATTCATGATTTTTACGCACCCGATCGACGATATTCATGATTTTTATGCGCCCGATCTATGAATTAATGATTTTTACGCACCCGATAGACGTAATTCATAATTTTTACGTTCAAGAATAACAAAATACATGATTTTTGCACCCCTGATCGACAAAATACTTTCTTCTTAGATATCCGATCCACGGTATTGATTTTTCTGAACCCGATAGACAAAATTCTTGACTTTTACGTACCCGATCGACGAAATTCATGATAATTCCGCACCAGATAGACGATATTCATGATTTTTACGGGCCCCATCGAAGATGTTCATGATTTTTATGCATGCGATCGACTATATTCATGATTTTTACGTGTCCGTTCGACGATATTCGATTTTTACGTCCCCGTTCGTAGATATTAATGATTTTTACGCTCTCGAATAAAGAAATTCATGATTTTTACACGCCCGATAGACGAAATTCTTGATTTTTCCGTACCCGATCGACGAAATTCATGTTTTTTCCGCGCCTGATCGGCCTTATTCATGATTTTTACGAGCCTGATTAACGATGATCCTCATTTTTATGCTTATGATCGACGATATTCATGATTTTTACGTGCCTGATCAACCATATTCATGATTTTTAAGCACCCGATCGATGATATTCATAATTTGTCCGCTCTCGATCGACGATATTCATGACTTTTACGCACCCGATCTCTGAATTAATTATTTTTACGCATCCGATAGACGTAATTCATGATTTGTACGCTCTCGAATAACAAAATTCAATTTTTACACGCCCGATCGACGAAATTCTTGATTTGTAGGCACCCGTATGAGGATATTCATCATTTTTTCGACACCGATCTATTTTACGCACGATTTTTACTTGCCCGATCGACGATATTCATGATATTTACGCATACGATCGACGATATTCATGCTTTTTATGCATGCGATCGACGATATTCATGATTTTTACGCGCCCGTTCGACGATATTTATGAATTTTACGCGCCCGTTCAACGATATTAATGATTTTTACTCTCTGGAGTAATGAAATTCATGATTTTTACACTCTCGATCGACGAAATTCTTGATTTGTACGCACACGAACGAGGATATTCATGATTTCTACGCGCCCGATTGACGAAATCATGATTTTTACACTCCTATCGACGATATTCATGATTTTTACGCGCCCGTTAGACGATATTCATGATTTTTACGCTCTCGAATAACGAAATTCATGATTTTCATGCTCTCGAGTAACTGATTTTAACGCAGCCGATTGATGAAATTCATTACGCCTCCTATCCTCGATATTTATTTTTCCGCTCCCGATCAACAAAATTCTTATTTGTACGCACCCTATCAATGATATTCGTGATTTTTCCGCGTTCGGTCGATGAAATAATTTATTTTACACGCGGATCAACGATATCCATGATTTGTACGCGACCTAGAGACGATATTCATTATTTTTACGCTCCCGATTGACGATATTCATGATTTTTACGCACCCGCTCGTTGAAACCATGATTTTTATATGCCAGATCGACGATATTCATGAATTTTACGTGCCAGATCGACGATATTCATGATTTTTACCCGCCCGATCTATGAATTAATGATTTTTACGCACCGATAAACGTAATTTATAATTTTTACGCTCAAGAATAATAAAATTCACGAGTTTTAAGCTCACGAATAACAAAATTCATGATTTTTACGCGCCCCATCGACGATATCCATGATTTTTACGCTTCCGATCTATGAATTAATGATTTCTATGCACCCGACCGACGTAATTCATAAAATTTACATTCAAGAATAACAAAATTCATGATTTTCCGGTCCCAATCGACGAAATTCATAATTTTCACGCCAGATCGACGATATTCTGGATTTGTACGCACCCGAACGAGGATAGTCATGATTTTTACGAATCCGATCGATAAATTAATGATTTTTTACGCACCCGATCCACGTAATTCATGAATTTATGCTCTCGAATAACGGAATTCTTTATTTTTTACACGCCCTATTGTCGAAATTCTAGATTTTCCCGAGCCCGATCGACGAAATACTTGCTTCTTACGCATCCGATCCACGATATTGATTTTGCAGAGCCCGATCTACTATATTCATGATTTTTACTTGCCCGATCGACGATATTCATGATTTTTATGCATACGATCGACGATATTCATGATTTTTCTGCGCCCGATTGACGTTATTCATGATTCTACGCGCCCGATCGACGATATTCCTGATTTTTACGCGCCCGATCGATAAACGCTTGATTTTGGCATAATTCATAATTTGTACGTACTCGATTGACGATATTGATGATTTTTCCGCACCCGATCGCCTAAATTATGATTTCTACATGCCCGATCGACGATATTCATGATTTTTACGCACCCGATCGACGATATTCATGACTTTTATGCGCCCGATCTATGAATTAATGATTTTTACGCACCCGATAGACGTAATTCATAATTTTTACGTTAAAGAATAACAAAATTCACGATTTTTACACCCCTGATCGACGAAATACTTTCTTCTTACATATCCGATCCACGGTATTGATTTTTCTGAACCCGATCGACGAAATTCATGATAATTCCACACCAGATAGACGATATTCATGATTTTTACGCGCCCGATCGACGATATTCATGATATTTATGCATACGATAGACGATATTCATGCTTTTATCCATGCGATCGACGATATTCATTATTTTTACACGCGCGATCGACGAAATTCCTGATTTGTACGCACATGTACGAGGATATTCATGATTTCTACGCGCCTGTCCGACTATATTCATGATTGTTACGTGCCCGTTAGACGATATTTGTGATTTTTACGCTCTCGAATAACGAAATTCATGATTTTCACGCTCACGAGTAACTGATTTTAACGCAGCCGATTGATGAAATTCATTACGCATCCTATCCTCGATATTTATTTTTAGGCTCCCGATCAACAAAATTCTTATTTGTACGCACTCTATCAATGATATTCGTGATTTTTCCGCGTTCGGTTGATGATATAATGAATTTTACACGCGGATCAACGATATTCATGATTTTTACGCGCCCTAACGACGATATTTATGATTTTTACGCACCCGATCGATAAATTCATGATTAGTACACACCCGATTTACGTAATTCATAATTTTGTACGCACCCGATCGACGATGTTCATGATTTTTCCGCACCCGATCGTTGAAATCATGATTTTTACATGCCCGATCGAAGATATTCATGATTTTTACACGCCCGATCGACAAAATGAATGATTTTTCTGCTCCCTATCGAAGAAATTCATGATTTTTCCATTTCCGATCGACGATGTTCATAATTTTTTCGCACCCGTTCGTTGAAATCATGATTTTTACATGCCCGATTGACGATATACATGATTTTTACGCGCTCCATCGACGATATTCATGATTTTTACGCGCCCGATTTATGAATTAATGATTTTTATGCACCCGACCGACGTAATTCATAATATTTACGTTCAAGATATTCATGATTTTTACGCGCCCGATCTATGAATTAATGATTTTTATGCACCCGACCGACGTAATTCATAATTTTTACGTTCAAGAATAACAAAATTCATGATTTTCCGGTCCCAATCGACGAAATTCATAATTTTCACGCCAGATCGACGATATTCTTGATTGTACGCACCCGAACGAGGATATTCATGATTTTTACGAATCCGATCGATAAATTATTGATTTTTTACGCACCCGATCCACGTAATTCATGAATTTACGATCTCGAATAACGGAATTCTTGATTTTTTACACGCCCTATTGTCGAAATTCTAGATTTTCCCGAGCCCGATCGACGGAATACTTGCTTCTTACACATCAGATCAACGATATTGATTTTGCAGAGCCCGATCTACGATATTCATGATTTTTACTTGCTCGATCGACGATATTCATGATTTTTATGCATACGATCGACGATATTCATGATTTTCCTGCGCCCAATTGACGATATTCATGATTCTACGGGCCCGATCGTCGATATTCCTGATTTTTACGCGCCCGATCGGTAAACGCCTGATTTTGGTGTAATTCATAATTTGTACGTACTCGATTGACGATATTGATGATTTTTCCGCTCCCGATCGCTGAAATCATGATTTCCACATGCCCGATCGACGATATTCATGATTTTTACGCACCCGATCGACGATATTCATGATTTTTATGCGCCCGATCTATGAATTAATGATTTTTACGCACCCGATAGACGTAATTCATAATTTTTACGTTCAAGAATAACAAAATACATGATTTTTGCACCCCTGATCGACAAAATACTTTCTTCTTAGATATCCGATCCACGGTATTGATTTTTCTGAACCCGATAGACAAAATTCTTGACTTTTACGTACCCGATCGACGAAATTCATGATAATTCCGCACCAGATAGACGATATTCATGATTTTTACGGGCCCCATCGAAGATGTTCATGATTTTTATGCATGCGATCGACTATATTCATGATTTTTACGTGTCCGTTCGACGATATTCGATTTTTACGTCCCCGTTCGTAGATATTAATGATTTTTACGCTCTCGAATAAAGAAATTCATGATTTTTACACGCCCGATAGACGAAATTCTTGATTTTTCCGTACCCGATCGACGAAATTCATGTTTTTTCCGCGCCTGATCGGCCTTATTCATGATTTTTACGAGCCTGATTAACGATGATCCTCATTTTTATGCTTATGATCGACGATATTCATGATTTTTACGTGCCTGATCAACCATATTCATGATTTTTAAGCACCCGATCGATGATATTCATAATTTGTCCGCTCTCGATCGACGATATTCATGACTTTTACGCACCCGATCTCTGAATTAATTATTTTTACGCATCCGATAGACGTAATTCATGATTTGTACGCTCTCGAATAACAAAATTCAATTTTTACACGCCCGATCGACGAAATTCTTGATTTGTAGGCACCCGTATGAGGATATTCATCATTTTTTCGACACCGATCTATTTTACGCACGATTTTTACTTGCCCGATCGACGATATTCATGATATTTACGCATACGATCGACGATATTCATGCTTTTTATGCATGCGATCGACGATATTCATGATTTTTACGCGCCCGTTCGACGATATTTATGAATTTTACGCGCCCGTTCAACGATATTAATGATTTTTACTCTCTGGAGTAATGAAATTCATGATTTTTACACTCTCGATCGACGAAATTCTTGATTTGTACGCACACGAACGAGGATATTCATGATTTCTACGCGCCCGATTGACGAAATCATGATTTTTACACTCCTATCGACGATATTCATGATTTTTACGCGCCCGTTAGACGATATTCATGATTTTTACGCTCTCGAATAACGAAATTCATGATTTTCATGCTCTCGAGTAACTGATTTTAACGCAGCCGATTGATGAAATTCATTACGCCTCCTATCCTCGATATTTATTTTTCCGCTCCCGATCAACAAAATTCTTATTTGTACGCACCCTATCAATGATATTCGTGATTTTTCCGCGTTCGGTCGATGAAATAATTTATTTTACACGCGGATCAACGATATCCATGATTTGTACGCGACCTAGAGACGATATTCATTATTTTTACGCTCCCGATTGACGATATTCATGATTTTTACGCACCCGCTCGTTGAAACCATGATTTTTATATGCCAGATCGACGATATTCATGAATTTTACGTGCCAGATCGACGATATTCATGATTTTTACCCGCCCGATCTATGAATTAATGATTTTTACGCACCGATAAACGTAATTTATAATTTTTACGCTCAAGAATAATAAAATTCACGAGTTTTAAGCTCACGAATAACAAAATTCATGATTTTTACGCGCCCCATCGACGATATCCATGATTTTTACGCTTCCGATCTATGAATTAATGATTTCTATGCACCCGACCGACGTAATTCATAAAATTTACATTCAAGAATAACAAAATTCATGATTTTCCGGTCCCAATCGACGAAATTCATAATTTTCACGCCAGATCGACGATATTCTGGATTTGTACGCACCCGAACGAGGATAGTCATGATTTTTACGAATCCGATCGATAAATTAATGATTTTTTACGCACCCGATCCACGTAATTCATGAATTTATGCTCTCGAATAACGGAATTCTTTATTTTTTACACGCCCTATTGTCGAAATTCTAGATTTTCCCGAGCCCGATCGACGAAATACTTGCTTCTTACGCATCCGATCCACGATATTGATTTTGCAGAGCCCGATCTACTATATTCATGATTTTTACTTGCCCGATCGACGATATTCATGATTTTTATGCATACGATCGACGATATTCATGATTTTTCTGCGCCCGATTGACGTTATTCATGATTCTACGCGCCCGATCGACGATATTCCTGATTTTTACGCGCCCGATCGATAAACGCTTGATTTTGGCATAATTCATAATTTGTACGTACTCGATTGACGATATTGATGATTTTTCCGCACCCGATCGCCTAAATTATGATTTCTACATGCCCGATCGACGATATTCATGATTTTTACGCACCCGATCGACGATATTCATGACTTTTATGCGCCCGATCTATGAATTAATGATTTTTACGCACCCGATAGACGTAATTCATAATTTTTACGTTAAAGAATAACAAAATTCACGATTTTTACACCCCTGATCGACGAAATACTTTCTTCTTACATATCCGATCCACGGTATTGATTTTTCTGAACCCGATCGACGAAATTCATGATAATTCCACACCAGATAGACGATATTCATGATTTTTACGCGCCCGATCGACGATATTCATGATATTTATGCATACGATAGACGATATTCATGCTTTTATCCATGCGATCGACGATATTCATTATTTTTACACGCGCGATCGACGAAATTCCTGATTTGTACGCACATGTACGAGGATATTCATGATTTCTACGCGCCTGTCCGACTATATTCATGATTGTTACGTGCCCGTTAGACGATATTTGTGATTTTTACGCTCTCGAATAACGAAATTCATGATTTTCACGCTCACGAGTAACTGATTTTAACGCAGCCGATTGATGAAATTCATTACGCATCCTATCCTCGATATTTATTTTTAGGCTCCCGATCAACAAAATTCTTATTTGTACGCACTCTATCAATGATATTCGTGATTTTTCCGCGTTCGGTTGATGATATAATGAATTTTACACGCGGATCAACGATATTCATGATTTTTACGCGCCCTAACGACGATATTTATGATTTTTACGCACCCGATCGATAAATTCATGATTAGTACACACCCGATTTACGTAATTCATAATTTTGTACGCACCCGATCGACGATGTTCATGATTTTTCCGCACCCGATCGTTGAAATCATGATTTTTACATGCCCGATCGAAGATATTCATGATTTTTACACGCCCGATCGACAAAATGAATGATTTTTCTGCTCCCTATCGAAGAAATTCATGATTTTTCCATTTCCGATCGACGATGTTCATAATTTTTTCGCACCCGTTCGTTGAAATCATGATTTTTACATGCCCGATTGACGATATACATGATTTTTACGCGCTCCATCGACGATATTCATGATTTTTACGCGCCCGATTTATGAATTAATGATTTTTATGCACCCGACCGACGTAATTCATAATATTTACGTTCAAGAAATTCATGATTTATACGCGCCCGATAGACGATATTTATGGTTTTTACGCTCCCGATAGACGATATTTATGGTTTTTACGCTCCCGATCGACGATATTCATGATTTTTATGCATACGATCGACCGTATTCATGATTTTCCCTCTCCCGATCGACGATATTCTTGATTTTTACGTGCCCGATCGAAGAAATTCATGATTTTTATGCTCTCGAATACCGAAATTCATGATTTTTCTCTTTCGACTAACGAAATAAATTATCTTTACGTACACGATCGACGATATTCGTGATTTTTACTCTCTCGACTGACGAAATAAATGATCCTTACTTACCCGATCGACGACATTAGTGATTTTTTCGTGTTTGGTCGATGAAATTCATATTTTTTTAATATATTTCGAACTTTTATATATTTATCTTCAAAATTTAAGAACTGTTAAAATTTTTGTGGAAAGTTTTCTATTTCATTATATATATATATTTAATTTTTGATATTATCTCATATTGAGCCAAATTTCAAATTACTAGCTCCTTCAATATCACAAAAAGGCAAGATTAGAATGTTTTTTGTTCATCCATCCAAAGTAGCTCTGACGTAAAATGTAGTCTCTGTTGGAACAGAGACTGCCACCTTTACTTTTGAAATTCGTATGGTAGTTCCAGTAGTTTCCCCTACAAAAAAACAAAAAAGCATGTAAAAAACGTTTCTTTTTTATAATATTAGTATAAATGTAGAGAAAAAGTTTTATCTACCAAACAATAAAAAATAAACTCAAAAAAGTACAATAAGTTATGTACTCAGTATTCAGCTCTTGGTGGCCGACTATTGAACATGTAAGTAAAATTAATACCGAATGGTCGACCACATTAAAATGAATTAAAATCAACAAATTTATTTACTTTTTATATTCAAAAACAACAGTTTATTTATTCTGCTAATATTCTAGCCTTATAATTTTAGAAAAAAATAAAAAAATAATTAATACTTGATTTTTAAAAAAAATTGCCATCAATTAACAGAAAAAAAGGAAAAATGGCGATTTGACCTCTTTCTTGAAAAAACAATGGCTGATTACAAATTCAATAAAAATACCCACAATTCTTTGGTGATGGTTTATGACTTATGAAAGATGGCTGCATATAACCAAATTGCAATATTTCATTTAGAACCAAAAATAAGCTATTCGTAAGGCATTTTATCTCAATGTGGCCGACTATCGGTGCATTTACCCTATGTATGTATATCGTGCCAATTACTTGATGTGTATTAATTCTGTAGATGATATACGAATAGCACAAAACATCTGGAGTGTATTGCCGTTTATTGACGGAAATTGCTGAAGGAGAATTTACAACTGTGCTACGCGTTCCTAATTGAATTAAATTTTTGCGTACTATGTAGTACATATACAAACCTATGGGACACATACAGGGTTGCACAAAAGAATTGCATATTTTTCCGGCTATTGATGGTAATTCCTGAAACTGGGTTTTCAAATGCGTTATACGTTTTCCAAATTGTTTACTTAGATCTTGCTTTCACCTTATTAAGCGGTGAAGTTTCGTTAAAGTATTGTTGAGATGTTGCAACGTGTTTTATAATGCTGGACATTATGCTGGACATATGATTTTTCGTTTTTTGTTTTTCCTTTAGAGACAGTTTTATGAATCATGTACCCAACTTATTGAAATGTATATTTGAACTAGGCTTGCATCATAACTTTTACAAATTTCATTGGATCCCCTAAAAATTTTAACTACCTGCTGTTGACTCTTTTCTCTGTGGACTTATGCAATATTATGATTTATCAAATATTTTTATTTTAAAACGATGTACAAAATCTAATTTTTATACGAAAAATCTTATCTACTTTTTGCGTATTTATCATTTTTGCAGTTATGACTATTTTTTAATGAATTTGTGTACCTTCTCTTGCAGGATTGACACAGATTAAAAGAAATAAGCATTTGTTCCAGGTTCATTTTATGCAAGCCGTGGAGAGGTACACTTTTGGCATCATCGTGTTGCTACAGCTCCAGACCCGTCATTTTTATGTTTAATAAATACATATATTTATATATGCAGGTGTTTGTGCGTGTGCTAATGATGTTAAAGATTAATATAATAAATATTTTTATTCTGATGTACAATTTTTTCAAAAACATCACAAAAAACCGATGACTGGCGTCGTAAATAGTAAATAGTGTTAAACCTTAATGCAAAATGTTCATTTGTTTCAAATTAAATAATGCGAATCATTTTGAAAACAAATGTTGTGATTCTGTTATACCGAATGGCTCATTCAGTACAGACTATAGACAATGCACTTGAATGTAAACCAATTCAAATATTTATGTTCAGTTCGTTCTAGTAAGAACAAAGAACAACTGTATTCGATTCACAACATATACTATAACAAGGTTATTTATGCAGCCACGTAACTGAGGGGGGGGGGGCTGCAGGGGGACAGCTGAACCGGGTGCTGGATTTGAAGAGCGCGAAAATGAGAAATTATACAAAGATTAAAAACAAAAGAAATTTGAAATTAGACATATGGAAATATTTAATTTTACTTTGGATAACTGAAAAAAATTACTTTCATCAGGTTAGAATAACAGAGATAAAAGGGTGAAATAATATTTAACAAAGAGCAAGGCAGCTTTTTTCTCATAACTGTGATTGCTCACCACTCAGATAAGACCTGCATTTCTAGATTGCGTTTTTCAGCCCATTTGGGTTACTTAACTTAAAGCCTGCGGATATTTTTTCTAGTTGGAGAACTCTGTGATTTTGGGCTATTAAGTATTGCAGATTTCGTTTTTTAGGCTTCTTCATGCTAGTTAAACTATTAAATTTATTAGTCTTCCGTGAGAATTCTTATATTTCTAGGGTTAAAGCGCAGCTACAATCTTTCGTACTAGCAAGTGTTTGAAATAACATTTCACCAATACTTAAAAGAAAAATTGAAAAGATAATAACGTCGCCACTTTTACTAATTGTCTGTTATTCTATGAATTTTCTGTATTTCACTAAAACGTAACTTATTTCACAAATGGCCGTTTATTCCATAGAACTTCTATCTTAGACTACCATCACTAATATAAGATCCACTTTAACTTGGTAAAATATGTTTTATGTCAAACATTTGAAGTTCTATGAACAACTTTGATATGGTCAGAGTCAGAAACAACGTGAATATTTTGAATATTAGTGAAACAAATGATTTTCTCGTCGTGTCGGTGCAATAATGTATCTTCTTGCTGCTTTATTTCAATATTTCTGCTACTGAATCTTTGTCTCGCTTTAAAAATTTGACCACTGTGTGAAAATTCACATAAGGCCAATAAAATTGGCTCTGGGTGGACATTAAAATAAATAAGCTCTGTCTTGTTTTATATATTTTGAACTTTTATATATTTATCTTCAAAATTTAAAAACTGTTAAAATTTTTACGGAAAGTTTTCTATTTCAAATGTGTATTTTTAAAGTTAAATATTATGTGCTATTAATCAAAATCAGTGTATTGAATCAAGAAGGAATATTTTGCAGCAAATGTAAGCCAATTCTCAAAATTTCGAAACTATTTAACGAATCAGTAACTGAAAAAGAACGTTTGGATATTATTTATATTTATTTAAACTTATAAACTATTGATAAAAAGTATTTTAGTAATGTAATTATTGCACCGCATCACTCCATGGATATAAAAGTAACAAAATAAATAAAATCTATGTTATAATCTGCCATTTTTTATGATCACTTAAAAAACTAAAAAAAACTCAGTTTTAAATTGTCATAAATTTTTATCAATACAGCGATATGCATTTTCCTTTTCTTTTTATTTCGTCATAATTAATTATTCAAATATTTCCAAAAGTTTAAATAATTCTATAATTAGTATAGTTAGCTAAAGATCAATTAATTTTCATTATATAATACTAAATATCGCATTAAGTGTTTCGAAAAAATTTCATTGGCTCCGCCTTTTGTCAGATTAAGTGTTTCTGACTGTTTAAAAATTCAGATATTTGAGTTAAATCCAAACATTAAATCAAACTTGGTTATTGATATATTATATTATATATATCGCAGCATGGCTGTGATCCACCTGACAAGATCGTTATTGGCATCACTGCAGTGCTCTCTAGTAGTTTGCTACAGTTTTTCTTTGTTTGCCTGTTCAAGGTTTCTATATAACTTTGTTGAATTGGCAGATTTAAAAAAACAAAAAATTACAGAAGAGCAATAAATTGGTCTCGTAATTTAGAACATTGATCAGGTGACGAGACCTTCACCTGACTAGACATCCAGAGGTATAATTGATAGATAACTTGGAGGACTTTGCACCCACGACGGATTTTACATGCACCAGGCGCCATTAGCGTACATGGTTTCGTATCTGTGCTCCACTTGACAGGCATGCAGGCTGTCATGATCACAAGACTTATTTATTACAATTTTGTGCTACTTTCTTGGGCGGCTACATGTCAAGTTATAATTTTGCTTATGTCCTGAACCTCACATCTACCAGATGGAAAGATTCATGGATTTTTGTTGCCTAAATTGTAGTGCTTACTTGTAAACAAATTGAAATGTTGGAAAGGGGGAAGTGAAAAAAAATGGGATGCCGTAATTGAACAAGTTAAACCAGGGGAAAAAAATTGTGTCCGAAATGAGAGAATGAACTCATCGTTGCACAGGGGACGAAATTCCGCCTGTCTACCGCATATAACGGGGTATTATAAAACAACTTGCGCATTAAAAATATCGAGGGATAAATGGCGTAAATTTTGAAACAACATTCACAATTATTACAGGAATTTTCATCTAAAAATATTTATAGGGAGGTGGTTGTCAGTCTACTACCATGGGAAAATTTAGACTAGTTTCGCTCCTGTGCATATAATATGCTCATGAATTTATTAATGTATTAATATATATAATGATAGAATGTTTTACTCGCTATGAATTACTAAAACATAAGATATATCTATTCCAATAAAAGAAAGTTTCGCTCTGTGTGTGTGTCTGTCCATCTGTCTGCGATGGCTAGCAAAATCTAGCGCACCTAGAAGTCTGAAAATTAAGGTGAGGATAGTCCAATACCTCTACTGCTGCAGCTGAGAATCAGAATGTTAATATTTTGAAAATTAGCCTAAATATTAAATCATATCCACAAAGAACGCTTATCAAAAATTCTTCGGTTGGTTTGTTGTATACAGTATCCGCTGAAGTAATTAAATAAACCAGGGTAAGGATCATTGCGAGTCGAGTGTTTAAATTCGATGGATCTGAAATGACATCAGATATATGACATATAGACAATCAACATAATTATTAACCGTTGCGAAATGTTAAAAACTTAATTGATTTTACCGACTTAATGAATAATAATAAGCTTTTTTTTTTACATGGCATATATTATTATGATAGAGACTATTAATACAGCAAACTTTATTTAACAGATTATTTGTATATTTGTGGGGAAGAAGGGGGACGACAACTTTTTATTAAATATCGCATTTATTGTACCTGACCACGTGCAAACTGGCGAAGGCTTTTTCCTTATTTGACCCCCTTACTAATAAATCCAATTCTACGGCTCTGATTTCAACAGAACTAATTTCATTTAACAAATTTAACACTTTTAGCTTCACCCATAGAGTTTAATTTCTAACACCGCAATTTTAGAATAACAGTTTTCGTAAAAATTAAATTTATGTTCCTAAGAAAAGTACGCAGCCCGAATTCAGTTAATGTGTACCAACAGTCAAAGTTAATGATTTATTGTTGAGCACATGACCGCGGGCCTCCTCGTGCCCCTCCCTCAAGTTTTTTTCTCTAACTGTGCCTTATTTCCATAACTCAGCTAACAACGTTTCGATCTTCTCCAAACCAGTTCCATTTTGCTAAATCATCATAAAAATCAGCATTCATAGCTTCAGGGCGTGTTTCTAGAAAGTGGTTACCAGTATTTCCGAATTATACTCTCAGCCAAATTTCAAATTAAGCTACTAGACTAACCAAAGGAATCAGTGTTTCAAGATGAATAGTGCTTCTCCTAATTTGTCATTTGTTGAAGGGCTCTTGAGCGTCCTGCCTACCCCCCCTCCCGGCTTCTCCATCAGGGTTTTTTTAACATTGCCCTGTTTCCATATCTCAGCAACTAACTTTCCGATTTCAGCGCAACCGATTCCAAACATCCTATTTAATTTAATAATCAACTTCTATAGCATTAAAGTAAATTTATGAGTTGCGGTTACTACTATTTCCGAATAATAGTCTAAGATAAATTTCTAATTAAGTTCCTAGCTGAACCAAACGAACGCATTTTTAAAGATGCATCTTGGGCCTTCTAATTATTTATTTATTGAAGGGCGATTAAACAAGCGTTCCTCCAGGCCCGTCCTTTATTTTTTTTTCTAACTGTGCCCCGTTTCCATAACTCAGCAACTATCTTTCCTATTTCAATGCATCTAAACATTATAATTAACTTAATAATCACTCTCTATAACATTAAAGTAAATTTATGAGTAGTGGTTACCACTATTTCCGAATAATAGTCTAAGATGAATTTCATA
Organism: Maratus michaelseni; assembly: GCA_963931845.1. NCBI lineage: Eukaryota > Metazoa > Arthropoda > Arachnida > Araneae > Salticidae > Maratus > Maratus michaelseni. The sequence goes on along the minus strand of OZ007599.1, from coordinate 68,882,273 downwards.
CTATATTCCTAGCTTAACTAAATTAATCAATTTTTAAAAATACATAGTCCTGCTCCTAATTAGTCATTTTCTGAAAGGTTCTTGAACATCCACTACCTCTCTCTGCCCCCTTCTTCGATTTTTGCTTAACTGAGCCCTATTTTAATAACACGCCTTCTAATAATCCGGAATGAACAAAATTTCAAATTACATAAATATCTTATTTATCATCTTCCACAGTCTTGAAATAAATTTCTGAGTGGTACATAGCACATTTTTTAATACTAATTTCAGATTATTTTTCCGTACTAAGTATCTCGGGTTCTATGGACCGGCTTACAACGGGGTTTGGCTCAACCGACTTGGTTTTCAAGCTCAATGCCATCAGTTGAACTCGGCATTTTTCTTTTTATTTAAATTTGTATTAAATTGTGTTATTTTTTTGTGTTTTCCTCCATTAACAATATTTGTTTCATGCACCCCAGGTTAAAGACCACTGCAGTAAGATTCTCAAGTTGAGCACAACTCTAAAAATTTGAAATATCACAATATTTTTACTATGTAATCAGATGGAAAAATAAGCATGTTTAATCAATAAATAAATGTCAGTATCATATGAGTAGAGTTGATCAGGCTTGACCCATATGAGATAAAAACAAGAACGACAAATCATGCATCAAGCATAGATTATGACACACTTTCCAACACAGCCAGACCCCCAGGGGAATACCTTCTTTAGGTATTTACGGGTTTCGCGACCCCGGATTCCTGAGCGATCTTTCTCCCTTCCTGCCTTATTTTCTGTTTAGTTGTCTATCCTTTTTTCTTTGTTTCACACTTTTTAATCTTCTCTTTTCAGTTTGTTATACCTCTTTGTTCTTGTTCATGTTTGATTGTTTTACTAACTTTTTTGTTCACTTTGTTCCACTAACATTGTTTTTGTTCTTGAGTTTAAAAAAAAAAAAAAAGAAAAAAAAAATTAAAAAGAGTGAAAAAGACAAAAAATACACCTTGTTTCTAAGTTTTCTCTCACATAGCTTCTTTTTTATACAATAGTGGATTTTTTTAATTTCACGTGAGACACTCTGGGTGCTGAGGTTTTTTAATCTCTTCGACTCGGTTCTACCTTTTTAGGCTGATCTTGAGTCCCAGAGTGCAGGGCACTTTACGAATTCCGGTTCCGTGATCGGAGGACGCCATACATTGTATGGTGGCTGTTAGGACCAACACCGGGAGACTGGTGCCTTTCGGTGAAAGGGGTTGTAGGTTGGACAGAGCTGTAAAGGCTTACCTACTGACTACCTGATTCCAATGTGAAAGAACTAGATATTAGGAAGTGCTATCGAGTTTAATCCAATGTTCCAAAAACGTGGAGGTTTGTTGATAGTTTTCACCCTTTTGAAACCTGCGCCCAGAAGTAAGGTTAAGAAGAAGGGTCGGTGACCAGGCCCGACGCCTGGCGTTAAAAAAAAATCTAAATTATGGATACAACTAAAGAAAATAAGACATGCGATGTGGAGGCCCCACAACCAAATACATCCTGGTCTGATAAAGTCGAGGAGAGTTTTTCTTCAAATGCACGTTTCTTTATAGTAAAATGTACTGAAGGCGATTTTGCCCTCAAATCACCTTTCTTGATACAAAAAGCTATACAAGGACTTATTGGTGAACCAAAGACTATTAAGAAATTAAGATCTGGTGACTTACTTATTGAAGTCAAAAATTCAACTCAAGCTGGAAATATAAAGAAATGTAAATTGTTTGGAAATATACCGGTTACTGTATCTGCTCATAATTACTTAAATAGCTCACGTGGTGTCATCTCAGAACAGGACCTCACATATGTCTCAGAATCAGAAATACTTGAAAATCTCAAAGAACAGCATGTTACAGGAGCTCGAAGAATAACAATTAAGAGAGATAATAAAATCATCCCAACAAAACATATAATACTTACATTTGACATACCTAACCTACCTACATACATAAAAGCTGGATACTTAAGCTGGATACTTAAGTTGCCCAATCCGACCATATATTCCAAACCCATTGCGCTGTTTCAAATGCCAGAAATTCGGTCACTCCAAAAATAGCTGCCGTGGAACCATAACATGTGCTCGATGTGGAGGAAAAGGACACGAAAATGAAAACTGCACAGCTCCTGCTCATTGTGTAAACTGTGAAAAAGATCATCCATCATATTACAAATCATGTGAAATCTGGAAAGTAGAGAAAGAGATCCAAACAGTGCGTACAAAACAAAACATTTCATATCCAGAAGCAAGAAAAATAGTTAAGTCTCGCACACCAAATACAGGCATAAGTTACTCTGCTGCATTAACTGGTAATAAAAAATATCAAACAATAGCCACTCAAACAGAAACAACAAAAGAAAACCTGTCTACTTATTCTGGTACAACTAAAGCAAACCTCTCTTCTAATTCTGTTACAACAAAAGAAAACCTGTCTACTAATTCTGGTTCGACAACAAGATCAACACAATCTGTTTCTGCTAAATTAGTAAATTCTCTTCCTCCGAATTCGCCACAAAATGTCTCTTCAAAGTCATCACAATCCTTGTTTCCTAAAATTCCAATCCATAAAAAATCCTCTCAAAATACCAACAAAACTACACCTATAAAACAAAGTCGGAGATCTGATTCAGAAAAACATGGCCTACCACAAATAAAATCCACCGTATCATCTGAAAACCCATCTAATAAGAAAAAAAAAATTAAACCACTCAAAAAAGAAACTCAACAAAGTCAAAATAATAAAGTAAATGTGATGCGTATGCAGGATGAAGACGCGGTAGAGCTTCATCCAGAATCGGAGGCTGAATTGAACGATGGAGGAGATGATATGTCTACTACCTCCGAACAAAGTGACGTTGATATATCTATTTAAAACAATCAATCATGACTAATATTATCTCGTGGAACTGCCGTGGATATCATAATAAACATGCCGAAATCCGTAATATTCTCTCTGACCATCAACCACTATGCTTAGCTTTACAAGAAACCCATCTAAAGCCCAATGACAAAGCAAAATTACATAACTATACTACGTACAGAAAAGATTTTACAGCTAATGGAAGGGCCACTGGTGGAGTGGCCCTTTTTATCTCCAATAATTTACCTCATTCTGATATATCTCTAAATACAAACCTACAAGCTGTTGCAGCCCGTGTACATATTAAACAACTCGTAACAATATGTTCCATTTATTTACCTTCAAACCAAACTTTTCAGTCAGCACATCTAAATAATCTCCTTCTCCAACTCCCGACTCCATACATCCTTGTTGGAGATTTTAATGCACATAGCCAACTCTGGGGTAACCGTGATTCTAACCAACGTGGTGACATTATTGAAAAAATTATTTCAGACAACGGCTTATGCCTGCTCAATAACGGTGATCACACTTATTTTCATGAGCCAACCCGTACTTTCCATGCAATAGACCTTACAATTTGCTCCCCAATACTCTATCCATTCTGGAATTTATGGGTCTCTAATGACCTGCACGGCAGTGACCACTTTCCCACTTTTATTACACTGACTACTTCTGATAGGGATTGTAACAATTCTACCAATCGTTATATATATGACAGAGCCAACTGGCCAACATTTACAGCACTTGCAAATATCACAGCTGACATGATACAGGGGAATATTGACAATGCGCTTGATAATATAACTCAATGTATTATCAATGCTGCAGATTCTAGCATTCCTAAAACATCATCTAAACATAAACATAGAAAGCCATGGTGGAATAGTGATTGCCAAAATGCCAAGAAAAAACAACAGAAGGCTTGGGGAATATTTCGTAGGTACCCAACAAATACTAACTATATGGCATATAAAAAAGCAAAGGCTGAAGCTAGAAGAGTGCGACGCAAAAGCCAGCGTGAATCCTGGATCAACTACATCTCCAGCATTAATTCCAATACATCAAATAAAGAACTATGGAATAAAGTGAAAAAATGTATGGGCGTCTACTCTGATCATCATATTTCTGTTTTAAAACATAACGGTCAAACCATCGCATCACCTAAAAACATCGCTGAGACAATAGGTAGTACCCTAGCATCAATTTCATGCTCTGACTCATACCCAGAACCTTTTTTAACCTACAAAAGACAAACTGAAAGAACCAGGATTAATTTTAACTCTCATAACTCATATGCATATAATAAACCATTTATCAAATCAGAGATGATAAAATGCCTGAGAGACAGCCATTTATCCGCCCCAGGTCACGATGGGATTACATATATTATGCTCAAGCACCTTTCTGCTCTATCCTTGAATAATCTTCTCTCCTTTTTTAATAGGATATGGATGGAGCAGACTTTTCCTAATGCTTGGTGCAGAGCGATAATTATACCTTTTCCCAAACCAGTAAAAGATGCTACAAATCCCAATAATTACAGGCCGATTGCACTCTCTAGCTGCCTTTGCAAACTCCTTGAAAAAATGGTAAATTGCCGCCTCATGCATATTTTAGAAACTAACAATAGCCTTGCTGCATTTCAAAGTGGATTTCGACGTGGTAGGTCAACTATCGATAATTTAATCCATTTGGAACATCATATACGGACAGCCTTTCTAAAACGCAACCATTTGGTCTCAGTATTTTTTGACATGGCAAAAGCTTATGACAGAACATGGCGTTATGGGATTCTTCGCGATCTTTTTAACCTTGACTTTCGTGGGAACCTTCCAATTTTTATTAAAAACTTTCTTGCCATCCGACGATTTCAAGTTCGAATTGGAGGAATCCTATCTAGTTTTTATGTACAAGAAGAGGGTGTACCTCAGGGCAGTGTCTTGAGTGTCACTCTCTTTGCTATTAAAATTAACGACATCATTAAACAACTTCCTCCTTCTGTGAAGGGAGATCTCTATGTTGATGACTTCCACATTATGTGTACAAGACAGGATATTCGTTTTATTGAGAGACAACTGCAAATTGCAATCAAAAGTATTCTTAGCTGGACTAACAAAAATGGTTTCTTAATTTCTCATGACAAAACATCTTGTGTGCATTTCTGTAGACGAAGGGGTCTGCATCCAGATCCTGAAATTTTTATTGATTCTACTAAAATTCCTGTTGTGGACAACGTTCGTTATCTCGGCCTAATTTTTGACAACAAACTTACTTATTTATCACATATTTTACAGTTACGGACAAAATGCGAAAAATCCCTCTGCCTACTTAAAGTACTTTCCAATACTTCTTGGGGAGCTGACCGTACTGCTCTCCTTAAAATATATAGAGCTGTGATCCGTACAAAAATCGACTATGCCTGCCAGGTCTATGGTTCTGCCAGTAAATCTGTTCTTAAAAAACTTGACACTGTGCACCACAGCGCACTTCGTGTCTGCTCTGGTGCATTTCGTACGTCTCCAATTTTAAGTCTCTATGTTGACTGTAATGAGCCATCATTACACCAGACTCGTGAAAAACTCTCATTAGAATTATATTACCGTGTCCTCTCTCATCCTGGTCATCCTCTTCACACCTATCTTTTAAATACTGACAATGATATTCTTTATCAGTATCGACCTTCATGCATCCCATCTTTTGGAGTCAGAATGAGAGACATCATCAATAATGGTCCTTTGAATAATATTGAGGTGAGTCCATGTCCTTTGCATGTGCTCCCTCCTTGGAATCCTCCTAAAATCACCTCTCTCCATCCTTTTAAAGGTTATGACAAAAAAACTTGGCTGCTACTGTTTTCCAACAATTATTTGCTGCACATCGTGCAAAATATAATAGCTATACTGACATTTATACAGATGGTTCCAAGAGTGGGGATACTGTCGGTTGCGGGGTTTTTATTGATAACAATAGTTTCAGTTATCGGCTTCACTCTTCAATGTCAGTCTTTACGGCAGAGTTGATTGCGATAGAGAGAGCCATGTTACATATATCTCATCATCAGAAAACATCTTTTATCATATATACTGACTCAAATAGTTCTATTGACGCAATGAAATCTTTTAAAAAGCATCCGTATGTCTCAGCCATCCTGGATTTTTATTATAAATTGACTAGATGTGGTCATAATATTTTATTTTGCTGGGTACCTGGACACATGGGTATTCCTGGAAATGAAAAAGCAGATGAGGCGGCAAAACTTGCTCTTAATCTATTACACCATAAAATTCCATTCTCAGACATTAAACACTTTATAAAACACTTTATTCATAAAAAATGGCAAGAAAGTTGGGATTCAGAATACAATAATAAGCTGCACCATATCAAACCCACAATCATGACCTGGCCTCCGAGCTATCCTAGAAAAACAGATGTTCTGCTGACTCGTCTGAGAATTGGACATTCAAGGATCACTCATAAACATCTTTTACTTCGGGAGGACACACCCATGTGTCCACACTGTCATTTTGATTGCTTGACTATTTTTCATCTTTTAACTGACTGTCCAGGCCTCCGGCACTTGTACAGAATTTATTTTAATTCATCATCACCAATCTTGACTAACCTCATTGGGGAAACACCTCATGGGGCACTCTTTCATTTTTTAAAACATTCTGGGTTTTATTTTGATATCTAGTTTTTATATACCCTTCATGTTTTATATATAACAATGTTAGTTTATATTTTTTTATCTGGACAGCTGGATGGGGTAACCCCATCCAGGTGATATTTCTTAATGTTGTATTTTTGTACATTACTTTTTTAAGAATTCTTTATATTTGTTTTATACACTTGTGACTATATCTGGATGGGTAACCCCATCCAGATAGCGTTCTCATTAAACTTTGTTTCCTTTTTTACTTTTGTTCATAATAAATTTTGTGTTTAAAAAAAAAAATATTTTTTCTTTGGCGCAGCTTGTCCCCTATGGGACCTTGTGCCATTAAACTCCATACAGCCAACCAACCAACCAACCAACACAGCCAGAAAACTGTAATGAAACTTCACCGTTAAATAAGGTAAAAGAAGATATGTAAGTAAACAGTTTAGAAAACATATAACACATTGGAAAAAATACAGTTTTCGAAATGACCTTCCAGTGTCAAAAATGTAGTCTAATTATTTTGTGCAGCTCTGTATATGATCAATAGATGTGGATATATAGCATGATAAAATTTAGTTCAGTTGCAATATTCACACTCAGCAATTTTCACCAATCGACGGAAATGCACTCGAAATATTTTGTACAGCCCTGTATATTATCTGAAGATTTTTGCACGCACCACATATTAAGCTAAAAGGCAACTTAAAACTCACTCACAGCAATTACCAACCATAAACGATAATGTATCTTTTCCTTTGCGTAGCCCTGTATATGATTTTTTTTATATTCCGCCTACTTCTATTAGTCTACTAAATATAGCCCAGCAAGAAAATGCGTAACACAAATAAAAACTACTCTTAAGCACTTCACTCCCATAGTTTATAATACTTTGAGATGTCCTTGTGTAGCCCTGTATATGATTAACCGAGTTTATACACACACACGTTCTATGTAAAAATTTAGTTAAATTTAAAAACGCAAATCAAAGTTGAAAACGCACTTATCACACATAGACTGTAAATATCGCACATGTACTGTAAACGATATCATTTGCGTGTCCCTGTAAATAAACGCAATGCACACCACACTGTCAAGAGAGCAATTTATAGTGAACCTCAGTAATGCATATAATTTTTATTATGTTTGAAATAGCTAAATATCACCAAATTACACTGAAAACGATTTTTCCCCATAGAACAATGTGTAACAGAATTATTTTGTTTGACCCTGTAAATGAATAATAAATGCTTTACACACATATTCTACAAAAAGCATGTTTTAAGGGGCTTCATAATTATATATCAATTTCATCATGTTTTAAAAACGTAGCATCATCAAAATGCACTTGAAACGATTATTTCCCATTAACTGTAATTAAACGGAATACTTTTGACTGTCCCTGTAAAAAAACTATAAGTGCTAGATACTTCAGTTGAAATAGGGAACATGCTATAGTAAACGACAATAACATACAAAAATTTCAGGGCAATCCGAGTATATTTACGTGAGTTAGAGCATGGCCAGACGGCAGACAAGCGAACTTTGAACTTTGAAGGGGGGTGGGCTTTGAGACCTATAGCTACTAGGCTATCGTCTCGAATGATCCATATACATTTTTTTTATTCACAGAAAGACAGACATGACTTCAACAATTACATAAATCTTGACGAGACAGTACAAGGAAATTTACAACACCAAGAGTTACATCCGGGAGCTCCACAAAGTGTGTGCAATGGAGCTGGCGGGAGTCGAACACCGCCGGCCTTGCTTCCTACGCTTTGAAGCGATTAGCGGAGTGGTGCCATAACCCAGACAAGCCGAAGTCCTAAACACATTTCAACTAGGTTGGAAAGTGTTAAAAATGAATAATAAACAATACCCCGCTTGATCTACTTAAGAAAATTTGAGTTTCTTGACCCCCATGAGTTAAATGGCCCACTTTTCCTCCCCTCCTCCCCCCCCCCCCAAAAAAAGTGTTAAAACAATTTTATTTTTGGGGGATTCATCTGATCTTTACTTCTAGTGTCAAAATTGAGTTCTCCCTAAATTTTGGTGAATTGCCATCAGTTCTCGCACTATTGCCTGTAACGATTTTTGTTGTTTATTAAACGCTGCATTTTGCTCGATTACGGCGCCTTCTACGATGATCTAGAAAAAATACTTAATGCAAAATTTGCGTATTTTTTACGTAGAATCCGAATCTGCTGTTGTCATTTAAGATTTCAATGTTGAACCCCTGTAACCCCCTAGCGGATGGGGGTGGGGGTCAACTTTGATATGATTGAATAGATTTTTCAAAAATATTGTACACGTATTTTTCCGTTTTTCAATCCAATGTGTATTTCTCGAATTATTCGACCGTTTCCACATTTTTTTCGGACATATTGTATATCATATAACATATTAACATATTAAAAAATAAGAAAATTAGTATTAAAAATTTATATTTTATATTAACTCATTAAACATATCAATGCAAAGTATACCACTACTAAAAATAAATATTTGAGATCGAATTATTCCGTAGTTTTCTATATTACAGATTATATCATGTTTCAAATAATCAATACTGTGATATGTCGAAAACTTGCTACCCTTTCTCAAGATTCTTCAAGGCTGTTCTAAAGGTTAAATATCAAATATTTTATGTTATTAAAAGTCATGTGGAATCATATCTCATAATCTACGTAATTTTAAATAGCACCTGTTTCGTTATTTATGTATATATGAAACAGAAAATAAAATCTGATTTTAAGAGACAGTTATTTTACCTTCTGCTAAAAAATGTAAAGTTAGAGATAATTTTCCAGCAACTGGGATAGCCTCTCTAATTGTTGTGTTAGTTTTTTCTTTTTATCAAAGATGCCACACTGTTAAAATTAATCTGATATTCACGGGTATTTTTTTCCTGAATTTCACAGAAAAAGACCCTTTTCACGACAAAAGGGCATTCTACTAAACGGAATACTAAACGGATTTTTGGAAATTTAAAAACAGAAAATTTCCTCAGATTTCATGAAAATAACGGAACGGACGGAGACAAAAGGGGACAACGGAGATATGCCGTTATCTGCTGCATATTTATTTTCAATATTTAAAAAACTGACATGTTGCTGCACAGAAAAACTAAAAATTTAATAAATTAAAATTTCAAGTTTATTTGAAACAACAGCAGCAACAACATCATCAAAATAGTGCTTTCGAATTAAAATAAGCAACAATTAATTTTCCCATTCTTTTAAAATTATTTGCAATTTATTTTTTAAAGTTATAAAAAAATACTCTAACTTAAAATATATTCTAAACAAACGGATTAAAAATTTATAAATATATATATAATATCATATATTCTAATACGAGCAAATCTTGTGTGTGGTTATATATATATATATATATATATATATATATATATATATATATATATATATGCAAAAATTATCTTAAAAACGGCTCTAACGATTTTGACGAAATTTCGTATCCTACCATTTTGGGGCACCAGAAAACCATTGGGCTAGGTCACATGTTCGAGAAAATTCGATTAGTGGGTCATTTTGGGTTATTTTGGGTCATGGTCTAGCTAATTGTATCTAAAAAACGGTTCAAGCGATTTTGACGAAATTTTGTATCCGACCATTTTCGTGCACGAGAAGACTATTGGGCTGGGTCACATGTTCGAGAACTTTCGATTAGTGGGTCATTTTTGGGTCAGCGCGGGTCAAATTAATTTTATCTAAAAAACGGCTCTAACGATTTTGATTAAATTTTGTGTCCTACGAGTTTAGAGCACGATAAAAGCATTGGGCTAGGTCACATGTCCGAGAAAATTCGATTAATGGGTCATTTCTGGGTCATTGTGGGTCAAGATCTAAAAAGCGGCTCAATTTACACTAAATTTTGCATCCAATGGTTTTCGGGCACGAGAAGACTGTTGGGCTAGGTCACATGTTCGAGAAAATTCAATTAGTGGGTCATTTGGGGCCATTTTGGGTCATGGTCAAGCTAATTGTATCTAAAAAACGGTTCAAACGATTTTGACGAAATTTTGTATCCGACTATTTTCGGGCACGAGAAGACTATTGGGCTGGGTCACATGTTCGAGAACTTTCGATTAGTGGGTCATTTTTGGGTCAAAGCGGGTCAAATTAATTTTATCTAAAAAACGGCTCTAACGATTTTGATTAAATTTTGTATCCTACGAGTTTCGGGCACGCGAAAATCATTGGGCTAGGTCACATGTTCGAGAAAATTCGATTAGTGGGTCATTTCTGGGTCATTGTGGGTCAAGACCTAAAAAGCGGCTCAATTTACACTAAATTTTGCATCCTATGGTTTTCGGGCACGAAAAGACTGTTGGGCTAAGTTGCATGTTCGAGAAAATTCAATTAGTGGGTCATTTTGGTCATGGGTCATGATATTTGAACTCAGATTTAATTTTGACCGAGCATAGCTCGGTCTTCAATGCTCGTTTAACTTAAGTGAAAAAAAATAGATTTTACCCAAAAAAGCAACAAACAAAAATAATGCTTTAAAATTACGAAAAAAAAAAGAAAGAAAGAAAGAAAGAAAGTAAGAAAATAAAAATAAAAAAACATTTCTTTAAAATTATTCGCAATTTATTTTTTAAAGTCAGATAAGGCAGTCGCACTGAAAATATATTTTAAACGAACACATTTAAAAAATATATATAATAGTTGAAAAAAATCGATTTTCTCAAAAAAGCAAAAATGTTTTTATCGAATTTAATTCAAAATATAATATCCATATTTTACATGTAACAATCAAATTAAGAATATATATAATTCATATTTTTGTCCTCTAATTATATTAATGTTTTAAAACATCAACCATCAACTCATAACGAAATATCTCCGCAATTAACTTCAAAATTACCAAGTTTCTAAACCCCAAATTGTTTAAATCCCAAGACGCCATTTTAAGAATTCACGTATCATCGTTTAAAACTGGTATTCTAGTAAGCGCCTACTGGTCTTATCGGCAAAACGCTTGACTCAAGGCAGTGACATCCCTGGTTCGAACCCAAGGTCGGTCGGAAAATGATAGTGGAGTATGCCAAGTAGAAAATACTCCCGTAATCGTCCGCAGATGGCAGCACAAAGAGCGATGTAATTTTTTAAAACCGAGGTTTTTCATAACGGAAAATTTCCCTTCCTGGAAGTACTGCCAGGAATATTTCTGTGATTTAAAGGAAGGTATTTCTGAGAGCGTAACGGAAAGTTACCGCTTCTTCAAACGGAGTTTTTCCTTCTTTTATCTCTTAAAACGGAAAATCTACTAACGGAATGGAAAAAGTCCGGAAACTTTGCTGCCAGTAGTTTCACCGTGATTTTGAGGATTTATTTTTAACAGCGCACTTTATCTAATGAAACTTCAAAATCTCATGTGGACATCCTTATGAATCGAAGCACTCTTCATCCTACTTTCAAAAAGTAGATCTATTACTCTAGATTAATTTTTAACGCAATTATTCTAATTGGCAAATAAATCATAGGAGTGTTAATTTTCCAACTTTTTAGATTCGTCCGGGATGTCTCAGTTGGCAGAGTATTGGCAGCTTCAGCCAAGAGAATCCTGGCCCGGACATTTTTCGCCTATTAGGAAAATTAACACTAATAAATCTATTACTACTTCTTCCACTCAGATATTGTTAGGAAATAAAAGTGAAACATTATTAATAGTAGGAAAATCTGTTTTACTTAAAAAAAAATAGAGCGGGTGAAACGATAAATAAGTTCAATGATGCATTATTTGGCATTACACTCCTAATACTACTAATTTTGTATGACATTAGCAAAAAATAATGATAGTTTTTATGAATGCGTAACACAATTTCTGGTATTTTCTATTGAAATATATACAATTTGTACAGAAATAAAATTGATTTACATTCATATCGGAGGCATTTTTTAGTTTCTTTAATAATTAAACCACAGAGTAAGGAGTTTTAAACAGAGAATCAACTCTCATACACTGCAATGGTAACTTCTTTAACATGGGATTACACATAGACAGTGGCGCTAGCTGCGGATGACGCGAAAACTACAGCCGTAACAGAAACGAGGTTGCTAATAGAGCTATATATCGCTTTCTTGGCGACAACTGAGGGAAGAAAAAGAAAAAAAAACGGCGACTGCTTGCTTCTTGTTTTGGTTGGTTGGTTGATTGATTTTAAGACGGTCGATTATCTATCTACGCGAATGAAAACAGATTTATTATTTTTAACATGTTCTGAAACAATCGGAATTCAACTTTATTTTAAAATAAGTGCTGTGGTAAAACAATTTTTTTTTCCAAGTTTGGAAGGAAAATTTGATTTTTTTAATTCTTCAAGTTGTGATTTATTTTTTATGTGTTATTTTTGTTCTTGTTTTTTCAAGTTCCATAATGTTTGAAATATTTTATATATATTGAGTGTTGACAGATTTGTGCCGAAACGTCATTTTAAGGCTCACTGTGGAGACGCGAAATGTTTTTGGTTTCCGTCTGTCTGTTTGCCGTAAAAATGGTCCGATTAGGTTGATTTTTAGAAGGTAAGTTGGCGAGGTATCCTGAATAAGCTGTATAGTTTTTGGTTAAATTTGGTTCATTCGTTCGGAAAATATAGAATATTTTTTTCAGGTCATAATGCTTTCTTATGGGGATGCAGACGATTTTTCAAATTTTATTTTTATCTGAAATGAAAATGGAATATTTGCGTAATAGATTTAGATGTAAAATTATGAATGCTATAAATTTTCGATATAGATTTCCAATAGTTTTAAAATTTTGCTTATAAATTTAATAGAATTTAGAAATTAATTGCTTAAAATATTTGAAAATGTTTTTGCATCTGTTCGGGAAATATAAACATCTTACTTTCATAATTTTTCCAATTTGTAAAATCATTTATTTTTACTTACCACTTTAATTTAAGGATTCTAATTTCTGGAACATTCGAAGAATTTTATATGCTTATAAACATGCATGCAATTGAAAAAATAATAATTGCGGATTGTACGAAGTTAAAATGAGATTTAAAAAAATGATCTGCAGATTTACTAGTACAGGAAAAAACTTAGTACCATGTTTACATTGCGATAGAAAATGTATATGAATAAAATTTTATATAGAGAAATTTTTTTAACATGAATGAGATTTATGGTATGGCAGTTATTTTAACGATAATATAAAGTCAAAATTTGTTAAAAATCTGCCAACACTGAATATATATAAAATATTTCAGACATAATGGAACTTGAAAGTAAAAACAAAAATAACACATAGAAATAAACCACAACTTACCGATTCTTAGGAATAAAAAATAACTTTGACGTCTTGTTCTTGCAAACAATACACTCCTCTCTTCGTAGCATTTTGAAGAATTATAATAATTATAATCAACTATTTGATCTTCAAAGAATAATTTTAATAATAAGTATTAAACAAGATTCGAAAATCAATTAGCGAACGCCGAAAATTTGCACATGCGCAAATGACAACATCAAAAGACGCCAAGCAGAATAGGGTTACACTTAAACGGAAATCACGAAGATAAAAATCGCCAAAGCGATGATTTAGTTCTTAAGTCATCCGCCGCAGTCGCTCTTTTCAGGCGAAGTTGGGTCTCTGTCCTTACTCTGTGAATTAAACCAGCTGGGAAGACCGAGCTAGGCTCGGTTAAAGTTAGCTTTGTGCTCTGTGTTCAATATAACAATAAATACAGTGCAGAACTACCTCTCTGAACTACCAGAATCGTGCTTTCTGTTGTATTGTGAATTATTGGTTGAATCATCTACCTTCCTATTGGGAATTTCTTGAAAATTCCTTCGGTCCTGAAAGTCAATTTTTTCACCAAATATCGTCAACATTTCAACAAATATCGCCAAAATAGGTGAAATTATTTCATTTGGCGCCAAGCATATGTTTGGGCATTGGTAACCTTGAAAGTCAATTTCCCTGCCAAATTTCACCAATGTTGACAACTTTGCGACTTCCTTTACTGTCAACTGTTCAACAACTTAGTAACTGTTTCAACCTTAATTCACATTGGAATGTAGTGACCCGTAGTGATCTACTAATCATATTTTCTGAAATATGAGACTTAGCACAATGGTCTCATGATCCAATACGGTAGGATACAAAATTTTGTCAAAATCGTTTCAACAGTTTTTTAGATAAAATTAGCTTGACCCGTAGTGACTCAAAAATAGCCCACTAATCGAAATTTTAACATGTGACTTAGCCAAATGGTTTTCTCGCAATCCAAAATGGTAAGATACAAAATTTCGTAAAAATCCTTTCAGCCTTTCTTTGCATAAAATTAGCTTGACCCTGACCCATAGTGACCCAAAATGACCCATTAATCAAATTTTCTCGATCATGTGACCTTAGCCTAATCGTCTTCTCGTGCCCGAAACGGTATGATACAAAATTTAGTCACAATCGTTACAACCATTTTTTAAATAAAATGATCTTGACCCGTAGTGAACCAAAAAAGACTCAATAATCGAATTTTCTGGAACATGTGACTTCACCAAATGGTCTTCTCATAATCCAAAATGGCAAGATACAAAATTTCGTGAAAATCGATTCAGCCGATTTTTACATAAAATTAGCTTAACCCTGATCCATAGTGACTCCAAAAGACCCTTAATC
Source organism: Maratus michaelseni (assembly GCA_963931845.1). NCBI lineage: Eukaryota > Metazoa > Arthropoda > Arachnida > Araneae > Salticidae > Maratus > Maratus michaelseni. The sequence goes on along the minus strand of OZ007599.1, from coordinate 68,867,083 downwards.
AAATTTTCTTGAACACGTGACCTAGCCCAATGGCTTTCTCGTGCTCTAAAACGGTAGGATGAAAATTTTAATCAAAATTGTTTCAGCCGCTTTTTTACATAAAATTAGCTTGACCGTGATCCAAAATGACCCGTTGAATGAATTTTCTTGATAATGTGACCTAGCCCAATGGCCTTCTTGTGTCCGAAAACGATAAAATACAAAATTTAGTCAAAATCGTTAGAGCCGTTTTTTAGATAAAATTTGCTTGACACGTAGTGACCCAAAATTAACCCACTAATCGAATTTTCTCGAACATGTGACCCAGCTCAATGGTCTTCTCGTGCCTGAAAACGATAGGATACAAAATCTCGTCAAAATCGTTAGAGCTATTTTTTGATAATATTAGCTTGACCCGTGGTGACACCAAAATGACCCACTTACTAAATTTCCTTGAACATGTGATTCAGCCCAATGATCTTCTCGTGCTCGAAAACGGTAGGAGAAAAAATTTAGTCAAAATCACTTGAGCCGTTTTTTAGATATAATTAGCTTGACCCTGACCCATAGTTAAGGGTCAGAAAAACTACTTTTTTATTGTAGCGAACTACAACTACAGCTACTTTATAGAAAATGTAGTTAACTACAACTACAACTACTTGTTTTAAAAAGTAGTGACTACAAACTACTTTTCAAAAGCAGTCACTACTTCGCTACTTTCAGATTTTGTCAAAGGGTTCAATTAACACTGAAAATTGAAGACACGGATTTAATAATAAAGCGACCCCTCGTTATATCGTATCTGCTGGTATGCAATGAAATAAATGAGACAGAACCGAGAAAAAAAAAGAAAAAAAAATGCTTACAAAAACTTACAAGAAAATATTTTGTGTTCGTCTGCAAAATGTTATTTTATACACACATTACAAATTGCGTAGCAAAATTAAGAGAGATTTTATAATATAGAAAATTGCAGAAAAACAACTCTAAATGCAAATAAGAAATAAATATGTAAATAAAGCGATTCCGAATAATATGAAATCCAGCGTTAAAACATGAAGACTTACTAACGAGTAAGTAGACAACTGTTGCCAGCAAGAAAATTAATTATTTTGGTGGGTTAGTTCTTGATTTTACTTGCGACAAACTTTGGTATATTTTATGCAACCAATTGGCAAATTTTGTGGTTTCTTCATGAAATAGAGGATGAAATTTGTGATTCCCCGTGTCTGATATAAGTAAAATTAGAGATTTCCCGCAACCCAGCTAGAATAATTTTGGGATATTTTTCGGCAGTCAATTGTAGAATTTTTCAGGCATTTACTCAGATTGGCAAATATCAAGATTTTCCCCACAACATTTTGATGAAATTTGAGAGTTGAATTAAGCTGTTGGCTAATTTTTGAAAAACCAAAATGGGCATATTTGCAGCTATATACAAAGGACCCCTAACTTTAAAAATCAATAACCCGGAAACGGTGATCGATAGAAGCATGAAACCAGTGCTTTGTTTATTAAACAAATCGTAAGAATCTTTTACATAAATCTCAAAATTTAGTTAAAAATAGCACCGATAGATGGCGTTGAGAGCGTTAAGAATCCTTCTAAAGAGAGTTCAGAAGCATAGAAAGACTAGCCGTCGAATATTTCGCCATTGAAATCTGACCGCTATTAGCGTATAGTAAAAATAATTCGCATCGAACACGTTGCCTGTCTGTTGAACTTTTTTGAATGAAGCTCAGAAAGAGTTGAACTTGAAGCTCACGAATTATTTTCCCATCTGGGCCTTTTGCGACTTGAAATCGTGTTTGAAAACTTCTCCTTGTGGCAGTAGGACTCTGATTTAATCGGTGGTACTCCAACACAATAAACACACGTTCCACCACGGTATACATCACTTTCGGAATTATTTTTACAATACGCTAATTGCGGTCAGATTTCAATGGCGAAATCTTCGACGGCTAGTCTTTCTATGCTTCTGAACTCTCTTTAGAAGGATTCTTAACGCTCTCAGCGCCATCTATCGGTGCTATTTTTAACTAAATTTTGAGATTTATGTATAAGACTCTTACGATTTTTGTTATAAACATACCACTGTTTTCATGTTTTTATCTATCACCGTTTCCGGGTTATTGATTTTTAAAGTTAGGGGTCCTTTGTGAAACACCCTGTAAAAATTGGCAGGGTACTCCTTTTAAAAAGGGCACTTCAGCTGAACAAAATGGGCTCATTTTTATGAAAAGGGCTTTTTAGTGCTTTTCGTAAGTAATAGCTTAATTATTTAAAAGATTTCTTTCTATTTTAATATTCACACATAAACATATTTTTCTAATGAAGAGTATTTGTAAATTTTATTATTTGGGCTTTTTAAAATCTGGCAACAATAGGTAAAAAAAATCGGCTATTTCAAACTATTCTTTATTCAGCTAATGAAATTTTGAATAAAAGATCCTATAAATTCTACAAAATTAGTCGAATTAAAAATATTATTGGACTTTGCACACTAAAATCTAGTCAAATATGTGCCTGCAAAAAATGGTTAAATTGCTATGTGTAGTTTTTGATCCTATAAAGCTTATATAACTGAAATAAATTGACCAATTTCAACATTAAATAGTGCTTAAAATAATTCTTAGAATTAAGAACTGTCCGTTTCAGTGTGTCATACATATCTTTATAAAGCTACCAATTTCATGTTTTTATATGTAATACTTTATTTAATATAAGTCGAGAAAAAGCACCGATTACTTTTCTTAGAATAGAGAGAAATGTCATTATAATCCTTTTTAATATCAAAAGGGCATCATCAGTTAAATGTGCCTATCAAACAAAAGTAAATTTTATTTCAAATGAAATGCGAAACAACATTACAAATATGGCTTAATTGCCTTTTGTTTTAGTAATGTACAGATTTTGATTTTTAATTTTTTTTATTAAAATTTTTTCTAAAAATATTTATTATTCCAAAAAACACATTTCCTTGAGATTAATTTGCACATTGAAGTTTTTTCATGCATTTGTAGGCTGCCTATCCACTACCTGCTATTTTTAGAGTCATTTTCCATGTACATGGAACCCGAAATAAGTTTGAAATAGAAAACTTTTCAACTTTTTTTTTTGTGTTTTCTATTGAATTCTTTGGGGTCTGTGGGACCATAGATAACATTGAAATTGGGAATTTCTTCTCTTTTCTCGAGTATACAACATGTAAAAAAACGTGAAATTGTACATTTTCTCTCCCGAGTTCATGGTACCCGAAATAACGATGAGGTAGGGCAATTTCCATTATATTTCGGTTTCGTTTTTTGGTTCTGCAGGACCCGAAATAAAGCCAAAATTGTGAAATTAATAATGCAGATAAATGTAAAATTTTAACTTTTTCCTTCTAATCCGTAGAATTTGTCGTGTTTTTCCAGATCCCGAAACAACTCAAATTGTAATTTTTTGCTTTTTGAGACCGTTGGAACAGAAATAGTAAAATTTCCATTTTCTTTTCTCTTTCGATATTTGGATTTTTTGTATTACGGACTCAAAATGTCCGCTGTCATGGGCTCCAAAAATGTATTTTTTTCCTTTTTTTTTGAAGACGAGAAACAAATTAATGCCAAAAAAGTAAAATTTTCGCTTTTATTTTTTGAGTATGTGGAATCCAACATAAAGCCAAAATTGTATATTTTTGGCCTATTGTATTTTTACATAATTCCGATGGCTTGATTGCTACCACTTTTTAAAAACAGTAATATTTTTCCTATTTAACGACAAATTAAATAAAGCGAATAGTACTATTTCTAAACAAGTGGTATCAATCTGAATTTAAAAAAATCCGCCTTATAGGCAACACTAGTATATTAGTCATACCAGTGTCAGAGTCTGTCTCTGTAAAGTTCCAGGAGTCGTTTTTCCCATCGACTCCACAGCCCTGAATATTAAGCTAATATGCTACTGACAGCAGATGTGTAAAAAAAAATAGGCGCCCCCCTTTCCACCCCTTGCTACTTAATTATTTTTTTATTATTTATTATTAATTATTTTTTTATGCGACATGGCAAATTTCGTGATATTTTTCACGATAGTCCGTCAAAATTCACGATTTTTTCCGCGTCTGTTGAACGAAAATCGGGATTACTTCCTTATGTTTCACGAAATTTGTAATTATTTTCAGCAATTGTTTGACGAAATTCTCAATTTTTTTTCCCCGCAGCCGAATGACCGGAATTATAGATTTCATCCGCGAATGATTGATGAATTTCGCAGTCGTCTATCGCAAATGATTGATGAATTTCGTGATTTTTTCTGCGCTTGTTTCACAAAATTCTTGTTTTTTTTTTTTTGTGTGTGTGTGTCTGAACCAAATGACAAAAATTGCGATTTTTACCCCCACACCCGATTGAGGAATTTTGTGATTTTTTACGAGACCTCTTGACAAAATATATGTATATATGCGACCTCTTGACAAAATTTGCGATTTACTTCCATTATTGTTCGGCAAACTTTGTGATTTTTTCCTGTGATCGTTCAACGAAATTTGCGAAGTTAGTGATTTTTTTCTACATATTTTTGACAAATTATCCATTTTTTTCCGCGACCGTTTGATTAAATTCTTGGTTTTTGTTTCATGAACGATTAAAGAATTGATTATGAAGAATTCTGTGAAAAGTTAATAATTTACAGAACACTTACATGCCCATGCCTTGTGTCTCCCTCTATGAACATCTCTGAATAAATCCGCGAGGGAGGGGCTCCGTGGTCTCTTGCTTACGCCACTGAAGTCACATTATTTTAGTGATTAACACATTGAAACAAGGATTTGAAAAAACTAAAAATCTTGAAATTTTCAATTTATCTGCAAATTTTAATAAAAATTTTAAAAATCAGAAAATTTTTGAATGAACATTTTTTCGGAATTCCGGATAATGGATCCTATACTGTAGTAAAATTAATTGTTGAGAATTGGCCCATTAGCGCCTAGTTTTTATACCTATGGACATCAGCTGGTGTGTAATGTTGTCTATTTGTAGCGTGTTTCAATTACTAGAAGCTTTTATATTGATCTCTACTGATCCATGTATATAGTCATTTATGGTGCAATAATTAAAACATTTTTGTTTACTCTTTCTTTTAATATTTAAAAATATGTATGTTAGTTTGATCAAAAATGTGATATTTGTATTAACGATTTTTAATCTTTTGTAGTGTTTTAAAAAAAATATTTTAATATTATCTGTTTAACCCATTCTACGTAAGGTTGTTTCTGATTTTGCTATAAATTTCAAAAGCAAGTTTACCCAGATACAAACTTCTTTGCCCACCGCGGCTCGTCTATAAATCAAAAGTAACTTTGCCTGGACAACAACGTTCAGTTTTTAAACTTTCATTTTAAAAATACGTAAAATTGAGCTTTATTTAAAAATTCATTGAAAATCAAATTATTTGTTTAGAGATTCACAACTTGCTTTAAAAAAAATGTTCAAGCTTTCTAAATAAGTTATTATTTTTATTCTGACAGTAACACCCCCTCCCCCCCCCCACACACACTACCCAAACAGATAATTCTTTTTTTTAATAATTGAGATTTGGCAAAAACTTTTATATGATCAACATTTGCCGGTTTATCGTCTATTACATCCGGCAATAAGTAGATCAATAATAAATGAAAAAAAATTCCAGTAGTAAAGCAAACTACTTAATAAAATTTAATATTGAATTCTTATATTTATGTAATGTCTTTAATGTAGTTCAGTTTTCTACATTATTCAATATATATTTCTCCATGATTTAAAATTTTATTTAATTTTTTTTTCACAGGAAACAGAAACTGGATACAGCTTTGAAATTGATTTTATTAATGAAAATCATCCAAAGATACATCAGCCCATGCAAAAGATAAAGTATCTACTGGACATTGTGAAGATTACAGACATGTTGGAAGGAATCCTATTTCAATATAGTGATAAGGTTTTTCAACTGTGTTTTAAATATTATGTCAACTGTTTCTGGTAAATTTAGAATCTGGTAATTCGTAAACTTTTTGACAGTATTGGAGTATCTGCGCTTTAAGTATGCAATAACTGTTGTTTTGACAACTAAGTGTTAACTGTACATTCAAACAAATACACAAGTCCCGTTAGTTAATTATTTATGTTGTGATTTCAAATAAACGCAGCGGTGTACCGCAATGGTAATTTTTTTGTGTCGTGTTTTCTTTCACTTATTCCCAACAGCAGCTTGATTTTAGCGATCGTCTATGAAAGCCTTAAGTGCAAACATTTTCAACCAACATTTAGAATATATAATGAAGATATTTATTTTGCAGCTATTTTCAAGTAAGCGTAATAATTTACTCAATAATATTGAAAATTTTGTTTTGTTTTTTTAATTATAAAATTTACGTATTTAAATTTAGATTTCAGCTTTTATTTTCATTTTCCCCGTTTTGGTGAACTTGTACCATGTCTGATGAAATCGTTGTTATTAATTATATTTATAATTGTGAATCTTTCCAAAAGTGGTTTTATTACTATGGTCATTATAATAACAATAATTTTCACAGTAAGCTGAATCTTGATTTATATGTTTGAAATGTTTGGTATGCAAAAAAAGTGTAAAAAAGTGCACAAAATCTGAACGTATTTGGAACCTCTGATTGTGCATAAAAAGTATACAATATAGGGATACATTTATGCACTTTCTGTGCACAATTCAGTTTGCACTTTTTGTGCATAAGCAGAAGTGCCAAATACGCTCTGATTTTGTGCACTTTTTTGCAAACTTTTTCTAGCTAGGCGGTATTAATATACCTGGAATCGGAGTATTTGATTGTGCATTCCGATTTTGTAGTGCTGATAACTTGGGCAGTCATCATATCGGAGGTTTTTTAGAAAGCTTTTCTCCGAATGTTCTACGGAAATACAGAACATGTCATACAAAGTCCTCAAATTCAAGAATGTACCAAAGCAAGTGAGTTCATATTATGTACAGTAGATAATTATAATAGGCATATATTAGCAATTGAAAATGATCCGACTCGTATTAAAATATATGGTGTAAAGTTCGCATCACCAGTAAATGAAATTCAGGGATTCCATGTCATTCAAGGACTTCCTCCAGGTTTGATGCATGATGTTTTTGAAAGAATAGTTCCTTATGAAGTTTCTCTTGTCGTACAACAACTTATCAAAGACAATATATTTACTTTAGATTTTTTGAAAGGATTTCTAGTTTTCAGTATGGTTTTGTTGATGCACGCAACAAACCAGAAGCACAAAACTTGCATAAAAACACATTAATAGGAACTGCATCTCAAAACTGGACCTTGGTCAGATTGCTGCCACTACTAACTGGTGTCATAGTACCAAAAGATAATTTAATGTGGATTTGTTTTGCTTACATTTAAAGCTAATAATTTAAATGCTATGTTCTCCAACTTTTACTATTGGACATGTTCATGTACTGCAGTCCGAGATTGAGGATCACTTATATAAATTTAAAAGTCTATTCAGCGAATATCAACTAAAGCCTAAGCATAACTGTTTAATGCACCATCCACAACATATTTTGAATTTCGGCCCACTTATTAATTATTGGTGCTTCAGGTTTGAGGCAAAACACAGTCTTAAAGGATATTGCATTTCATGCTAACCAATATAAAAATGTGCCATATACTATCAACTCATTTTATGCCGCTATAACAAGTCACCAAACGATTTTTTAAATACTGATTTTGAAGCTAAAATAACAGAACCTTTAAATGTAAAAAATTTAAATTCCGATATTCAGATCCTTATAGCAAAGATTATTCCTTTTGATATCATTGTATGTACTACAAAAATAACAATTGGGAGAACTGAATATAAAATTGGCCAAATATTAGTAGTAGGGTTTTTAACAGAGGAACCTATCTTTGGCAAATTTGAGATAATTATTACCAATGACAAGGATGTTTGGTTTATTGTGAAGAAGTGAGATTGTAATTTTATTGACCATTATGGAGTCTTTTCCATATCTGCCAATAATAATTATGAATGCATAGAGCATTCAACATTAAAAAACTGGCATCCACTTTCTTGTTACACTATGGGCAGCAATAATCATCATGCATAACCATTGACTTTGGTTATGTTAAAACATATGGCATTTATTTTAAAAGATTTTGTGTAAATTTTGAAATTTGTTTTTAATTGTTTAAATAAGATTCTGAATTGATTAATTCTAAATATTAACTTGATATTGCATTTTTTTAATTTAAATAGTACAGTATATAAAAATTATAAAAGTATTTTTATAATCAAAATGGTTGCAGCAATTTTCCTCCAGTGACATACACGAAATACTACAGTTAAAACGAGAGGAAGGGGGGGAGTAACAAATGCCTTTGTTGGACATATAGGATAAGGTACAGGTACTCATATTTTAAAGATAAATTTGATTGTTAAATTTGATACCAATGTTTTTAAAAGTATACTGATATGTATATAAATAAAGCAGAATGATTATTTTTACTTATGGAGTTGTTTAATTTAATTTCAATTCATGCAATAGTATGCATCACCACAAATTTAAACACTATTCTAATGATGTTTTGTCTTTCAAGAAAAACAGCGAGAACTATTGAAATAATGATAAAAGAAATATACACTTTTTAAAAAAGAATGAAAATATTGAATAATAAATGTCTTGTGTAAAATCAAAGTTAAGAATTAGCTTTATTTTTTATTGTTTATTTTAATTAATTTATATTTCCCAAACAGATTGTTAACTAATATAAAATCTTCACTAGTAGCATGTCAAGTATATTTGTTTTCTTAATGCTGACGTAATATTCATTTTTTAAATATTAAGTTATTGAAGTAGTTCTGATGGGACTTAACATTTAAAGTAGTATTAAGCTTTTCATTTTTCCCTCCAAAATGGTATATTTTTGTATTAAATATTTTTGAAATTAACAATCTCGGATCATAATGTATAATGTTCCAGATTACAGGTTTCAAAACTTTTATTAATGGTCAAACTTTAAGGTACTTCACTTAGAAGTAGCTTTTTTGTTTCTCTGTGTTATTCAGTGGGCTTTGAGATGCCCCACAGTTAGAATATCTCGGCACAAAATTTATATTTTTTATTTATTTTTCTTTAGATGCTTAAAAAACCACTCTTTCTTTGCTACTTTTTGAAAATTCTCAGAAATGTTTTAATATATTTTATTTTTAATTAGAAAAATTAAATGTTTATTTTTTAAAAATCAAAATAAAATATTTAAAAAAAATCGGGGAAACAGCAAAGAAAAAGTGGTCTTCTAATGCAAAAGAAATAATTAGAAAATATGAACTCTGATGAGATATTCTGATAACTGTGAAGCATCTTAAAACCCATTGAAGAACATGCGGAAGATTAGAAGCGACTTCTGCTTGAAAAAGGGCCTGAATATTCTAGATTATAGGTTTCTGAACTTTCCAGACTTGTGTAACTTTCCAGGCACATTTTTGGTAAAGTTCCTGGAAAAACCTGTGGCAGAAGTGCTGCCACTGGCTTTCCCAAGAACATTACTGTTTTCTGTGTAACGTTTCAAATCTTTTCATAATGTAGAAACTTAACTGATATTTTATGTGCAACGTTCCAGACTGTAGGTTTCAGAGTTTTTCAGAATGGAGGGACATAATTGAGATTTCATTAGTATTGTTCCAGATTATAGGTTTCAGAATAGTGGAACTTAACTGAGATTTCATGAGTAACGTACCAGATTAGAGGGTTCAGAGCTTTTCAGAATGGTGGAACTTAACTGAGATTTCATGAGGAACGTTCCAGATTGTAGATTTCAGAATGGTGGAACCTAACTGAAATTTAATGAGTAACGTTACAGATTATAGGTTTCTAGACTTTTCAGAATTGTGGAACCTAACTGAGATTTCATGAGTAACATTCCGGATTATAGGTTTCTGGACTTTCCTGATTTGTGTAAGTTTCCTGGCATTTCTTTGGTGAAATTCCTGGGAAAACCTGTGGCAGAATAGCTGCCACAGCTTTTCTCAGGAACTTTACACCAAATTTTTTACAGTGTTGTACCAAAATATTTTACACTGCTATTTCAAAAAAAATATATATATCTGCAACATTTGCAACATTTTTTGCACCAATTTTTGCAACAATTGCAATAGAAATCTACTACGATGTTTATTGTTTAAAAATAGTGGTGTTAAAATTTTTAGGTAAAATTTTTTCAGCGACAAACATTTCATACTTCTGATAACATTAATTTTGTTATATTGCTTTGCTATACAACTTTTGTTATCTTTCTATTTTAATTATCCTTTTTTAAGTGTGTTGCGACCCATCTAACGTCGCAAACATCTGTTTGCTGCCCGCGAAAAAAAAAGGTTGAGTATAGCTGTTCTAGAACGTCTTCCGCCTTGTGCTTGTGGTTGAAATAATAAAATGGCAGGTTTTTGACACTGTCCAGACGCAGCTGTTATTTATTCATTGTTTGTCTACCGCAGATGATTTGATATTTCAATACATTCTCAGGAGAGTTTTCATTTCAAGTACCGCTTTCAATAAGATGTTTTTTAACTCAAGGCCGCTGTAAGCATAGATGCAAGGACCCCCAAATCGGTCCCTCGATATACGTCGAGAAGTTAATATGGCGGAGCTAAGAGCTAGAGCAGAGACGTTGCCACACAAAAAAGCTTAATTCCTGAATTCAGGAAACTATTCATAAAAAACTTGTTTTTTCTAGGAATCTAATAGAAACCGGTGATAACCAGGAACGTTGCTGGAACATTTGCGTGACGATACGGAATTTTCTTACAGTGTAGTTCTCTTTGAATAAGTGAATATGTTAATATTATATATTCGAAATCTGTTCGCTTGTATTTCACAAACACTTCTAGAATACGTCAAATTGAGACTTAAAACGTTCCAGCTAAACATTTAAAAACAATTTCTCTTATATTTGATGCTCATGCTGCCCACCTGCCAAACAGAGCGATAAAGTAAGCAATACACAATGAAATATGGAAATAATCATTCTTTATCATCATTAATCTATAAACAGAAATCATGCCCAACAATCTTAGAATGTTGGGAGTTTTGCACCACCGAAGCATTCCTACAGAAAAATTCTGAAAACATGACGCGAAGATAGCCGTCTTCAGTTAGTACGTAAATCTGTTGAAACCTTGAAGGGCGAATGTATCGTGAAACGTTTTAAAAGGATCTGTTCTTTACAATGTTGACAAAAATGTTGAAATAAGAAATAATATATCTGAAAGACACAGAGGATTAACACAACTTTCAAAATCAAATGCAGAAGAAAATTTCCCTGAAAATTTATCTACTTCAAGGATCCATTCACTTCTATCATTTCTTCTCCATACAAAACTCTGAAATATTCTATGTTTAAAACAAATTTCACTTAAAATCGATGACAAAATAAAGAAAAAAGATTTGGAAAATGCTACGCAAAAAAGAAAAGGATTTCGAAATAAGGTTGAAAAAGTGATGACTGAGTAGGATGCAGTGAAACGCATTCTAAAATAAAATTTGAAATACTGCGATAGGTCAAATACTATTATGATCAATCTCTGGAAACAATTCGGAGAGAACTTCATTATTTAAAAAAACAAGGCGTATTTCGCCTATATTTACTTAGTAGAAATACTGGACAAAATTACATCAACCTCGGCTTCAAATTAAAGTTTGACGGAGATATTGCGAGGCACTTTGGCCATTGTAGAATACGCAATGAAAAAATCAATCAAAATATTTATTGAGAACATTACAGTCATGAATCAAGGATTTCATTCTGAAATTCGTTCGCAAATCAATATTTTGTAATTATCATACATTTTCAGAAAATGACGACATGTGTGCCGTTTTAAAATATTAAATAGTCGTGTACATTTTATTATTTTTTTAATGAAAATTATAGCCAATATTACTAAACTTCTTTCTGGTAACCAAATAAACATATTACCGTACAATTTGGGATAGTTATAAGTGTATTATTACCACTACTCACTTTACCCCCCCCCCTCTCCCTACTACTCATTTTTCCCAATGCCTTGGGTAAAATGGGTATGAAAACAAGCAAAATTTAGAAGTTTTAACATTCAATTTGGATAAAATTCGTATGGAAACACTTCAATTTTGCTGATACTGATCTATCTCATTGCATAAACACATTAAAACTTTTTTCATGTTTTTAATTTTTTTAAGCTAAAATGAGTGCAGAATTGAAAAGTATCATTTCTCCTACCCATTATACCCTACTTTGCTTTGTACTAAGCAAAATGACAGAAATGCAGAGAAAGCATTTGTAGCTTGTGTCAGTTATAACGATCAACCTTATCTAAATATATTAACTGGAACCATTAGTTATTTTTATATTCTTTCTGTGGAATACATATTCAACAAACCGTAAAAAAGGTTTCACCTCATGTTTTGTATTGCTTCAAGAATTCTATTTCTTCAACTAATAGTATAAATAAGAAAACAATACTAAATTATAACAAATTATCTCCATGACTTAGAACATGCATATCAAACTCATTTATCACCGAGGGCCAAATTACGCATTGTAAACAAAGCCACATTACAAAAATGAAATTTACCATTACACATAAAAAATATATATAAGCTGAAACTGATGTGAAACAATAAGAACTAAAATATCTTCTTAAAACATCATCAAAAACTTTAAAATGCGCCAGGCCTTTTGAAAGATCTGAGTCTTTCTTCGTCAGGCGCAAAAAGACGTGCTTCTACTATGAAAGCAGCAGCAAGACTGAAATGAGAGATAAGAGAGAGGAAACAAGCTGAAACAACAGCCAATAGGAAAGTAGAAATCAACAGCCAATAGGAAAACAGAAGACAACAGCCAATCACAGAAGAGTAAAATCAAAACAATAGAATACAAAATAGAAGGGGAATAAGGAAGGGAAAAAAATAAATAAATAAACAAAATAGAATAAATAAATAAATAAAATAAAATGAATAAATAATAAATTAATTAATAAATAAATAAAAATTAATGAAAATAAATAAAAAATGAAATAAAGTAAATTAAAATAAAATAAATAAATAAATAAATAAAACACACAAATATATTAAAAAAATGGAAACAGATGAAAATTAAGAATAAAATAAGTAACCAAAATAAATAAATATATATAAAAACAGACTAATGTTAATTAATACAAAAATAAATTATATGGTAGTACTGAAGAGGTTTTTCCAAGCAGCAGAGAGCATTGTGGAATCAGATTTATCATTAACAATAACTTCACGATTAAGGTAAATAGCTAAATTTTCAAGAAAGTCCAATTCAGAGATACTATTGGCATTAAAGATAATTTTAGCATTTTTAAAATTAAAACAATGGCTGAAATCCCAAGAGTGCTTGGCAATAGAAGATTTAGAAATTTCTTGATTAGTTACATAACGAGAGTGTTCTTTTAAGCGGATTTCGAGATATCTTTTAGTTTGACCAATATAAGATAAATCACAGCCATTACAAGGAACATTATAAATTCCCCATTTACGAAGATCAGGAACAGGAGATTTGGTGGAGGGGAATTTGAATTTATTCACAGGTTTAAATTCACAGGTGAAGCGTCTTGAAACTTTAGCTAATTTGAAACATAAAGGAGGATAAAAAGGGAGGACAACCAAATTATCAGGTTTGCTTTTCGCAGATTTGGAAAGAGTAGATTTATTAGATGGTCTATTGAATTTCTTCACAGCATTATTGATAACAGAAGGATTGAAACCTCTTTTGACAGCAACAGTTTTTAAGTAATTAAGTTCATCCTTAAGGGATGTAGAGTCGGAACAAATTTTGAGAGCACGATTTACAAACGTATAAAATACACCGATTTTTTGGTTGACAGGATGATTTGAGAGAGCATGAGGTGGGTTAGAAACAGATCAAGGTTTTCTATAAACACAAGTTTTGAAAGAAGAGTCGCTTTTGATAACTAAAACATCAAGGAAAGGAAGTTTATTACAATTTTCTAACTCAAAAGTAAACTGAATATGTGGGTCGATAGAATTGACAGATTGAAGGATGGTAGAAATATCAAAAGGATTATCAACTAAAACAAAAGTATCGTCAACATAACGCATCCAACATTTAAAATTAACCAGATTTAATAATTCAAATTATATATATTTATATATTTTGGTTACTTATTTTATTCTTAATTTTCATCTGTTTCCATTTTTTAATATATTTGTGTGTTTTATTTATTTATTTATTTTATTTTATTTTATTTTATTTATTTTATTTTATTATTTTTATTTTTTTCATTAATTTTTATTTATTAATTTATTTATTATTTATTAATTTATTTATTATTTATTCATTTTATTTTATTTATTTATTTATTCTATTTTATTTATTTTATTTTCCCCCCTTCCTTATTCCCCTTCTATTTTGTATTCTATTATGTTGATTTTACTGTTCTGTGATTGGCTGTTGTCTTCTGTTTTTCTATTGGCTGTTAATTTCTACTTTCCTATTGGCTGTTGTTTCAGCTTGTTTCCTCTCCCTTATCTCTCATTTCAGTCATGCTGCTGCTTTCATAGTAGAAGCACGTCTTTTTGCGCCTGACGAAGAAAGACTCAGATCTTTCGAAAGGCCAAGCGCATTTTAATGTTTTTGATGGTGTTTTAAGAAGATATTTTAGTTCTCATTACACATATATTACCATCGCACAGAATGAAATTTGTACAGATAAAGTACAACCTTTCAAAGAAAACAAAAAAGGGAACGACATAAAAAAGAACACGCAAAATTCGAAAGCTATCCAGCGAAAAATAAAAAGACACACGGAAAAATTTTAAACGTAATATTTATTAAGTAAATACATGAAAGATATCTTTATTAGCATTTTCTTCAAGTTTCATTTAAAAAAATTCTGTGCCATCTGGCTGGATAAAAAGGTTCATTCATTTAGTGCTTTGCCCGCTAATAGAAATTTTCTCGGCACACACTAATTGAAAATCGCAGTGACAGAATCCACACTAAGCGAAGGAAAACTTTTATATTACTCTGACATTCACATTTTTCTTCTAATTTGGTTTTTGCTCGTTTTTATAAAGACCAATCGATCCATGAGCATTATTTTTTAAAATAAAATTTACTTTTTAAACGACAAGCTTTATTCAGTCAAAATTTTCATAATTGAATAAAAAATATCAACTGTGGTGGTTGTACCGAGTATAGGTATATTTTCCGGGAGCTCTTTACTTATTTTTAAAGCACACACCATTCTCCGAATGAAAACTGCCAACTAAGGGGGATTTTGTCTTTTAATAAATTACAATATAACGAGAGGACACGTGCGAGGGACTTCGCACTGCAGTCTGGTATTTTTTAGCAATATCCACTATTTTTAGATGCAAGTTTAAACTTCTAAGAAAATTAAGGACTACAAATATCTTCAAACAACGTTAGTCAAGTGAGAATATCATCTCATTTATTCCATCAAAGTTGCAGTAAAAACTGACCGAAGATAGGAAACGCAAAAAAATTCAATCTTATTTTAATTGACATCATCTGTTCAGGAAAAATCCTGGAATATAGAAAAATAAATTGGGCATTTGAATTTAAATTTTGCTTTTTAATCATAAATATAAAAAACCTGTAAAAATAACTAAATAAATAAATGATAAAATAAACCCGTGCAGCAACTATATCCCACTTAATATATTTATTATTATTATTATTTTATAAAAATTGTTGCGGTATTTTATTTTTGTGGCAACACTGATTTGAGGAAAACATTTAATTTCATTTATGAAAACAATGCTGGTTTAATTTTTAATTAATTGCAATTTTCAATCAAAATACATGTTTTAACGAAATTGAACGAAATTTGAATAAACTATGTCAGAGCACGCTTCGAAATCCTTTCATATGGTATATCAATTATCGTTCTGCGTTTTTCATTTACTTAGAAAAAGGATGTTGACAACAAAAATAATATATAGGATAAGCAGAAAATATTGTAATGAAGGATTTCATTTAAGTATAGAAATTTTTGGCTTTATAATATTTCTTTCTATCACTAATATTTATGTACTTTAACTTATATTATTTTCAAATTTCTTTAACTGATCTGGACATAATTTCTTCTACTTCGTAGTGAATGATTTCGAATTGCGTGCAATTAAATGTAATAGTGTTTTTTGTCAGTAGATGCATTATTTTTAAGAGGATTCATCAGTACATATTTTTAAATGAAGTATCAGTTTCAAATGTAACAATTTAACTTTCCGAAGATTTTATAGATATTTGTTAATACATTCTTAGCAAACTTCAAGAGAATTTCTGATATCAAACATAAATTTTCAGTTTTAAATTAAATGCCAGCTGATCTAAATGGCGTTCTCCGCGCCCTTGATGATATACCCTAAATATACTTAAAATCACTGCTGAATGACTTTATTTTTTAGACGAAAATAAATCCGAACTTACATAGAGTTTGGGCCTCACTGCCTTTAGCAGCTTACAATGGAAGAACTTCCCGCACCCCGGTTTGTTTTTTCTAATGAACCTCGAATTTGAATAATTTTATATTTTTAAACGAAAACCCCATCCGAACAAACCGAGAGTTGAGAGCCCCACCGCCTTCGGCAGAGGACATCTTGTGTGCTTACGCACATTCCGATCTGTTTTGATTTCATATTTTTAAACGAATCATTTTCTGAACGAACCTAATATGTTAGAGTCACCACTGTTTTCGGCAACGTACACACTCGAATATGTATGATTTTATATTTTCCAATGAAAATCAATCCAAACGTACATGGATTTGGGGGTATTTTTTCCAATTTTCGTATGTCGATCCAGATAACTCATTTGAATACTTAAAAATTCAGAAAAAAAAACGAAAAGTACGAAATCGGCATTAAAAGATATATTTATTTTGAAAAGGTAAATATCAATAATTTTTTTTAAACAAAATATATCGTTAGAATGGCAAAAATACAATAAATAATCTTTCCTTTTTTTTCTTTTTTTTTTGATCAGGAAACCGTATAAGGAATTGTAAGAAAAAAACGTGAAATCTTCGTTCGGGAAGTATCTTTTTTAAACAAATGACACCGTTAGTACAGGGAAGTATATTTTTTAAACAAAAGACACCATTAGTACAGGGAAGTAACGAGAATATGTGGGCATTTCATGGTTTTTTGGTATTTCTTTCTGAAAAGCGGATACGACCTTTGCAAAATACGAACAAACCAGGACGTTTTTTCTCCCTTTTGTTTATTTGTTTTCTACTGCTTGAAGTTCCGCAATGCTTGAAGTTTTGTACAAACGACTGCTACAGTCATTTTGCGAAAAATGAATGGATTTTTAATAAAATTTTAATTAATATCTTGGCTAATTATCAAAAAAAGGAAAAAACTATCTTCGGGCTGAATATTTTCAGGCAGACAGATTTCATCATAAGTTTCACCATAGATTCAAAATAAAATCAATAACATTATTTAAAAAAATAGCATATATAATTTTTATATATCGTTAAATTTTCAATTTCAAGATCTGCTCTTTCTAGCGTTCCAAAGAGTTATTTCTGCATTGACAATCTTTTAAAACTGAAATTTTAAAATGAGTTACATCTGACCCTATGCCTATGACATATGACCTCTACTTTCTGATATTTGCCATCTCTATCGCTACGGCAATGTATCCAGAGTGTGGAATTTATTTTAATCAAGATAGCTATCATTTTTAACACTTTCCAATCTAGTTGAAAATTGTTTATGACCTCGGTTTGTCTGCAGTCTGCCGTCTGTCCGTGCTCTAGCTTCCATAAATATGCTCAGATTGCCCTGAAATTTTGGTATGTTATTGTCGTTTACTATAGCATGTTCCCTATTTCAACTGAAGTGTGTAATATATATAGTTTTATTACAGGGACAGACAACAGTATTCCATTACATTACAGTCAATGGGAAATATTCGTTTAAAGTGCATTTTGGGGACGCTACGTCATTTAAAACATAATGAAATTGATATATAAATATGAAGCACATTAAATCATGCTTTTTGTAGAATATGGGGTGCAAAGCATTTATTATTCATTTACAGGGTAAAACAAAATATTCAGTTACACATCGTTCCATGGGGGGGAAATCATTTGCAGTGTAATTTAGTGATATTTCACTACTTCAAACAGAATGAAAATTATATGCATTACTGAGGTGCACTATAAATTGCTCTCTTGTGTGCATTGCGTTTATTTACAGGGACACACAAAATATACTAGTTACAGTACATGTGCGATATTTACAGTCTGTGTGTGATAAGTGCGTTTTTAAGTTCAATTAATTTTTTTCATAGTACGTGTTTGTTTATAAACTCGGTTGGTCATGTATCACAAGAAAATTCGTAAGTATTAAAGACTATGGAAGTGAATTGCTTCAGGGTAGTTTTTAATTGTGTTTACGCATTTTTCTGCTCAACTATATTTAGTAGACTAGTAGAAGTTTGTGGAACATAATTAAATTCATATACAGAGCAACGCAAAGAAAAAGATACATTGTCATTTATGGTTGGTAATTGCTGCGAATGAGTTTTAAGTTGGCTTTTAGCTTAATATGTGGTGTGTACAAAAGTCTTCAGATAATATACACGGCTGTACAAAAGATTTCGAGTGCATTTCCATCGATTGGAGAAAATAGCTAAATGTGAATGTTCTAACTGAACTAAATTTTATCGTACTATATATCCACATCTATTGATCGTATACAGGGCTGCACAAAATAATTGACTACTTTCTTGACACTGGCAGGTTATTTCGAAAACTGTATTTTTCAATGTAGTATATATTTTATAAACTGTTTACTTACATATCTTCTTTCACCCAACGTTGAAGTTTCGTTACAGTTTTCTGGTTGTGTTGGAAAATGTTTCATAATCTATGCTTGACGCATGATTTTTCGTTCTTGTTTTTACTAGTAATATTTTTTTTATTTAATATCGGAATGTCTGTTATTAAATAAAGCGAAGATTATTAATCTGAAATAGTGCTAGACGTTTTGAATTTTAAAAAATCTTCAAATTGACAACACTGAAGCCACGGTTTGTGGACAGTGTAAAGAGTGATACAAATGTTGAGATTTTATGCATCTTACGACATGAATTTAAACTAGGCTTTAAAACCAATGAATCTGTCCTCAAAACTCGTGCATTTGGAGCCCACGACAAGAGTTGTGTCAGAACTGATCAAAACTAATCCAAACGTTTTAAGGAAGGGAATCTCAGCCTTGAATTCAAACCCGGAAGTGACAGGTAAATTTTGACTAGTTTAAGAGAAAAAAAAAGAGGAGAATCCATTCTTCGTAATAAATTTTGATGCTAAAAATTTACAAAACTACACATTCAAACATTATAAATTGTTGAATGTGTAGTTTTGTTAATTTTTAGTATCAAAATTTATTGCGAAGAATTTATTATTTTTATTTTGAATTTAATGAGTTGAACTAATTTTCCTATCCACATTTATCGTTTTAAATAACTGTTTGATTCAACAGTATATAATTTTGTTAATAAAACTTTACTCACATTATGAACAAAATTTTCAATGTTGATACCTTCTTGATCGAAGTTTTCCATCTTGAAAACTTTTATTCTGTAAAAAAAAAAAAAAATAATAATAATAAGAAATCACAACTATAAAACAAATAAAAAATTACAATTTCTATTAATTACAGAATAAACACAAAAGAAATGTTTAATCAAAAATATTGTATGAATAGAAAATAATTCTCTTTTTAAAAGTAATAAGTGTTTCGGTTGTCGATTTTTCTCAAAATTTGAGCGTTTATCTCCATAACAAAAATAATTACCTGAATAATCAAAGTATTGTCCATCGTTAATTATGACCTTTTCTCCTATTTCTGGCAAAAGATGAATTCCGCGTCGATAAAACAACTCATCTTTTGAAGCAATCCATGCATAGACCTAATTTTTGACTTCCTCGAAAGAAATGAACTGCTGTTCTGAAAGTCCGTGCTGCATCAATTTAAATAAGTGGTAGTCCGTAGTGGCTAAGTCTGATGAATACTGTGGGTAGGGTAGGACGTCCAGTTTAACGTTTTCCAACTAGTCTTTTACACATTTAGGAAAATTAGGCTGGGCATTGTCATGTTGAAAATGACTTTATCGTGTCTTTTGACGTATTCTGGTGAATTCGGCAATATTCAATGTAATCTGCAAAAATGTTATAACGTTACAGTTTAGTCTACATAAAATAATCCTTCCAAATCTGCATCTTCAAACTTTTTCGGCTGTCCTGAACAGTCCATGTATTTTATGTCATTATCACCACTTTTAAAGCGTTTAAACCATCGTTCACAAGTCCTTGGAGTGTTTATCATGAGCTTCAACCTACAATCGATAATTTTCAGCAGCTGTTGTCTTCAAATGAAAAAAGATTATTGAGCTTCCCCGCAAAATTCCTTTTTTTTGGTACAAAAGTAAAGATATTCAAAACTACTATGAAAAGTTATGCTTCTTGCAAAATGAAAATTAGTAATGAACTGGCTGGTGATGGCGTATGTTTACCCTCCAAAACGCCATACACGTCATTAATTTATACCAACTAATAGAAACTGTACTAGTAACGCCATGTCTTAGAAAAATATACATTATTAATCGAAACTCAGTGAAGTAAAATTTTTAACCCATTTAAATTTCGAAAATGCGTTTAAAATCTAAACGAAATCTAACAATGGAACATTTATAATTAACGTTATGTTACTTTTTCAATCACTGGAGAAACTTAGTACCTATCAAAGAGCCTGCCAATTCATTTTTAAAATTTAAGTCCTTCCTAAGACCCGAGACAATATATCTTTTGCAGAAGTTTACTTAAGTTTGTTACCGAAAGTACTCTGTAGAAAATATTTAATAACATTTTAGAATTGTTTCATGATTAAGTTTCCCACTGGAAAATTTCTTCTTGCACAGAAATAAGTATAAACCCTAAATACCCTCTCATGATTTTTCATGTCTTTGGAATTATGTTTAACCCCTTGGGGACGAGCGACACGTATACGTGACGCATAAGATGCTCAGAATCCTCGATTATTCCCACCAGTTACTTTTTATTGCAAACTTTGCCTTATTTAATGACAGCATTTCTATTATTCAATTAGGCGAAAATTTCTGTTTTGAAAAACCGGTGGTAAAAGATTACAAAATCTGTAAAGGACGCTCGTCGCGAAAGGGTTAAAATAGCAAATTCGGTATTTACACCCAATAACCCAATCACTTGTAGGAATCTGCAAAGGTCACAATTCTTATTCTTTTGAAATGTCATTCTACAAATATGACCGAAAGACATGACTGCAAGACATGACCGAAAGACATGAGCGAGGATAAGCAAGAGATACTTCAACGGCTTCATTATGTTACTAACAACTAACACTGACCGTGTAAGGGCTTCAGAATCACATAGAATATTTCTCCTTAAATCCCATTAATAACATTCCCTTTGAAACTGATTTTTAATGGACTTGTAACACACATTAAGCAACTTAGATTGCATTCTTCTTTCTCAAATAAGTTTTTTTTTCTTTTTTTTTTTTTTTCAATTTGCGAATAAATAAAATTTTTACTTTGAGCCCGAGCACGCCTGAGTCCGAATACTGAAATAAAATTCGAACCCGCGGACGTCTCAACTCTAATCAATAGTATCTATTACATAAGTTAAATAGTGTAATACCCCAGGCTTGTGTAAAGTGGAAAAAATGTGGTGACCCCATACATTTTAATCACCAAATTGTTCCAGATGAAACGGAAATAGCCATTCAAATGGAAATAATGTCTATTTTCGGTTATGATGTCATACACTCACGCACAGTTTTTTTTATCGGTTATAAAAAGGAAAAAAGTCGCCAAATTTAGGGGATTTTTTCCTTTAATGGTAACCTAGCCATTGTATTAAGTTATTCGTTTGGCGCGGTCTTGAAAATCGCGCCAACCAAAAAGTCGCCAAACTTATGTTTATATGTTTGCGTAAATGTAAAGCATCTGTTCCCTACTTTCAATTTATGTTTTTTTTTTTTTAAATAAGCCTTGGAGGTCGTCTTCATACTGAAATTGTACCAAACTCTGAATTTTTCAATGCGAACACCTAGATTTAACATTATGTTTGGCTTTTCAGTAAATTCTATTTTAAAATACCAAACGGCAAGTCATTCAGTGAAGAAGTTTGGCACATACGTAAATTTAAATTTTTGAAGCATTGGTGTTAATTCATTATTAATATTTTTAAAACGAACTCCAATGCCTGTAGTTCTTTTAAGTACAATAATTCAAGAACTATGGATGAGGAGATATTTTAGATTTATGTATTTGAAGCTTCTATAAATCGATTTATGTTTTTAAAAAACTTATAGGTCATAAAATCCTATGCTTTTTGAAAAAAAAATCGAAAAAACATTTTTAAAATAAATTTTCGAAAAAAAATATGAACTGTAACCTATGCATTTTTAACAGAAATCGATTTATAGAAGCATCGAATAAGCGAATCCAATATGTCAGCTTTTGAGTTATGCTTACAAAACTACCATCATTGCAATCTTTTTCGCAACTTATACAAATGAATGTAACATTAGGAGTTTCAGAAACTGAAGACAATCATAATTCCTTCCCGTCTGGCATCCCAAAGTAAAACTTTTCAAAAAATCCAAATATAATGTAAAAACTAGTTGTTCGTACTGAAATTTTCAGAGTTTGGTACAATTTCAGTATGGAGAAAAGTTTCCCTACTCCCTCAGTTTATTTTATCTATAATAACAAAGTTTCGATCTGTGTGTGTATCTGCTAGCAAAATCTACCGCACGTAGGAGTCTGCAATTTTGGGTGAGGGTAGTCCAAGGCGTACCCCTAATACATCTGAGGCTCAGATTTTTAATTTTTTTATAATTAGCCGAGATATTTATTAAAAACCTATCAAAAAGCAATTTTTTGCATATATTGACAATCGCGTATGCTCTGTCCCTGCTTTACAGAGCGCGTACAAGGAAAGAACTAACTGCTGATTTATTTATTATTATTTTTTTGCCTTTTGTTTTAACCTCTATCGACAAAACAGTTCGGGATACGGAAAAACGGAAGACATATTCCTAAAGTTAGTACTTTGACGTTTTAAACGCTGCAGTCAGTTCTAAAAAATATCGTTATTAACTCGTTGAAAAGTAAATTTCAAAAAGAACCATTTTCGCGGTTGACGTTTTCTCCCTTATGGATATCCTCCCTCAGGCCGCAATTTTAGAGGTACCGACAAATAAAAATTATTCCCCTAAAGCCGAGAACTTCTTATTTACAACGATGCAATCGGTTGTCAAAAGTAAGAATTTCAATCATTTCAAAACTTTCGGCGTCCGCACGTCGCCTCCCGCTAAAAGAAACGCTAAAAGTAACTAAATGTCCGTATTTGACACAATATTTTATGAGCATCTCGGCAGACGAGATTTACATCGCCTACAAATATTTCGAAAAGTTCCGATGAGCAGAAGTGTTTAAGGCGACAGTGGACGTTCAAACTCATTTTTTTATTTTTTTTTTATTTCACTTTAAATACTATTCAAGGACACACTATATGCATTATGGCATGTATTTATCACACCAGAATTTAAAAAAAAATTTTTTTTTGGAGAAAAATAAGGAATTTTTCTGAATTTTTTAACCGTTACGCAGAATTTTTCAAAATGTCCCATGCGCATTCCATATCAATTAAAATCATCAATATTTTTTATGCAGGTTTGGTTTATATATACAAATAAAACTTGGTATCATATTTTATATATTTGAATATAAAGGTAAAAAAAAAAAAAAAAATCAAAATTTTTTGAAATTTTCCGCATTTTTGCATCATATTTTTTCAATTAACTACCTTTAAATTTTTTAAATTATACCTCATTTCAAAAAACCATACCAAGTTTTATGACAAATATAATGATAAATAGCTACAAAAAATTTCAAACTATTCAGATGAAATAGTATGCGCATGGAGCATTTTGAAAAAATGGAAACCGACAAAATTTTTGAAATGAGAAAAACAATTTTAAAGTTTTAGTATTGGTAAACATAAGAAAATATACCCTGAAAGGGACTAAAATCATATATATGCAAAACCTTTACATGTTTAATGAATGATTCCACCAAAATAATTATTTATAATCTCCCCCCCTCACCCCCCCCCCCCCCTGTTGAGTGTCTGAAAAAAAATCATTTTTTCTGCGATTGACTAATAAAGTTTGAGATTTTTCTTCGCAACCAATTATAGAATTTCTCAGTTTCATCTTTTTACAGATTACTAAAATTCTGTATTCTCGCCCCCCCCTGCCCCCCTGCCCCCCCCTTGAAAAAATTAATTTTTTCTGCGATTGACTAATAAAGTTTGAGATTTTTCTTCACAACCAATTGATGAATTTATCGGTTTCATCTTGAGACAGATTACCAAAATTCTCGATTCTCCCCCCCCCCCACCCCCCTGTTGAGTGACAGAAAAAATTCATTTTTTACTGCGATTGACTAATAAATTTTGAGATTTTTCTTCGCAACCAATTATTGAATTTCCCACTTTCATCTTTTTACAGATTACTAAAATTCTGTATTCTCGCCCCCCCTGCCCCCTTGCCCCCCTTGGAAAAAATCATTTTTTCTGCGATTGACTAATAAAGTTTGAGATTTTTCTTCGCAACCAATTATAGAATTTCTCAGTTTCATCTTTTTACAGATTACTAAAATTCTGTATTCTCGCCCCCCTGCCCCCCCCCTTGAAAAAAATTATTTTTTTCTGCGATTGACTAATAAAGTTTGAGATTTTTCTTCACAACCAATTGATGAATTTATCGGTTTCATCTTGAGACAGATTACCAAAATTCTCGATTCTCCCCCCCCCCACCCCCCTGTTGAGTGACAGAAAAAATTCATTTTTTACTGCGATTGACTAATAAATTTTGAGATTTTTCTTCGCAACCAATTATTGAATTTCCCACTTTCATCTTTTTACAGATTACTAAAATTCTGTATTCTCGCCCCCCTGCCCCCCCTTGGAAAAAATCATTTTTTCTGCGATTGACTAATAAAGTTTGAGATTTTTCTTTACAACCAACTATAGAATTTCTCAGTTTCATCTTTTTACAGATTACTAAAATTCTGTATTCTAGCCCCCCCCCTGCCCCCCTTCCCCCCCTTGAAAAAATTATTTTTTTATGCGATTGACTAATAAAGTTTGAGATTTTTCTTCGCAACCAATTGATGAATTTTTCGGTTTAATCTTGATACAGATTACCAAAATTCTCGATTCTCCCCCCCCACGCCCCCCTCCCCTGTTGAGCGGCTGAAAAAATTAATTTTTTAGTATGATTGACTAATAAATTTTTAAATTTTTTTTCGCAACCAATTATTGAATTTCTCAGTTTCATCTTTTTACAGATTACTAAAATTCTGTATTCTCGCCCCCCCCCTGCCCCCCCCCCTTGAAAAAATTCATTTTTTCTGCGATTGACTAATAAAGTTTGAGATTTTTCTTCACAACCAATTGATGAATTTTTCGGTTTCATCTTGAGACAGATTACCAAAATTCTCGATTCTCCCCCCCCCCCTGTTGAGCGACTAAAAAATTCATTTTTTACTGCGATTGACTAATAAATTTTGAGATTTTTCTTCGCAACCAATTATTGAATTTCTCACTTTCATCTTTTTACAGATTACTAAAATTCTGTTTTCTCGCCCCCCCCTGCCCCCTTGCCCCCCCCTTGAAAAAAATAATTTTTTCTGCGATTGACTAATAAAGTTTGAGATTTTTCTTCGCAACCAATTATAGAATTTCTCAGTTTCATCTTTTTACAGATTACTAAAATTCTGTATTCTCTCCCCCCCTGCCCCCTTCCTCCCCCCCCCCTTGAAAAAATTATTTTTTTCTGCGATTGACTAATAAAGTTTGAGATTTTTCTTTGCAACCAATTGATGAATTTTTCGGTTTAATCTTGATACAGATTACCAAAATTTTCGATTCTCCCCCCCCCGCCCCCCCCCCTGTTGAGCGACTGAAAAAATTAATTTTTTGGTATGATTGACTAATAAATTTTTAGATTTTTTTTCGCAACCAATTATTGAATTTCTCAGTTTCATCTTTTTACAGATTACTAAAATTCTGTATTCTCGCCCCCCCCCCGCTCCTCCCCCCTTGAAAAAATTCATTTTTTCTGCGATTGACTAATAAAGATTGACATTTTTCTTCACAACCAATTGATGAATTTTTGGGTTTCATCTTGAGACAGATTACCAAAATTCTCGATTCTCTCCCCCCCCCCCCCCCCCCGTTGAGCGACTAAAAAATTCATTTTTTAGTGCGATTGACTAATAAATTTTGAGATTTATCTTCGAAACCAGTTACTGAATTTATTGGTTTCATCTTGCGACAGATTACCAAAATTCTGGATTCTCCCCCCCCCCCACTCCCCCCCCCCTTGATAAAATTAAATTTTTACTGCAATTGATTAATAATTTTTTATATTTTTCTTCGCAACCATCTGATGAATTTCTTGGTTTTATCTGGCGGCATATTAGCAAAACTTTGGAATTCTTAATTTTTTCTGTCGTTCAACAGGTTGGGGGGGGGGGGCTAGGGGGGGGAGATTTAAGAATTTTCGTTATCTGTCGCAAGATGAAACCGACAAATTTATCAAGTCGTTGCGAAGAAAAAAATTTAATTTTTACAGTTACTCCCAGTAAAAAATGACTTTTTTTTGGTCACTCAACAAGGGGGGGGGGCGGGGGGGAATCAAGAATTTTGGTAATCTGTCGCAAGATGAAACCGAGAAATTCATCAATCGGTTGCAATTGAATGAAAATTAAAAATAAACAGTTAATTAGAAGAAAAAATTCATTTGCAAATATTTGTAAACAAACATCAGCTGATCACGACAGCCGTTTAATTAATTATAAAAATGTAAATAAAATCCGAAAAAATCATCCGATTGTAATTATTTAAGTTGGAGATGAAAGCTTACATGGAGCTTTATTCTTTGGGGACAAGAAATTTTTTTCGAAAATTTGAGCGATTTTGCTGATTTTGAACGTCCACTGTCGCCTTAAGTAAGAAAACCAGGGCATAAAAAGCTCATTTGTTAAGGCGGTGAATTAGAACGGAGTTTATACCGTCAGATCACGTGATCTCCGTCAACTCAATCCGCTGACTTAAGCTGCGTTTTCACTGGTCGACCCAACTACCTAAAAAACACAGCGACCCAGCGACCTAAGAGCGTTTTCACTGGTTATAGGGAAGCACTAGCGCTAACCAATCATGAACAAGGTTTTACTGCGCAAGCGTCATATTTACGGATCGATATCAGCTGTGATGCTGTGAATGATTATAAACATAAACAAATAATTATTTGTTGTCTTGTTAATAACAAATGTTTTGCGTGGAAATAATCCAAAGTTTTGGCTAGTTTTCGCTATTAAAGGGTCTTAAATAATGCCACACAAAAATATTAATCTTCCGTTAATAAATCAATGATAACTATTATTTTTTTTGTGGTTTCAAAAAATAAAACATTAGTACATTTTTTTAATAATGACGATCGTAAATCATAAGATTTCGAAGTCACTCAGAATACAGTGAAAGCTCATTTTATCTGAGAATAATTTTTATTGCATATGACTTGTATATCCAAAATTATATTTCTGCTTTTCACAAGTTAAATTAAAAGTCTAAATATGTTTTTGATATTTACTTCAGTGCTATATTCAATTTATTTGTACATGCAATATATCATTTTTGTGCCAGTGCAGTTATACTTTTGAAACAAATAGTAATATTTATCATTTATTTAAAAACACCTTTCAGGATTGTCATTATACATGAGGCTTCTCCAAGGTACATGCTAATAGCATGTATCAGTTGATCACACTGGCAGCTAGTTTTATCATATAATCACTACAATGTAGAATTATAGAATGTAGTTACATCTACTTTTTGTGACACCCCCAACCCCTCCCCACAAAAAAAAAAAAAAAAAAAAAAAAAGTCTTTACAGTAAAATGCAAATTAAATGTATTTAAAATTGTAAATTTTACTGTATGATTTTTTTTACATCAAAGTTTGATGCAGATTTTTTTTCCCCATCTCTCGCATGGGTATTTTTTTTTTTTTAATTATGTTTTGAGAAAAGTAAAATGATGTAACAAAAAGTCAAATCCAGTTACTCTTAAATTCAAACTGATATATATATATATATATATATGTTAAGTTTACCTTTTTGGCGAGCTTATTTTGTTTGCAAATTACACATTTTAAATCCCAACAAATTTTTTTTTCTTTTTTTTTAATGTAAAGTGTTCACTTTTCTAAAAAAAATAATTTTGTGAAGGTACTTCTTTTATTAAGAATAATTTTGTGAAGTGGTCCCAATTTTTGTCAGAAGCAATCACTGATTTTTCAAATAGATCACAAAAAAAAGGTACTTTTATGTTAGCTGGGCCAATATTATATTATCTTGCTAATATGTTTTTTTTCCCCTCCAGCTATAGCACCGTTTATTTTTCACTTGCTTAGATTAGAAACAATGGCTTGATGTTGAAATAAAATATTTTGGTTTTTTGTATTATTTCATTTATTATTATTCTTCTTTTAAATAAATGTACTTTAAATATATGTGATATGTGTATTTTAAATGAAAAATTCATATTTTAAATAAAATTAATGATAAGTCTATATTTCAAAAGAAATTAATAGAATACGAATAATGGTAATAACAACAATATTTAACGATTAATCTCATGTGCTAGGCTGACATAAAGCCAACATTGCATTTGGCAAAGATTCTGATTTTTTGTTGTGATAGTTCGTTAAATTTAAATAGTTTTACATCATTGTTTTTTAAAATGTATATACATAAATACTTTAAAATGTGAAAAAATAGGGCAGGTATGTGAATTTTTATGCAATATTGCTTAAATAAATGCATAATTTAGTCATTTTCGGTGGCATGGATGCCATAAATGGTGGTTTATCGCTCTTTTCTAGCGATCGTGAAAGTGTTACATTGGCGATATGTTTATGGTGGTTTATCGCTCTTTTCTAGCGATCGTGAAAATGCTACATTGGCGATATGTTTTTGTTTATTTTGTAATTACGATTAATAATGAAGGGGCAGATATTTGTATCAATTACACAAGTCAGATGTATGTTCCCAATAAAAAAAAATAATAACGAAGGCTTCTCTTACTATTTGATTAATCTAAATTGTTTAAAAATCAATACTAAACGAACAGAAGAGTAAACAATATTTAATTTGTTCCTAAATGTAAACTTAATATGTCATTTATTTGTATTGTTTTATTTATAACATATTATTTCTTTCGTTTAGATTTTTCACTTGAAAGTTAAATCAGATTTTTTAAATTAATTATCTTTACCAAACTTAATAAGCTTAAAAAGATTGTTATAAAAATAACAATGTTAATAAACTTAAACTGTTAAACTTGCATTTATATTACATTAAGCTTAACTATTTACATTAAACTTTTTCTCCTCATCATTCAAAATATCTTAAACTGTTTAATTGTAAAATTTAAAAATAAAGTACAGTTGGAAATTTTAAATTAATAATCAAAATAACTGTTGAAGATTTCAATTACAAATAATATGAGGTTGTGAATCAATATTTTATTTTCAATATTGTCACAATAAAAAATAATTTAGACTAATGAAAAAAAAAAATCACTCATTTACATGAAACTATTCCAACGTTCTACTACCAACAACAAATTATAGCGTAAACATTAAAATTTCAAGAATTAGGGATATTACATCAAATATGCTTCAGTCAATCACTTAGTCTTATAGTTTTTTTCACTCTAAATAACAAACAATAGAACTTAATACTATTCTAATTTGTGCTCTAAATAGCGTCACAAAAAATAGAGTGAACACTAAATTCTGCAAATTTATTCACAGAATAAACATAAAGAAGTATTTTGTTTTCTTAACAAAGGTTTTAAAATATTTTAGTATTTGATTTCAATAATAAATAAATAAAATCCTTTTTTATATTTTTGAATGTAGTTAAAAATAAACATAATTTGAGAATAGTAAATATTTACTGTGTATCGCACTAAATAATGTTACAAGTTTTTGAATGCATCTTTACATATATGTATCTAAAATATATAACTTTTTTTCCGTACAACTATGGTTGTTGTATTGTTAAATTGTAGTCAGAATAAAATAAGAAATAATGTAAATAAATAAATACTCTATTTTTCGCGAAACCTTGAATGTTAAGTGTGTGTATTTCATAGATTTGACAGCATCAAATTTGTAAACAAACAAACGTCGCCAAGCAAAGGCGCCAAAAGTAAGGGTTAACTTACCGGAAGTAAAGGCAAATGTTTCTACATTAGTGTCCTCGGCTTGAGGTTTACAGAAAATTCAGTCTATAAATAGCTGTCAACTATGCCACTTTTTTGTTACCAGTACTTCCGAACAGAAGTCTTCGCCTAATCTTGACATGGTTTAATTGCAGAATTTTGCAATTAAATAAGGTCAATATTACTATCCGGATTTAGTAGCAACACAGATAAGGATTAGTTGGCAGCTATGCATATATATACAGTAAAATCTAATGAATGAACAAATAGCAAAAACATTTATAAAAAAAATTTCAGAAAATCTTACTCGCTGAGCATTTTTTTATCAACCAACAATATAAAACATACATGAATGTCCTGGTAAGTTGTGGTGCACAATATTTATAAGCTCTGGCTATATTTAAGTATTCACTGAAAACAAAGAAGTACCAGAGCTGAGCTCCATCATAAATTAAGCACTGATTGCTAGATATCCAGTATTCACTTATAAAATTCATGTAAAATAAATATTTCAATAATATTGAACACCTGCTCCAATTCAAATCCATCAAAGCAAAATAATCTGATGATTTAAAATTATAAACAAGCATCTTTGACTGCTCAAGTGTACAATTCTTAAAATTAAAAATAACGCTAAGGGGCAATTCAAGTATTATGTAAGCAGTAACGAGGAGTTCAGGGTTTGATTATTTTTGCTGACAGGGAGAAGGGGGGGATTATGACAATTCTTATGAATGCATTAGACAACGCAGCAACAACAAGAAAAAATACATGATGGGAAATGAGTATTCTGTAGTCCGCTCGGAACTTCAAACACGTAACATTTCTATGATTCCTGTTAAAAATTTTAGTTATGATGACTAATTAAGTTACGGCCTATTGTTAAGTTTTATTGTTCAATGCGATAAACAACAATATATTAAAACCATTTTGCATTATTTTGATACCACAACCCCTATATATGCCTATTTATATAAATTTGTAAGATTAATAGTGTAAATTAATGGTAACTGTTTTTTCCTGGCAAACAGTGTTGACGTACAAAAGGTCAAAATCATACATAAGCAAAAAAAAAAGGAGGGGGTTACTATTTGCTTATTTTTTCTGATAAGGGAAGGACGGGGTATAAAATTACTAAAAATATGCTTACGGGTATACTTGAACGACCCCCTAAGGTCACTTGCGAGGTAACATCACCATACAACTTTTGTTTTATTCATGTTCGACGAAAAATATCTCTTCTCTGTCAGAACCACCAGCAAAAGGGAAAAGGTTGCTAGAATTTACTAGAAAATGCATATCGCCAAAATTTCACGACTTTTCGATTTTTCTTAGCAGGAAAATTTCCCCCCTTTTTTTTTTTGCAGACAAAAGCATTAATTTCAAGATTAAATAGATTATTTTTTTAGATTTGTGTGAGAAATAGGCCATATCAATGTATATTTTAAATATTAATACTAGTTGGCGTTGCCCGGGCCCATAATAATAAATTTAAAAAGAAACATCAAGTTTTTATTATTTTATATCTTTAATCAGATTTTGTATGACATATTTTAAAATGAAAAATATTGATATTTAGTGATAAAAGTGCTCATTTTCTTGTTTACGTAGGGTCATTTCATAGTTTTAAAATAAAAAGTTCTTTTTGTCCGAACTCTTTGAAATCTTTATTGGTGCTAAATAAACGGTTTTACAACCTGTGTAAAAATTTTGGGAAAAAATATTGTTATCTAGTTGTAAAAGAAATGTTTTCTTATATTTTTTTTTGTTTGTTTGTTTTCATGTTGGTTCCTTTAACATAGCAATAACAAAATAGTCTTCATTTTCAAAACTCTCTGACATTTCAATCGGTTATAAATATTACTGTATCCAAGCTCTCTTTAAAATTTTGTCTGAAATTATATTTTAAAATGAAAAAATTGGCGAAAAAATATTAATATTTATTTAGTGATGCACTTATTTTCTTGTTTACATAGGGTCGTTTCATAGTTTTAAAATAAAAAGTTCTTTTTGTCCGAACTCTTTGAAATCTTTATTGGTGATAAATAAACGGTTTTACAGCCCGTGTAAAACTTTGTGAAAAAATATTGTTATCTAGTTGTAAAATAAATGTTTTCTTCTCGCTTTTTTGTTTGTTTGTTTTCGTGTCAGCTCCTTTAACATAGCAATAAAAAAATTGTTCTCATCTTCCGAACTCTCTGACATTTCAATCCGATATAAATATATAACTTTATCCAAGCTCTCTTTAAAATTTTGCGAAAAATATGCATATTTAGTATTGGAACAATGAGTTCTTAAAAAAAAAAGCTTCAGCTTTCAATCTCAGAGCAAAAATATATTAGAAGATCTATGCTTAATGCAATGGTGAGGTGATTCCATCTGTTTGCAATCAACCCTTTTCAATTTCCCTAGGATAAACAGGTGAGGGCTAATACATCAGGTTTTCCCTTTCTGAGGGGAGAAGCCTTCAAGAAACATTGGCGCATGTGCAAAAAGACGATATTCGTGTGGAAAATAGAATGTGCTTTTAATTTTAAATATATAGATAAGCCAACTAAATATATTGTTGATCACTTTACATAATTTATTATTACAATAGATATTAAAAAAATGTATGCATGGCTTTTTTCTGTGAGATGTTTGTTGGAGGCGAGTGGGTGCATTCTCCTAAACATTGTGTAAATCTAAGGAGACAAAAAATTTAAAAGATACTTCCTCATTATAGTGGCCTTCACAATTACTATTATCCCACAGTTGTAATGATTTTGCCAATCTTATACAGTAGACTTCCTTAAATTTGTGTAGCTTAAAACCAGAGGTTATGCAGATTTTAGAATTTAGCAGATTTTTGGTCACTGTTTTATTTACATTTTTTAAACAATAATTTGAATTTAATAATGCACTGAAAATTATAATGAATGCTTACAATAAAATAAAATAAAAAAATTAAGAAAATTTAAAAAACATTTAAAATATAAAAGTGAAGGTCAAGTAAATAATTATTAATGCTTAATTAAATATGATAATGATGAGATATTTTTTTCTTAAATTATTCAGTGAAACTCACCTTATAAATGTACACTAATAATTCACATAAAAATCTTAAAATAACAAAGTTTTTTTTCATGTTCAGCCGTGCTTAATAACCAAAAAAGCTTGATTATACAAAAATTATTTGGTTAAAAAAATATATATATATTGCAATCGCCACTCATATCAGCAGTATCTAGAATTTTTTCAGAAATAAATTTATACTTTCTTCATGAGAAAACACGAGTTGAATCATATCAAACAGAATTACATATTAAAATGTGTACAGAATGATATAAAATTAAAAAAAAAAAAAACTAAAATT
The DNA here is from genome assembly GCA_963931845.1 of Maratus michaelseni. Taxonomy (NCBI): domain Eukaryota; kingdom Metazoa; phylum Arthropoda; class Arachnida; order Araneae; family Salticidae; genus Maratus; species Maratus michaelseni. Next base: position 68,833,352 of record OZ007599.1, on the reverse strand, counting down.
TTACACTTACATCTTAATTATAAATTTCATTGTTTACATCAGAAACGATGTGTGGATTTTAAGAATTTGCAGATTTTAGGGTGGTGGATTTGAGGAAGTATACTGTATATATGTATATCCTAAATGTACCCAATATATATATATATATATATATATATATATATATATATATATATATATATATATATATATATATTCATAATATTTACATCTAAAATATCATATATACATCATAAAATGTCAATATTATTTTAATGTCATATATGTACTATAACTTGGCGATACATTTTAGTCGCCGCTATCTATATCAAGGAAATACCATATTAAATATTTTATTACATTTTAATTAATTTTTTGATAATTATAAATTACTCTGGATAGAAATTACAGACTGCCCAAATGGCGATTTTCTTGTGTCAAACTGAGTGTCCCCCTAAACAGATATAAGAAAGGACAACACGGACTGAAGCCCCATGAGTTATGTCACAAATTTTAATACAACCTTTTTTATTAACCCGGGAGAACTCGCACTTGAGATTTTCTCTCACCATCATACTTTTCTTTGTCCCAGCTGTTGCAATAAGACTCTTATTTAAACCCTTTTTTTCATTTAAAATTAAATTTTAGAAACTTTTTTTTTTATCATTTTACATTTTTTTGTGAATAAAGTATTAAGACTAAGAATAAAGTATTAAGTTCTGGTGTGACAAGAAATCTAGCAAGTTCTCGCGGGTTAAGTATCATAAACATCTTACGGAATATTAATAAAAATGGGATAAATTATTGCAATAACAATAAACGCTTACTTTTGGTAAAGCTTTCTCCCTGCTAGATCAGTTGCTGGTGAACACAGCTTTTCCCATTTTACAGTCGAAAAAGCATTGCTGATGTATACAGTTCCAATTAAGCATCAATATACACCAAGCAATATTTATTCAACTATGCCACAATGCAGCAGTAGTTTTCACCAGAAAATGGCAGCTAGGTAGCATCAGATGAGGTCAATTCTTCAGAGGATGGCTCTTGGGAATGCGATGTCAGTGCTACAGACTTGCACAAAAAAGTAGCGGTGGGGAGAGTCCTCTCACTTGGAGGTCCGTAGATAAAAGAGAAATGCCAATCAAGCCATGTGGTATCTCGTGAAATAAAAGTTTCACATGTGGGTGAACCCAATTCCTTCAACCACATTGATATCTACAGTTGTCCAGGATACAACAGCAACATTGGCTCTAAAAAGAGAGAAGATTTCAGATTTTAAAAGTTTGGTTGAAGTAAAAATTATTCTAGAAATATTTTATAACATTTTCAGTTTAATAATATGCACCATATGAAGTATAGATAATGATAATTTGTGAGCTTTTCCAAAATATTGTTCATTAAGTTTAAAATGTCATAAAATATATATTTATATTGGCACAGATGTCATATGTGCACCACATTGGCGCGAATTTTTTCCCGCCAACTTGGCGAACAAAATAAATTGTTGTTTATTTGCTTTTATTTTTTATTTCAATTCTATAAATTATTTTTATTATGTATATCAATTAATACGCACCACATTAGCGTGATTCCTCCCCCCTCTCCCCCAGCAATTTGGCAAAAACTTTGTTTTTCAATATTAATGTTATAATGTATGTTAACGTTTATAACACTAACGTTATTTTATTTTTACATTGAAATAAAAGATCACTGCATGCTATTTGTGACAAAGTTTTTGCCAAATTGGCAGAGGAAAAAAATTGCGCCAATGTGGTGCATATATGACATCTGTGCCTTTATATTTTACAGATTTTTTATTTAAAATTGACTCACTAAAAAAAAATTCACTTTTAAATATTAATGATAAATCATAAAATGGTTTCCTAATCTATTATTAAAACAATACTTAATTATCTTTAAACATCTAAAAATTAATGGATTTGTTTTTTCATATTGGTAAGTTCACAGCACTACTGTCAATCTGCAGATAATGAATTTTACCATCTATCTCTCAGACATCATTACACAAGCATAAAATTTCAAATAACAGAAGTTGCATAATGCAACACTGTATTAGTTTAAAAAAATTATCACTAGAATATTCACTAAATTTTGTTTTCCTTATTAAAATATAGTAGAAACCTAAACTGACTCAATAACATTTATCAGGATATAACAATCATCTTATAACTGATACAATATAAATATAAAACTATTTGTAAAATGCAGTAGAAAATGTTACATAAGACTAAATGAAATACAGCAAACTACGTCTAAAACAGAATCGACCAGGACCGAGAAAATTTTCCATCATAGAGAATATTCTACCTTAGACAGTGTATAGGGGAGACCGGTACACAGTGGACCACTTTTTCAGTTAAAATTTTTTTCTCTTTAACAGACTGACCGATCTGTATGAAAATATTTTAAAATATTCCTTAAACCTTCTTACATCCATCATAATTTTCTCACAACATAGTCTTCAATAGATTTTTCAAAAAAAAAAAAAAATTATATACACTGGTCCACCCACCGGGGTACAGGGGACCACTATTAGGTATTATCTAAAATACAATATAAATCTATTTTTCATTAATCTAATTCTTTTTTGTTGCCCCTTCACCTGCAAAATAACATAGTAATATAAATTTTGAAACAAAAACAAAAAAATTATTATATTTTGAAAATAATAACAGATTAATACAGGAACAATTGCAATTTAGTTGAAGTTATTACTTAAGTACAAAAAAATCAGCTCACATTAAAATTTGCAAATGAAATTCCAAAGTACTTATGAGTAAGATTGAGCCTGGAATTTTCAAGAAATAATTTTTGGGTCAGAGAGCAACATTATGAAATCATTGACATCAACAGCAGATTCATCTACAGTTTTGGGAGAAACAAACTGATTTCCATTCAATTTGCGTCTCATGAATCTTACTTGAATAGAATCATGAACAATTAGACTACAGTTATATTTATCAAAGGCAGTAAATACAAAACAAAATATTTCTTACTATGTTAAATAAATTGTTATTTTTATTTGTTTACTTTATTTTACAGTTAAATCTACTTTAAAACAATCTTTCTTTATAGAAAATAAGCAATTATTAAATATTTTGAACATTCTGCATTAGAGGAGCAGAGTGGATTGTGGACCACTGTGCCCCAGGAGTGGGTGGTCCACTGTACCCCATGTTGAAGTTCAATAAATAATCATATTAATATTGTTTATAGCTTTCTTTTAAACATATTAACTTTAAAGTAAAATAAAAACAAGTATCTTAGCTTTGTAAAAAAGCTGTTTTATTTTATTTATCTACAACCTTTAATTACAAAAAAAAATAAAAATATGATGATGAAAAATTTTACTTTTAGAAGCTCAAAACAACAAAGCAGGATAAAATAGTTCAGTCTGAGCTAAACATATTTTCTGAAGGCTAGAAATAATCATTGCAGTGCAGTTGTCTATTAGGATAGAAGAGAAGCTTAAAAAATAAATTAAATAAATAAAATATTAGGGGGTGGTCCACTGTGTCCATAGGTCCAGTGTGTACCGGTCTCCCCTAACTCTATTTAAAATGGGGACTTTAAAATCTTTTTGCATTACACAAAGTTTATTGTACACATAAAAGGTCTAACCTAAATCATAAAGTGGTTTCTGTTATTCTAATGCTAATTTGTGAAAGAATACCTTACCATTAAAAAATATTTTAAACATTATTTGCAATGTGCCAGTTTGTTTATTTAAGCTTAGCATGCTATTAAATATTATTTTTTTTAAGTTACATGCCTTATAAATGTTTGTTTATTTCCCATCTAATTCTTAAAATTTTCCTAAAGAAAAAGATAAACACAGACTTGGAACTTAATTTCTCCTTTTTTCTACATTCATAATTAAGAAAATAATAAGACTGAAGAGCAATCAAAGAATCCAAATCTAATAACTTGTTTATAATATTAAACCTGCTGCTTTCTTGTTGACCAAATAAAGTACATATAACAAATTCAATGGGATAACTCTCAGATTCGTTACTCCTCACTTAGAGAATACAGAATATTTTTTACACAAAAAGAGCATTAATTCTGATCAAAGTTACAGGATTTATGGATTAAACTATGGTGAAGTAAAAGTTCATTAGAATTGAAATATCACATGAAAACATTGCTCAATTAATAACAAATCATACATGATAATGTGTACCAATTCTTAGAGATGTCGATTTAAAAAAGTTGTATATGATTGCAATTGAATTAAATTTTATACAAAGTTTTAAATCTTCATAAAAGTTTCAGCATGAATTTAATAACAAAAAAGATTAAACTCAAATATAGTACATCTGCAGGTGAAATGCATAAAAAAAAGAAAAATTAAACAACAGAACAGCAGAGTTTTCTTTATATAGCAAAGCTAACAAGTAAATCTCTGAAAAGGCAAACTGTTTTGAAATTAGTAATACATATTTCACCTTTAAAAGAGAACATGATAATACAAAATACACTGGCTTATTTAATTTAGAGAAAGTTTGTTTACATGCTTGAATAAACATGAATGTTCAAGTATTAACAAAACTGGATTGACGTTTGTCTTTAACTAATTTTCAATTTTAAATATCAATGGGCTGGGCTACAGTAAACAAATCTTTATTAATACTTATAATATAATTATTTTAAATCAGAAAAGAGAAATTTAATTCTAAATTGCCGAAAAACACATTATCAAATAAGGATATATAATAAATTAAAATCAATGAAACAAGTATATTTAATTCATTATGAGAGAGAAATATCCATAATCATAATATAATATTTTTATTTACTTTTTTTTATTGTTAACATTCAATCATAATAAAATAATTTTGAGAACTGCACTTTATGTATCCATTATTACATCAGAAACGAAATCCTTAAACGAACTATATATTTAGTATTTTAACATTAATAAAAAGCATCTGATTCATTACCAAAAACAGAGATATTTATCGTACAAAAAAAAGTGCAATCCAGTAATCTATACTGGATTATTTACTAAACGGAAAGACATTAATAAAAGATATAATCTTGTTAAAAAAACTTACTATTTTGCTTCAATCACAAAAAATTGAATTTATTTTTGCAAAAGCTGAACAATTCCAAAATAAATATTATTTATTCGCCGCCATTGTGTATGAAAAAGCTCTTTTCTAATTGGCTGGGCTTGGGTTAGATGTGCTTAGAATTGAGTGCTGATCAAACCTTCAAAATCGCTACCTAACTGCCTAAAATCTTGGGTTTAGGTCGAAAGTTGGGTAAGTTAGGCCTTGGGTCGACCAGTGAAAACGCAGCTATAGACGTTCTAGGAAGAGGAGAAACAGCGTTTTCGGCCGATTAGGTCGGCGTCAGATCACATGATCTGGCGAGATGAATTCCGTTTTAAGGCGGAAGAAACAAACAAGAGCTTTTTCGGCTTCTGCTGAAGATGGCCGTAATCCATACTGGCCTTTCTGGATTACAAAACATACTATTTGGTGTACAGAACAAACACATACTTTGTTATCACGTCATTTGTGTTTAAGCATTTAGTAATAAAACAAATATAAAACGCTTACTTAAAACTCTTTGCAATGTTAGTGATTCTTTTATTTTAAACATACGTTTATTCTTTAACTTTAAAATAGATGCTGCATTTCGAAACCAATAAATTATGATATAAAAATATAAAACATTGAAAAGTTCTTAAGTCTATTTAATATTGTTGTAATTTAACATTTTCCAAACGTCTTCAAAAATTCTTCCTTAGCTTAATGCCATATTAATAGAACGCAAAATATCTATATCCGTTAAATTTCATTAAATGACATATTCGTTAAATTTCGGCAAACCTTAACATTTGTGACTTTGATAGCTACTTTGAAATTTTTAAACTTAAAATTAAATTCCCCCTCCCACCAGAAAAAATTATCTTGAATAGGTTACGTGCAAATGTTTAACCTTTTGTAATCAGGCTGCACATGAGAAAGATAGATATAATAAAAAAGATGCTTGAAAATTATTTTTAAAACCATAACAAAGGAAACTGTGATACAACTTCTAGACAAACTGATTTCGAAAGTACATTATTTTATCTATTCGGTGGTGTGAAAATTGAAATTGTGCGATGGTTAGACAGTAATAAATTTGAGGAAAATGCAAAATAGATTGGTCTAGATGTTGTCTTAGTAGATATAATGTCAGCCATATTTAGTTTTAGAATACAGATAGATAGATAGATGATAGATTCAAAGGATTCTAGGCGTATTAAGATATAAAACTGATCAAATGTTCATTCCTCTAGCTGAGCCATACTCAAACTTTTTTCCACACGGGACGCAACGAACTGCATTTATATAATAAACCAACGGGGAAGACTGAGCTACTGTCCATTAAAATTAGCTTTGCATTCATTTGGTACAAAGCATGTGTTTTCGCATTAGTAATCTTGAAAGTCGATTTTCTCGCAAAATCTTACCAATGCCGTCAACATTCAGTCCAAATATCGCCAAATTTGGCTTAGTGTTGCCAAATCTGAATTTGTGACTTGTTGCAACTGCCAACTGTTCAACAACTTATTAACTGTTTCAACCTTCATTGGCGCGTAGTGACCACGAAATGACACACAAATCGCATTTTCTCGAAAATGTGACCTAGCCAATGGTCGTACCCCAAATTCGTAGGATGAAAATTTAGTCAAAATCGTTAGATCCATTTTTTAGATAAAATTTGTATATATATACAGTATGTCCGAAAGTCTGGAAACGGTCGAATAGATTGAGAAATACACAGGCGATTTAAAAACGGGGAAAATACGTATTAAATATATTAAAAAGATATTCAGTGATACCAAAATTGATCCCCCCTCCGAATCCCTGAGGTCAGATTGGGTCCAACTTTGAAAAATGAATGAGCAATCCCATTTTTTAATTGCAGATTCAGATTTTACGGAAAAATACTTAATATTTTTACTTAACATTATTTTCGGATCATCGTCGATGTAATCGAGCAAATTGCGGTGCTAAACAACACCCCGAATCGTGAGAGGCGTGGTCGAAGGGAAGTAGTAGCTACTATGAACAAGTTGTTCTTGGTAATGCTTAAAGTAGTGCATACATTTAGAATTTAAGCAAAGGCTTCATTGCTATCCACAAGGTGGGAAGGGAGCAGCATTTTTCTGTTTAGTTTCTATTTCTTCAAATTTTAAAATTAGAACAGTTCAATGTAAAATAGGATACCCTGCTCACAAAACGAATCTATCTGCTTTTTGCTAGATTAATGCACCATCTGCGATAATACGAAAAACATGTTTAATACAAAAGTTACGTATTTCTTTCCGTAGAATCGAAATCAGCAATAAACAGGGACGAAAAATCATGCGTCAAGCATAAATTATGAAGCACATTCCAACACAGCCAGAAAACTGTAATGAAGCTTCACCGTTAAATAAGGTGAATGAAGATATGTACGTAAACAGATTAGAAAACATATAAAACATTGAAAAATATAGTTTTCGAAATTACCTTCCAGTGTCAAAAAAAAAGTCGAATTATTTTGTGCAGCCCTGTATAAGATCAATAGAAGTAGACACATAGTATTATAAATTTTAGTTCAGTGAGAACATTCACATTTAGGAATTTTCGACAATCGATGGAAATGCACTCGAAATCTTTTGTACAGCCCTGTATATTATCTGAAGACTTTTGTACACACCACCAATTAAGCTAAAAGCCAAATTAAAACTAACTCGCAGCAATTACCAACCGTAAACGACAATGTATCGTTTTCTTTGCGTAGCCGTGTATATGAATTTATTTATATTCCACAAACTTCTATTAGGGCGCGTCCAGTACTGTCACCGGTTCGTAACCGGTAAGTTCGGTTAGTTACCGAAGCGTTCAGTGCTGCTAACCGGTACGCAACCAGCGACGTTCAGTGGAAGTAACCGAAGTGACCGGTAAGGGACCGAACTAACCGAAGAAAAATCTCGGTTAGTTGGGTCACGTGATCGGTTACATTGAAAATTTAGGATGATGTGATACAGATGTAGTTACGATGATGTAATACAGATGGCGCTACAAGTAAATAATACCATTTTCGTTCAGTAGGTCTGTCGACCGGTTAGGAACCGGTCACTTACCGCCCCGGTAAGTAACCGGTCACATTGGTCACTTTGGTTAGGTCTACTGGACGCGCTCTTAGTCTACTAAATATAGTTCAGCAGGAAATTGCGTAAACTCAAAAACTATCCTTAAGCAATTCACTTCCACAGTCTGTAATACTTACGAATTTTCTTGTGATATATGACCAACCGAGTTTATAAACAAACACGTACTATGAAAAAATTTAATTGAACTTAAAAATACTTATCACACACAGACTGTAAATATCGCAAATGTACTGTAACTAGTATATTTTGTGTGTCCCTGTAAATAAACGAAATGCACACATGCTTTATGTAGAATATCGGATGCAAAGCATTTATTATTCATTTACAGGATCAAACAAAAAAAAAACTGTAACACATCGTTCTATGGGGAAAAATCGTTTGCAGTGTAATTTTGTGATATTTCACTATTTCAAATATGTCTGTGTGTGTAAAATATCATCCCTGTAAATAAACGAAATGCACACAAGAGAAAAATTTATAGTGCACTTCAGTAATGCATATAATTTTCATTATATTTGAAATAGTGAAATATCACAAAATTACACTGCAAACGATTTTTCCCCATAGAACGATGTGTTACAGTTTTTTTTTGTTTGATCCTGTAAATGAATAATAAATGCTTTGCATCCGATATTCTACATAAAGCATGTTTTAATGTGCTTCATCAATTTCATTAATTTATAAATGACGTAGCAACCTCAAAATCCACTTGAAACGATTATTTCCCATTGACTGTAATGTAACGGAATACGTTTGACTGTCCCTGTAAAAAAACTATAAGTGCTACACACTTCAGTTGAAATAGGGAACATGTTATAGTAAACGAGAATAACATACAAACATTTCAGGTCAACCCGAGCATATTTACGGGAGTTGGAGCACGGACAGACGGACAGACAAACCGAAGTCATAAACACTTTTCAACTAGGTTGGAAAGTGTTAAAAATTGGTGCTTGGCATTGAATAGGTTTTAAAACTGTATTTAACAAGTATTTTTCCGTTTTTCAATCCCGTCTTTATTTCTCGAGTTATACGACCGTTTCCAGACTTTTCGGACATATACACACACACTAGATTTGATCGTATTATAATATATGATAAAAAAGGGCCATTAAAATAGTAAGATAACAAAAGTATTATGATAAAGGAATATAAAAATTTAATATAATCAGCATTAGCGAAATAAATAAATAACATAATATAATATTCCATAATATTCAAAATTGTTGAAAAGTGTTTATAAATTCGGTTTGTCTGTTTGTCTGTCTGTCTGTTTGTTTTTCCGTGCTCTAACTCGCGTAAATATACTCGAAATATCATGCAATTGATATATGTTTTTAAGGTTTACTATGCATGTCCGGTATTGAAAATGGAGTGTGTAACACTTATAGTTCCTTTACACGGTACACTTAAAAGGATTCCGTTACATTAGGAACTAAGGGGGAAAATCGTTTGCGGTTTATTTTAATAATGTTTCACTATTTCAAACAAATTGAAATTGATAAATACACTGCTCAAAACAATTAAAGGATATTGCAGTTTTAGGTGGATTTTGTATGTGGGAAACTTTTTAGCTGATTGATACATGGTCGACAGACATAGTAGGTTATATGAGAATAAATTACACATGTTTGGCAGAAAAAAATGCATTTTATTGCGCATTTGTGTACAAAAGGAAAAAAACACAATTTGTGCATATGAGAAAAAAAGAATAAGAAAAGGTGTTTTCTTCTAAGAAAATCATTTTCAGTAGGGGGTATGGTTTCCACGGGCGGCCAGCAACGTTGAACACCTTTGAGGCATGGATTCAATGAGGCTATTAATGACGAGTTGGGGTATTCTGCCCCACTCTTCCAGAAGAGCTCTTTCCAGTTCTTGGAGAGTTTGTGGGGGTTGTTGGCGGCCAGAAACTCGTCTTCCTAGAGCGTCCCAAACGTGCTCGATTGGATTCATGTCTGGAGAACACGCTGGCCATTCCATTCGAACGATTCCTTCCTCGAAAAGGAAATCCTCCACCAGGTTTGCACGATGTGGCCTGCAGTTATCGTCCATTAAAAAGAAGTTATCTCCGATTGCTGCAGCGTAAGGGACTACAATAGGTCTGAGGATCTCATCCCTATATCGGCGACCAGTCAGAGCTCAATCTCGAATGATGTAGAGGTCAGTGCACCCGTCAATGGAGATGCCACCATACACCAACACTCCTCCACCGCCAAATCTGACACTTTCGTGCACGAACGCAGGATTATTCCTACTGCCACGGTCCCTCCAGATGAAAATACGCCTATTATCCGGATGCACAGAAAAACGGGACTCGTCAGAAAACAGAATATTGCTCCATTCATTTCTCCTCCAGTTGACATGCTCGGTTGCCCACTCCCTGCGGTCGCGACGATGCCTTGATGTTAATCTAACACATACCATCGGTCGGCGAGCATACAGACCTACAGCATGGAGCCGGTTTCGGACAGTCTGAGTTGAAATCGTGGTGCCTGTAGCCGAGCGAAGGTGTTGTTGGAGAAGAGTAGCGTTCATGTTTCGGTGTCTCCGAGCTGTTAACGCTAAATACCGATCTTCATTGGGCGTTGTTGCCCGTCTACGACCTTGCCCTGGTCTTCGGCCTGCACATCCACTCTCCAAAAAACGGTTCCAGATCCTGGAAATGACACTTTGTGACACTCCAATGGCTTGCGCTACTTCGGCTTGAGTTTGCCCCCCTTCTAACCTACCAACAATTCTCCAAGCTTCTGAATCTCTCAAATGACTTCGCTGAGACATCGTACTCATCGAAACAAAGCAATCACTGAATGCCGATCATCCTTGTCTTCATTCTCTTTTATCCAGTTGAAAGTCAAATTTCATTCGCTGCCGCTGAAGCGACGTTTTTGACGTCGAACTCAAAATTTGCATACTCCACAGTTTGAAAACCAGAAAAATTTGCATTTGTGATTATCTTCTTCTATTTTCGGCAAAAAAAATTTCGTTTATATCTTTATTTTATATAAAACTTCAAATATCCTTTAATTGTTTTCAGCAGTGTATTACTGAGGTACATTACAAGAGGCTTACGATATAATATTGTGTGCATAACATTCATCGCTCATTTACAGGGGCACACAAAATATCTGTTTATGTACTATTCTGTTAAAAATAATTGTTGGAAGTGCGTTTCCAGTTGCGGTACGCATTTTTAAATTTAAATAACTTTTAGCCTATTACTTGGTGTATACAATTTCTATAGTTCATATTCAGGGCAGTACAAAAGATCTCGAGTACATTTCCGCTTATTGACAGAAATTCCAGAAGAGGAATTTTAATCTTTTCTATGCGTTTCCTAACTGAACTAAAATTTAACATTATATGTTGTATGTATACAAATCTATAGATCATATATAAGGCTACACAAAAAGAATTTGGATATTTTTCAGAATATTGAGGTTAATTCCTGAAATTGGGTTTTTATATATGTTATGCTTTTTTCGAATTTTTTGCTTAGACAACATCCTTTACCTTGTTAAACGTTAAAGATTTGTAAAAGTATTTTGAAAGTGCTAGAAAGTGTTACATAATCTATGCTTGATGCATGATTTTTCTTTCTATAGTTTATATATCGTTGGATACATAATTTCTATAACATATAAAAATCTTAAAACTTAAACAATTAATTATAAGTACTTTAAAATATATCGATCGATTGCTTTGTTCGTGAGTACGCAGGTGGCTTTTGCTCTGGATCTGCATTACACATGCATGTTCCACGTATGTTGTGGTTGGGAATTTTAAGGCAGGGAATGGTATACATTATTTCATGCCTTAAAAGTGTTAGGAGTGTTCTCTATTATTTATGTTTCTAGGAAACTATTGCTCAGAATTGAAAATTTAAAAAGGTGAGCTGGGATAACTAGACCAAGGATGTAAATGGGCCAATAGGCTATTTTATAATACACCGTTGGTGTCTTTTAAGTTTTAGTGATTGGCAATATTACAGCTTCATCAGTACTTTTTAAAACAACGCGTGTGAGCTCAATTCTAACTCGGCCTTTGCTGCGATAGGTTGACGAAAAATTAGGAGTTGTTAATCAACGTCGATTTTGTTAAAATTCATCGGCTTTTTATCAAAATACCGTAAGTACTTTTATTAAACAATCTTTTTTTTTTAAAGATTAGGCATAAATACATTAATATTATTAGGTATCTATACATATTTATTTCATGTTTCAAATATAAGGCTGGTGTTCTAGTTACCCCATAAAATTTTCAAGAGTGGAATTACAGGGACATGTATCAGGTATCAACTAGTTCCCATACGGCCTAGTTACCCACCAAAGTCAAAAATATTATTTTTTTTTTTTTGAGTTGGTCTTACTAAAGGAAATTCATTTTTCCATTGTTCTTTCTTTTCAAAAAAGAAATTTATACAATACCTAATGTTATGTAACCAAACACACGTTTATGTATTTACCTTAAGTTTTTGTTTATAAAAAAACTACTAAGTAAATAATACTTACTTAGTAACTACTAGGTGAGATATTAGACAATTCATTTGGATTTTTTAAAATTATTACAGGATATGGCGGGAACATATATTAGGAAGAAAAACAAAGAGTCTGGCACTTCTTACAGAGTTGAGTTAAATAAAAAGAGAATGAGATATACTTAAGTACTTAATTACCTGTTTGTTCCCAGATATTTCTTGCTCACTTCCCCTCACCTTTAAGATACCCATTCAACTTTTATGCATATTACTTATACTAAAAAGTATAAGTACATACTTAATTTTTATGTTTTTGTATAAATAAACGTAATAACTAACATTTGTTGCTTTTTTAAAACACCTTGGCAGAAAACGTTTCCCTTACAACTCTCTTTAGTTAATGTATAATTTACATGATCTGTCTGGATTAATTTTTTTAAGTTATTTACGCTTTTTTAAACAGGCCCTGATATCCCAACATAAAAAAAAAAGGAACGAGTGTGGAAAACAGACCTACCTGGTCCAGTTGCCCCATTTTTATGGGGCAACTGGACCCATGTAGAGGTAGAGATAACATATATATATATATATATTATTTTTTAGACAGTTAGGTGCAATTTTACAAATTTTTGTTTGATAGAGTGAACCTCATTGAACACTTTTACAAAGGTTCAGATTTTATTTCAAAATGAGCATAGGCTTTTGGAAGCTGAATTGCCAGAAATTCGAGAGTCACAATGCAAAACCATGGCCCACTCGCCCCAGGTAACCTTATAGCTAAAGGTCAAAAATTAAATCAGAACACCTCCCTCTCCATATTTTAAAATGTATTAATGAAAATGAAATATAATGTGATAATTTTAAGGACGTTATATAATAATAAAAGTACGTGAATTTTTACATTGCTCACTAAACAGATTTAAAACAAATCTTAGTCGGGAAACGCTCCCGTATCCTTGGAATAATGCTCCAATGCTCCACCATTGAGCTACGAGGATGATAAATAGCCTAGCATATCTCGCTTACATAATTTGGAGCTGCAGTAGCAGCCTTACCAACATATGTAAGCGAAAATTGTCAGGCTAGGCATCGTCCTCGTAGCTTAATGGTAGAGCATTGGAGCATTATTCCAAGGACCCGGGTTCGATTTCCGGCTTCGACATTTTTCACTATGTTGGTTATATGCTTAGTAATCAATGTAAAAAGTCACGTATTTTTATTATTCAACAGTTAAAGGCTGAAAATTAATTGAAAATTAATTAAAATTGTACTTTATATATTTTTAACATGCGGCGGGATGCTAAATTTTTTAAAGATAAAAAAATATAATTTTAAAATATAGGAGGGTATTAATTAGGAGTTATTTCACAAAATCTCCAGATTTTCCCTCTCTCTCTCTCTTTTTTTTCTCTCTCACTCAGCTGCTTTAGAACATTTTCTGAGTGGTTTCGTTTCTGCTCATGTGCTGGGAAACCTATTTTTTCAACAGTGAGATATATCTTTTTCAATTTTAAATGAGGGAAGGGACATTTTATATTATTCAGGTTTTCGAAGGAACTTTTGGTCCCAATTGAAAGTTTAACATGTCTAAGCGGCAAAAATTAAGTCAGCGATCACTATAACGAGGGACTCTTATTTCGTTTGGATAGATTTTGATTTGAAAATATAAAATCATACATATTCGAATGTGTGCGCTGCCAAAATTAGTGAGATACCCAACATTAGATTCGTTTGGAAAGCCTTTCGTTAAAATATATAAATTCATTCAACTGTAATTTTAGATATACTTAAGGTTATTATCACGGGCGAGTACAACGTCGGGCAGGTCAGCTAGTTTTCCAATATAAGAAAAATTTAAAGGGTTGAGGGGCAAAAAACGTTCAAAAACTCGATTTTTATGATACCGTTCGTGACACCCTGAAAGTTGTCATGGTGTTTACTTTTAATATATAAATGATCTTTAATAACTGTTTCTAAAAAAAAAAAAGAAATTTAAAATTGTGGAACGAGTTGAAAACGTTCTGAAAACGCTGTTAATTACGATTTATTTGTAATTCTTATTGCTATGAAGTTGAAAGGGTCTAGCCGGAGAAGCATAGCAGAATGACCCCAACGGCTGATGTTTGAAATAACAAGTGTTGTAATAAGGCTTACCATGAGAATACAATATAGTGTGTTTTAGACCCTGAACTTGAACTATTCTAGAGAAAATCGGGCAACTATGTACATGCGCCAGTATTTTTCAAATACGTTTTTCTCAAAAAGCATAAGTTAAAAAAAAAAAAGAAACCAACGCAAATTATTGAAGAATATATTAGTTCATGTTATATTATTTTTTCACATTTTTACACAATTTTTAACATGAAAAAATAAACAAAAATATTTTTAAAAAGATTATTAATATAGTAATATTATATTTACACCAACCGAAAATTACACAATAATGCTCTGCTTTAACCAAAAACAATTTCGTCAAAATCGAAGATGCGCTTTTTGAGTTATAACAAAAATAACGCTGACAACTTGTTAATATATTGTTATTTTTCCTGTTTGTATTTTCAGAAATTGGCTGCTAGCAATTGATTGGTCAATTCGTGGCATTTCCATCGGGCAGGATACGCCAAAATTAGATAATATTTCCATATACACCAGTTCCCTGTTGGCTTCTTTAGTGTTTGTTAATATTCTGCAGCGTTTTCATCACTTTTGCATTGGTAGCTTCAGCTAAAGGATCCCGAGTTCGAACCCTGGCCCAGACCTTTTCGCCCCGTTGGGAAGATTCCATCTCGTATGAGTTATTTACCAATTTGAATAATTGTGTGAAAATTAATCTAGTGTAAGAGCATTTGGTCTAGTCGATTGTGCAGGTGAAGCTGAATAGGCTTATTCTATGTAACAATTATGGTAGGCATGGTAGGCAAATGATTTGCCAGTTCTTGATATTATTGCGCTGGAAGAATGCGCAGTTCGCTAAAATAACAGAATGTTTACAAACAAGACAGAAGCCTACAGGGAAGTGTTATGTATGGAAACATTCTCTTATTTTGGTGTACTGCTCATATTGCCAGAGTGGAATTGTCATGAATTGACCAATCAACTAATAGCAGCGCATTTCCGCAAGCACAAAGAAGAAAAGTTGGGAATATTTTAACAAGTTGTTAGGATTATTTTTGTTATAACTCAAAAAGCAATTCTTCGATTTTAGTGAAATTTTTTTTTATTAAAGTACATACTTTGAGCATTATTGTGTAAGTTTTTTCGTTGATGAAATATAATATTACTACATTAATATATTTTTAGGACTTTTGTTTATTTTTCTATGTTAAAAAGTGTGTAAAAATGTGAAAAAAAAACTAATATATTCTTCAATATTTGGCATTGGTTTCATTTTTTTAACCTTTATACTTTTTGAGTAAAACGTATTTGAAAAATAGTGACGCCGATGCATTCTTCCCCGATTATCTGAAGGACAGTTCAATGTCAGGAACTAAAATCTTTCCATATTGTATTCTCGTGGTAAGCCTTATTACCACCAATGTTACTTTAAACATTGGCCATGGGGGCGATTTCGCTATACTTATCCAGCTAGACCCTTTGACATGGTTGTTACTTTTAAAACGTGAATGTTCGCGGGGAAGAGTATCTAAAAAATTCGAAATTAAAAGAGTGTAGGAACAGAAAACGTTCTCAAATTGCGGTTATTGCGATACAGTTGGGGGCAGAAACCTGAAATTTGAAATGTAGATTACTCTTAAAATGTAAATGCTAGCTAAGAACTATTTAAAAAAAAACTCGAAATTTAAAAGGGTTAAACGAAAAGGAAGACATATTCTATGCACCTTCTAAATTGTGATTTTATGTTTTTTTGGGAGTTGATACGACTAGAAACTTAATTTGACTTGATTGTTACTTTTAAGTCGTAAATGCTCGCACAGAACTGTTTGAAAAAAAAATGAAGTTTAAATATCTACTCGTATATAATCCCCGTTCAATTTCGGTAAAGTAGAAAACGAATAACTTTTAACATAGACTATATTATTTTTAAATGGAAAAATAATTAATTAAAAAAACTTGAAATGTAAAACTATTTTTGAGCGTTAATAAATTTCGTCGAAATCAAAGTATCCACGAGAAGTTGCCGGCTGCTTTGAAGTGAACATATATTATTTCTTTCATTTATACTTTAATTTCATTTAGTACCTTAATTAAGAAGATTAAGGTAAAATCTTTTATTTTTTCAAAATCATGATACTGCTTATCTAGTAGTTAGGGTGCTGGATACTAGAAAAAAGGTGTCGGGTTCGAATCCCAACTCAGACATTTATGTTAGTAGTGGATCGAATTCTGCTTTAGACGGATATCCCTGTATGTTTAACAATCATGTGAAAAGATTCTGTAACTCCCGCAACCAACCAACCAAAATTATGATTTAATAAATGAGCTGGAAAATACAGAGTGAATCAAAATAATGTACTCGATTTTATTCTACTGTATTTCTTGAACTATACAATGTGTATGAAAAGTGCAAAGTACATTTGATTATACTGACATTAAAGTTTATAAATGTTGACTGAGCTCTCCTTCAGCTGCACGAGTAATATCTAGATGGTAGCTGAATGAATCTCACACCCGGTGAAGAATGTCTTGCTTTATTACATTCACCACAGCTTTGATACTGTCGTCATTTAGATCATCCAAAGTTGCTGCTATAGGTGATGTTTAAACCATTTATATTAGAACACAAGAAAAATAAATCTTGGTTTTACTGAACTCCAGAATGCGAAAAATATTGTGCCTTATAGCAAATATTTTACTCACAATTGAAACTGCTATCATATTCTAGACAAGATATAGAGCGAAAATATTAATACATTTTCTAGTAAGATATCACCATTCAAATTGTCTATAGACCATTCAGATTCAAAGTGAATTTCGAGGGAGGGGGAAGAGATTAAGCCGTGTGTAATTAAATAAATATTTTTAAATCACCCTGCATAAAAGTAGTCAGCAATGTGAGTTGAATTGTTATATATTTTTAACTTGTTTTTATGAAGAAAAATAACTTTGGGTTGAATATCGTTAACATTCAAAAGCAATGAATGATAAATAATTCATTTTGAAAAGAAACAACTAAAGTCTAATCTAATGGAACAAAAAATTTGTACGTTCAACCTGAATGGGCTATACAAAAGTAAACCCGCAAAGTTTAGGCACTGAACTTTGCGGGTTGCAATAAAATTGCAGACCATAAGCTGATTGAGTTCCTAATTTCAAAGGATAGTTGCATTGATCTCCTTATTTATTTCTGTATTAAAAAAATTGGATACTAATCAGTAATCTGATTTTTTTTTGTTATTAGATTGTGATGGTGTGAACTTAACCCCTTAACTGTGGCAGGTTTTTTGACACCATAAACTAAAAATAGTCGCTATACACCACTTTTTCCGTACTAAAATATTTGCTTTATGTAATCGAAAATGGTCTGCCGATTAATAAAGCGAAGACTGCGTTTAAAAATTACTGGTGTGCAAAAGATTTTAGTAACAAAACAAGCCAACTCTTCTTGCCCGAACTGAGTTCGGGATACACAGTTAAGGGGTTAAAACACAATTTATGAAATAACTTATTACTTCAACTTGTTTGAAAATTTTCATATTTTTCTCCTTCAGAAGGAAAAGTATGCTAATTCTGCAGAAAAAAGCATGAAATAAACAATAATAATAATAAAAATAATGTAGAAACTATGACGACATTAAGTTTTCATGCTGATGTATTAACAAGTTTTATTACTTTCAATACGTTGTTATAATCTGTTCAAAAATAAGAACCTGACATTACACTGTTAAAAATTTGCAACAAACTGTCCACTCATTTGACTGTTTTTAGTAGAAAACGGTTACATAACTGTACTTTAACTCGATTCTGACCAAAATATGGGCAATACTATGGTCAGAATATTGTTAAATTAAGGTTATGTAAGCTTTTAATAAAAAAAATGGTCGAATGGCTGGACAGTTTGCTGCAAATTTTTAACAAATGTACTCGTTTTATTTGTTTTTTGTTCCCGATTAAGTATACTTATATTTGTATTATAAAAGTGTTTATGGCATGCTCAAATATAAGTAACAATACATACTTAAACATAACATAGTTAATAATTATAATATAATCTCTTAATATTCCTATTTTACATACGATAAATTTTAAGAGAATTTGTTTAATGCGTGTGCACTTACCGTTCAGAAATGTTTTGAATGTTTTGTCCGAGTAGTTTGAAGAATAAAAAATTTAGTCACTTCAAACTGAATGAACCGTACCTTGTGAGATATGGATATAATCTGTATATGATTATACGGATCTTCTTTTATTTACATTTCTGATTTACACACTGATTTACAATTTGTTTCATTCATAAAAGTGAAATTGCGTTTTCATGTAATAAGAAAGTCATAAAAGAAACTGTATGCCGAGTGTTTCACTGGGTAGTTGCAGAGATTGCGTGCGGTTCATGAATTCGAGTAGTAATATTGGCCTTACTTTATGATATAAATTCTACAATTAAATAAGGGGAAGATTGATATTCTGAAAATTTGGTATTAAAATTCAAAGAATGTACGCAGTTGTGTTGCCAGTTCCACTTTTACAAAAAGTGGGATAGGGAGACATAAAAAAAAAAAAAGCGCGACAGCAGTTTCTAAACAGCAGTTTCTAAATCGAACTTAAAAAAATAGTACATAAACTGTAAGCGGAATTTATCTATAAAAAGTTAAAATTTCAGTGCAAATTCCGCTAGTTTAATAATTAAAATTCATAAAGATACAACTAAATGTAAATATATTGCTTGAAGGTGCGTAAAATCGTACATGAAAACATTTAAAGGCACATTAAAGACCTTTTAAAAAATCAAAATGTTTTCAACCGAACTTACTCGGTCATCATTAGTGAAAAACCTTTCACTGATGATGACCGAGTAAGTTCGGTTGAAAACGTTTTGATTTTTTAAAAGGACTTTAATGTGCTTTTAAATGTTTTTATGCACCTTCAAGGAATTTGTCTATAACGATATCCTGACTTAAACGTAAAAAAATTCCCAGTCCCAATGTAAGAAATACCATAAAAAATACCTGTTAAGACGGAATCTTGGAAAAATGAAATGTTTCTCTGGTCATTTCATATTCCCTCTTAGTAGTATTTATTGTTCGAAATAAACATAATAATCTTACACAGCAAAATCTCTGACAGTGCGATCACTGGAGACCAAAAAAAAAAA
Source organism: Maratus michaelseni (assembly GCA_963931845.1). Classification (NCBI taxonomy): domain Eukaryota; kingdom Metazoa; phylum Arthropoda; class Arachnida; order Araneae; family Salticidae; genus Maratus; species Maratus michaelseni. Next base: position 68,813,450 of record OZ007599.1, on the reverse strand, counting down.
AAAAAAAAAAAAAAAAGTCATTTTAGAATTGGTTTCCAGTGAAAGTAGTTATAAATTATGATATTCTTTCAACAGGACTAAGGAATCTTTGTGTTTAAGACAGGATTGTGTTATAACCAGCTTCCGTTATCCCAGATTTTACTGAACCCCAAGCATTAAATTGTGTAAAAACAGAATCGCTTTTTGTGCGATTCTGTTTTTACACAATGTGAAAATTGCTGTGTAAGAGATTTTACACAGCAAAATCTCTGAAAGTGCGCTTACTGGAGACTGAAACAAAAATAATTTTAGAATTGGTTTCCAGTGAAAGCAGTTATAAATTATGATATTCTTTCAGCAGGGACTAAGGAATCTTTATGTTTAAGACAGGATTGCGTTATAACCAGCTTCCGTTATCCCAGATTTTCCTGAGCCCCAAACATTAAAATGTGTAAAAACAGAATCGCTAGATATCGGAAAAATATTTTGTTTTTAGACAGGTTTCCTTCTTAGCAGGTAGATTTATATGATATTTTTTTCGGCAGAACCAGACGATTTCTGTTACAGACAAATTCTGTTTATGCAGATTTTACTGTATTAAGTTCCACTGTATGTAGATTAATGAATAGCATGTTACTAAAAGAAATTTAAGAGGATTTTTGTATCATGAAAAATCGGTACATTTGGCATCTCGCGGGGTGGTTCCAGGGGACGGGTCTTAGAATTCTTGAAAACCGAGACGTCCCGCGTAAGTCGGGACACTTAGAAATACTAGCACGAATCCTGTGTAACCCTATCCAATGAAATATCCTGCTTTAAAAAGTAGGTTTATGAGTTTTGTAAGACTTAAATATTCAGAACTGGTATAGGTCAAAGAGTCCTTCCGACCTGTACCGAGTCGCTTTCATAGTCCATTTTTTTTTTAAATTAAACTCATTTTACTCAAACACCCGAAGCTAAATTGCTTGGAACCCGATTATAGAAGATTCAATTCCGGCTTCGTTAATACTGAATTTGAATGCGAATTTCAGCATGAGAGTTACAGAATAACAAATATCAGATTGTTTCAAAATCTCTTGCCACCCAAGAATTTCAAACTGCCCTATCTCAGCTATTTTTTAAGATAAAGGCAAAACAAAAAGTGTTCTAGAATCTTTGTATCACGTTCTAACACATAACGGAAACATCTTTTACAATGTATAACTTTTTATATATTTTTTGAATTTTTAAAAAAAAATTAAAAATTTAACTTGCCGCCATTTTGAAGCAGCTGGCGTATGATGCTGGTCAACGAACTCGATCGAGACCTTGTACGTTCTGTACACATGATCAGTCACTTCATATAGGTTCATAAATACGAGAGTTACAGCATAACGAATATCAGATTGTTTCAAAATCTCAGACACCCTAGAATTTAAAACTGTCATATCTAAGCCATTTTTTAAGATATAGCCAAAACAAAAATTGTTCCAGAATCCTTGTATGACGGTCCACCACATAACGGAATAAATTTTCAATTTATAATTTTTTTGTACATCTTTTTGAATTTTTAAAAAATTTAAAAAAAATAACTGGCCGCCATTTTGAAACTAGATGGCGGAGGAAGCTGACCAACGAACTCGGTCGAGACCTTGGTATATCGTATACACATACTCAGTCACATCCATATCTGTTCATAAATAAGAGAGTTACAGCATGACATATGTCCGATACATATTATATATATATATATATATATCAACATTTGAACGGAGGGTGGTTCGGGGGTCTAGGGGTCATGATCGGTGAAAATATACTAAAATATTTTGAAACTGCTTTCCTCCGAACGGCTGCAATAGGTAGCTTTTTGTAATGAAAGCTATCTAAAAATACTAAAATCGGAGTCTCTTTTCCTTTATTTTAACCCGTTCGTGTCAGGCATCCTATTAATAGTATACATGTCGTTTCATTCAATATCAGTTTGTCTTAACAAGTGTTTTTTGTTATTATCTTCATATAGTAATGATAGTGTATATCTATGCATTTATTATTATGAATTAATTTATGGTTCAGCATTTAGTAATAGTAAATTAAATAAAAAATGCTTAATTCTATTTATACTATTGGTGATTCTTTTATTTGAAGCATATATTTCAGTCTATAAATTTAAAATAGGGTCTACTTTTCCAAACGAATAATTTGCGATGAAACATAAAAAATATTAGAAAGTTGTTATGTCTGCTTAATTATGTTGTAACACAGCATTTTCCAAATGTTTTAAAAAATTCTTCCTTGGGTTATTGTCATACGAATTTGCGATGAAACATAAAAAATACTAGAAAGTCGTTATGTCTGCTTACTCATGTTGTAACACTGCATTTCCCAAACGTCTTAAAAAATTCATCCTTAGCTTATTGCCATACGAATTTGTGATGAAACATAAAAAATACTAGAAAGTTGTTATGTCTGCTTAATCATATTGTAATACAGCATTTTTCAAATGTTTACAAAAATTCTTCCTTAGATTATTGTCATACGAATAGTATGCAAAATAATTATATTCGTTAGATTTCTGTAAATGATAAATTTGTTAAATTTCAGTAAACCTTAACTTTTGTGATTTGGATAGCTACTTTTAATATTATTAAGGGTGTATTCAAATCCAAACTGCTTATTTTGAGACACATTTTTAAATTCATTTTTGCTCTAAAATTCATGCAATTGGCAGGTTCTCTTACTCAGAAACTTTATAATATCCGTATTGTCTCGATTGTTTGATAAAGGCAGAATATATTTCAAAAAATGCTGTCAAAGTGGACATTTTGAGCCGAATTTCTCGAAGCAATAGCGCTGGAAACAAAAAAATTTATCGTACTGTGAAAATAATTGTTTGTAATTCAATTTCTAATTAATTGAACGAAAAATAAAAACATGGTCCCTTATAAATCTCTTCATAAATCACGCCGCGAAGTTTTATGTTTTTACTTTTAAAAATGAGTCTGAAAATGTGTCTCAAAATTTTGAGTTGTTGAGCGTGGAAAAATATTTTTTTTTTAATACCGCCTTAATGTAAAGTTATCCCCCCCCCCCCCCCAAAAAAAAAAAAAAAAAAAACGTCATTGTCAAACTTTTAACATTATGCATGTGCTCTTATAGCAAGAAATTATATGGCTGACAATACAAAAAATGCACAGTAAAAATATAAAAATGATTATTATGATGTCTGGTACAAAATAAATTAGAGTTAGAAGTCATGGGAAAGCTACTTAAAATGAATGAATTTATCTAATCATAAATGATAGTAATAAAATAAAACCATAAAATATCTTCAACATTATAAAAATACAAAGTATTCAATGAGTTTCGAAGGAATGAATACTAAATGAATGAAACTAAAAAACGTGCTACATTATTTTACAAATCCCGTATGAAATTTGGTCTGATATGCAACAAAAAAGTGTTAGAATTTTCAAGTATTTTATGAATTTTATAATTATGCTATCTTTTCTCACTGAAATCATCTTCTCACTTCAGTTATATTGTTTCACATTACCTTATATTCGTGTTCGTTGATAAAACCTTGATATTAATTAATAATATCTCTAAATTATTTTTCCCCATATAACAGTTACATATATGAAAATCACTAAAGAAAGTAAGAAGATAGCAACAAAATCCTTAATGACATCTACAACATGTAAGGACGTTAAAACTTATGGAAAAGTTATGTGAAAAAAATCTATAATTATATTATTTTCAACAGTTGATTTTACACTCCATCTGCATAACAAAATTATCCGGTCAATCTTTTGTTTTCGAACAGCTTCGACCTCCTAGATACCGGAATTTAACCTGCTATATTGCTTTAAAGCAAGACTACTTAATGAAAAGCTAGATGATTTTGTAAATCTGCAAATTTTTCATTTTACAATAATGAAACAGACTGTTGCAGCTGCAAAAATTTGAATCTTTTCAAAAGTAGTTGGTGTTATAAAGATTTTTGTTTCAATCATTATTTAATAGATTTTCTTATATGTAATGAATATATAGCATAAACAAAATAGACACGTCATTAATTAACAATAGGACTAAAGAAGAAACAACAATATAAAGTCAGGTGATTAAGGGCGTAAACCACCCTAGTCGCATAGGGGGTGTAAAGTCACAAGTTTCCGACTCCAAGAAGGAAAATTTCCGAGTACTATGAAAAACAAAATGCCGACTATATATATACTAATATATAACCCACGTCAAAAATGACGGAATGTTACATTTCATTTTCATAAGACTTCATACAAACAAACAGCATTAAGATGTTATGAAATAATATTCAATCCTTTGATATAAACAACGACAGTCCCGAAGGAAATAAACTGTTTTGATTGAACTGCTATAGTTTAAAGATTTCACTATAAAAAGATTCTGTAAAGATTAAGAACGATAAAATCTTCAAAACATTGTTTAGATCAACAGAGTTGTTTAAACACCCATTGCTGGGTTAACAGATCTTCGGACCCGCTAGCAGACCCCTAATTACATCTCGGCGGTGACTTGCATACAAACCTCGTAAAAAGCTGCTCTAATACTTCACCAGGCAGATTTTTAAGCGACATTAAAAATTTCGAGTCATTTCGGCAATCTGCGTCATTTCGATCTTTTAAACTGCCCTGCTATATCAGAGAAAACATTTCATTATTCAGATTCCGATTTCCCAACTGTAATAAATTTCTATCATTAAAATAATTTTATTTTATTTTATTTCTTAATTAAATCGCATCTATTAATTATATATGACTGATCATTTTTTTTTACTTCAAAGTTACTATGTTAAAATTCAAAATTTTATCTGCATTGATACAACTAATACTTGTTGTACCACAGTATTACATTATATCCCTTATATTTTAATTATATTTGATATAAAATATTCATTTTATTTACAATTCAAGCAAAATTGATAAAATACAGAACCAAGTGCAATTTCAACAGAAAGTTTGTTTGCCAAAATAATAATTAAATAACTTAAATTTTAAAAAGTTTATCTCAAAGTAAATTGTGATTTTTAAATTGCCTAAAGAAATCTGTGATAAATTTTGATCATTAAAGATCATCTTTTATTAAATAAATATTTTTTTTTAATTCTCTTATTAAATTACAAATTTATTTTCACTACAAAGTTTCTACTATGCTAAAATACAAAATTTTATTTCATTGATATAACTAATATATGTAGTACACGGTGTTACAATTACATGTTTCTTATATTCTAATTACATGTTATAAGAAATACAGTGACCTCTCACATATACGCGATGTTCAGTAATTACTTTTGTACCACTATTTTGAAACAGTAAAATTCGATTTATAAATTCTGCGATTAAATAAGAAGAAAATTACTTTAAAAAGGAACTGGTGCTGAAAAATAATTACAGTGTATCACGTATAAGTGAAAGGTTACTGTATTCAATTCAAAATTTTGTTTATATTAATCTCCGATAGATGGCGATAAAGGGTCACAACGAATGAACGAAGTAGTTTAGCGAGTATCAGGGAGGAAAGTAACTTCCTTCGTTTGCGATCGCTTTCGGAACGGCTGCTTTCATGGTTTAATATCTTAACGTTCACGACGAATGAATCATTTGTTTGTTTACTTTCATGGAGCAATAAACCTAATTTCAACTGAAGTTATCTCATAATATGAACATAATTTATTGTAAGCCATCTCACAAACATTAATTTATTTTGAAAGACATGATTTCAAGTAGGATAAATTATCGTTTAGTTGTTATATGTTAGAATAGATTCTTCATTAAGCCTAACATGGCGTTTAACTACGGTCAATTCGCAGATCAGAGTGGTTGCACCTGGAATGGTTACAGACAATTTCTTGCCTTCGGATTTTATTATAAGTATATATATATATATATATATGTACAGGGTGGTTCGGAACTATATGCCAAAAATGTAAAGAAAGATAAAAGACACCTAAATAAGCAGATTTCGTATAGGAATATTGGTGCGGAAATGCAGCTTTGTGGCAGTAGAGGGCGCTGTTGAGTTCGGCGGATGAAGGCGCTTCGCTGTCTTGAATCGTCATCCCCCACAGGGATTTTGAGCAACCTACATCATTGCTCTATTATTGAGCTTGCCGACATGCCTTTTATGTATGGGGCTGTACAAGGAAATGACTCGCACATACTCCACGTCTAACAGCTTTGGAGCATGTTGAAGGACTATCCTCTACTTTGCGTCATACTGTTATTTTACAGTAAGAAGTCTGCGATATCGTCCAGTGTCCGTATCACGCCTCGGAGCATACAACGATCTACTCGCTTACAACTCCCCGTGAAAACGCTCAAATGTTCGGTGATACAGCAGATTCCTTCTCGGAAATCGTTCCATGTACATCCTCTAAGCAGCCACTGAATTTTCTTGAGCAGCCCTATACATGAAATGTATGTCATCAAGCTTCACATTCGTGAACAACGCATGTTGCTCGAAATCAGGGCGAAGAATGACTATTCAAGCCAGCGAAGTGCTTTAAACCACTGAACTCAACAGCTCCCTCTACTGCCTCAACGCTGCATTTCCGCAGCTACATTCCTATACAAAATCTGCTTATTTAGGACCCCTCTACCTGACTTTAGATTTTTGACATATAGTTCTGAATCACCATGTATATATATATATATATATATATATATACACACACTCATGACCAAAAGTTTAGTATATATGATAAAAACGGACAAAGAAAATTGTAAATATCTTGCGAAATTATTAAAATTTATAGATGAAGTTATAGATGATTTCACAAGATAATTATGACTTAGCGTATTGAAATAGTCAAATAATTTTTAAGCACAGATGTTGATTCTTTTTTAATAACAGTGGCGTCAATTCATATGGGCCCATGGGGCGTGTGCCCATCCAATAATTTGACTTCACAAGCCACCCAATTTCAAATGATTTAATTCGCAATTTATTATTTTATTTATTTAACAGCTGAAATGAAATTTAGTTTTATTAACGTTCTCAAAATAATTTAAATAATTTTGTTTGAAAAATAAAGGCATCCATTAACATACAGGAGCACTGAAAACTTCGTTAGCTGATGTATAGTTAAATTTCTCAAAAAAAAAGAAAAAAAAAGAAAAAAAACTTTCCTGCATATTTTGCCACCTGATTTCATGTCTTGAATTGATGAAGTTGTCGTGATTGATAGATGACTACAATGTATGCTTTTCTTAACACGTAGTTTTTTGCACTTTTAATAGTTAGCAATTCAAATGTTTTTAATATAAATATTAATGTATTTAGAAGGAAGAACTTATAAGAACATAATTTAATAAAATTATTTAAAAAGTTATTATTATCATTCAAAAATTGCTTAGAAAAGTCAATTTAATTTCGAATTATCATCTTCAGTCATTCGCTCCTCACTTGTCTCTCTCCACACCCATACACATTTAGGAGAAAAAAATTATATGTGTTATTTTCTCTGTGTTATACTCAAAATATTTTAAACCCATAATATGTGTATCCATTTGTGTAAGAATAGCATGCATATTAATAGAAATATAGAGATTTCTTTAAAAAAATTAAAAAATTCTTGCATGTTTTTTGATTATAACATACAGAGTTTTTAACCAAATTTAACGTCAGTTTCAGAAACATTGACAAAATGTAGTAGAAATCATATAGTGTAATTGGAATATAAGTAAATTAAATATTTAAGGAAATATGTGCAGTTGTATAAAGTAATTTTTATCTGCGCATGCGCGAACGATAACAAAGAACTTTTTGCATAATTTAATAGTCAACTCTATGGAGCAACTTTTTTAAAAAAATCAGTCAAATATCGTAAAAATTCAGAGAGATATCGGCGTTAGAGTGAACTGTTTTTTAGTTTCAGACTAAAACTCATTGAATGATAAGGGATTGTCCACAAATTGTTATTTTTAAGTTATCTGGCAGCGTTCGGAGCAAATTTTTAGAAAAAACAATTTAATTATAATTTACGCTTATGTTTAGGAAGATTTTGACTCTAAACTATGATGTAAAGGAAAATATAGTCCATACATTGATTACATTTAGGTAAATTGAGAAGTTTATGGTAAAATTTTGTTAAATTTAGCCGAATACGCAAAACACTCTACAGTAAATTCTATTGCATATATATGTATTTTCTGTATATACGTAATTTGTATGCCTTGAAGATGATAAACTAAAATCTAAGATATATTATACATTTTTCACAATTATGAGTCAATAACTTGCAATTTAATTTCTATAGTGATATTTTAATAGCTTTTTTATAAATTACGTTTTACGAATGGAATTTTCACAGAAAATTGCATTTTCCATAAAATACAGTCGACAGCAAAAACAATTAAGTATTTACCCTGCTGCGAGTTTTTTATAAATATATTACTATTATTATTATTCTATTCACGCAATGTAACGGAATTCTTTCGAGTGTCCCTGTAAAGAATAAACTATAAGTGTTACACATTTCATGTTCAATACCGAAACGCTGACAGTTCCTTTACAGGGATACTCAAAAGAATTCGGTTACATGACGGTCTAGGAAGAAAAATCGTTTGCAGTTTATTTCAGCACTTGCAGACAACACAAGTTCGTTTACAGGGATACTCAAATGAATTCCGTTACATGACGGTCTATGAATAAAAATCGTTTGCAGGTTATTTTGAATCCTGTACAGATGTTGACAGATGGATTGATCGGTATTTAAAATGAAGTGTGTAGCACTTTGAGTTTTGTTTTTGGCAGGATTACATATATTTATACTCCTGATATTACGTCATAATCATGATATTACATAAAATCATTAAAACGATTTTATGAGCAGCGTGAACCAGAATTTCTAAATAATAAACGAAGCGAAATTTGAAATTCAGTTCCTCGCATACCGAAATCAATGATTCTTTCAAGAGGCATAGGAGTCGTCTTCATCAGGAGTTGCAACAATATTTAATAAATTTAAATAAACATTAGGTAAATAAATATGAAATTAAAGTGATTTTTTTTTCGGAAAATCCGTCAAGGCTCCGGTTTTCTGAATGACGAATAATCGAGGTTCTACTGTAAATACCTGTCATTTGTAGAGAATTTTGTGTTCTTTAATTTATGTCAGAGTAATTTTTTCATGAAAACCGACAGTTTCTGAGATATTTGTAAAAAACTAAAAAAGTATTTTGCCCCTCCCTCCCTTCGTTCACATCCTATCCATCAGGAATTTTTACATAGTCATCAGTAGCTATCACTGAACAACTGTACCAATTTTTATCTCTGTAGCATTTATTATGGCGACATTAAGTAAATAAAATTGAAATTAAAGTGCATTTTTTGCGGAAACTCCGTCAAAGCTCCGGTTTTCTGGCTGACGGATAATCGAGATTCCACTGTATATAACTGTCATTTGTAGAGAATTTTATGTTCTTTAATTTATATGGGAGTAATTTTTTTCATAACAACCAATAGTTTCTGAGATTTTTGTAAAAAACTAAAAAAAGTAATTTCTTTTAACCTCCCACTCACCTCCTAGCCATCAGGACTAGTCATCAAGTAGTCATCAATGAACAACTGTACCAATTTTTATCTCCTTAGTATTTATTATGGCAAACTTTCCTAATTTTACTGGACTAATACGCAAAACATAATTTCTCAAAAAGCTATTGAAATATCACTATAAAACTTAAATTGCAAGTTATTGACTCATAACTTGTGAAAAATGTATAATATATCTTAGATTTTAGATTATCATCTTCACTACTGGCATATAAATTACGTATATACAAAAAATAGATATATATGCAATAGAATTTACTGTAGAGTGTTTTGCGTATTGGGCTAAATTTCACAAAATTTTACCACAAACTCCTCAATTTACCTAAATGTAATCAATGTATGGACCGTATTTTCCTTTTCATCATAGTTTAGAGTCAAAATCTTCCTAAACATAAACGTAAATTATAATTAAATTGTTTTTTCTAAAAATTTGCTCCAAACGCTGCCAGATAACTTAAAAATAACAATTTGTGGACAATCCCTTATCATTCAAAGAGTTTTAGTCAAAAACTAAAAAACAGCTCACTCTAACGCCGACATCTCTCTGAAATTTTACAATATTTGACTGATTTTTTTGTAATAAGTTGCTCCATAGAGTTTATTATTAAATTATGCAAAAAGTTCCTTGTTATCGTTCGCGCATGCGCAGATAAAAATTATTTTATACAACTGCCCATATTTCCTTAAATATTTAATATATTTATATTCCAATTACACTATATGATTTCTACAACATTTTTTTCAATTTTTCTGAAACTGACGTTAAATTTGGTTAAAAACCTTGCATGTTACAAGCAAAAAACATGCCAGAATTTTTTATTTTTTTTAAAGAAATCGCTATATCTCTATTAATGTGCATACTATTCTTACACAAATGAATACACATATTATGCAATGTCTGCCTATGTATATTCTGTAGCGATAGATCATTTCGTGCATTTTATTTTACAGGGTGATCCAAAGTATTATTTTTTTCTTTAATTTTTTGTTGGTCCCCTAATTGTCCTCCTTATCAAATAAATATGAAATCAAACCTGTTCTTTTTAATCCTAAAATTCCAAAAGAATCTGACATGTATATTTTAAAATATTTGAAAAAATGTCTAAAACTGAAAGTTTCCGTCATTTATGGCCATCTAGTGTATGTCTCTAAAAATCAGTGGTGAAGTACTATGATTAATATATGTAAAAAATTGCGGTTTGGAAGTTCAAACTGCTTTGTTACTTCCCCATCATACGTACGTAGTATAGGGTAAATCTTGTAATCGTTTTGAAAATCGAAAAAAACATTTTTGACGGATTTACACGTTTCAGACACTGGAGATTCCGAAAAACATATTTTTGCCGTCCGGCTGTGTGTGTCTCTGTGTCTGTAAACACTCTATCTCCCGAACAAATTAAGATAAAGACTTGAAATTTGGTATGTACTTAGTATGTAAAAATGGGAAGAAGCTTATTGAATTTCAGTAACCTCGATTATCCGGAGCTATTTTTTCGGACTCTCGAAATATTCGTTCTGATAAAAGGTATATACAATTTTCGAAATTGTTTATTTTAAGGAGTGAATATAAAATACAATGAAAAAAAACATGAATTTTGCATAAAGAATGAAGTCGATCGCATAATGAGTTGCCGAGATATTTGTAATACTATTTTCCACGCATGACACTGAATTTCATTCAAATTTCAATTCAAAGATATATTTTAATTGGAAATGAGACGCTTAATCGGACGCAGTAAGTCGTTAGTTAATATTATTATCAATTTTGGAGCTATAAGGATGTTTCTTTTACGCAATTCAGTAATAGAGCATTTAAAGTTTATGACGTCATCAAGCCACGATTTTATTTGAATTGCAATGCATTTTATAAATAGTTTACAGATGTTTTATTTTGATATTTTATATTATGCATATCCATGATGGGTAAGTATTATGGTGTCCCCCAACGACTAGTTTAATAGCGTGGTAACGATATATCTCGTTTCTAAATGTACAAAATTTGGTGAAACTGGATTGAAGAGCAGCGGATTCGTTGCCCGTTTTTTACCAAATAAAGGGTAAGGTAAAGCCAGGAGAGATGGCGCGGTCGGAGAGATTTCGCACATAGAGGTTCGGGGAAGGAGTAGAGTGATCGCGCAGCGACTCCAGGAAGTTGTACAACAGCAATATTGGAGTGTCTACTTGAAAGTGCACGTTGATTGTTTTGAGCGTCTAAGATAAAGCATTGCTATTTTGTTTTGTTTTCCCAAAGTAAGTGCTTGCATTTTCATAGCTATTCATCAGAATTTCTATACAATGTGAGTAGTGCAAAATATTTTAAACTTAAACCATTTCTCATAAGCTACTAATCTAGACTAATAATGTGAACATCAACGGTTTGTTTTAGTAGCGGCCATGTTTAAATAAAAGGCCGCGCAATCTCTCCTACCGAAATTGGAGAGTTTCAATAGAATTTAGTAACAATGGTGAACGAAGGGAAAGACACCTTTGCTCTTGGAAGCAAATTCCGCAGTTTTTGGTACTGTGGCTATATTTAAATTGCCGTCAAAATGGTAACTAAACTGTTGCAATTCAGCTTGTAAAGCCACAGCCTAACTCAATCTTTCTCCTTCCTCTTATACGGCCGTAACAAAAAATCATTTTCCCTTTGTTCAAGAGGAATCACATTTTCTCCCCGGAGAAAGTAGGTGGCGCTATTACCCACCATGACTAATGGAGAGTTTCCTTATTCTCGCCTTTCACTCTTGTATTTTCTTAGATATAACGTAAATAAAATTGCGTGTCCTTATTTTTCTTTTGTAGAAAATGGTTCATTGCTGTGTTCCATATTGTGCTTCAAATTCAGAGAAAAAAACCCTGGAATTTCTTTTCATGAATAGGGGCTTCTTTTGTGAATCTTTTATTACCGATACACCAGCAATCAGTAGAAGTACAGAGCAAAATTTTCGAAATATGTGCTTTATAAAATTGCTACGGCTCCCAATTTATTTGTAGATTTAAACTGAATTTTAATGAACGAAATTATAAACCACTAAATTAATTTATTTTTAATTGCTAGCACCACCAAGAGTCAATCTGAAGTTTGCAAGTATTGCCATTGTTAGCGGATAAGTAATCTTGTAACAGTAATTAAAGAAAATTTTGAATGAGAATCCTGCTTATCAAACATAGAAACAGATCAATGTGATGCAACCATACTTCAGTTAATTGCCAATCAGGATAGAGGTGGATTGTCTTATCCTAAACCACAATTCATCAGTCTAATTTCCACAATTTTAGACTGAATTTTACTAGAATTTTAGGATTATACCAATCCTAAATTAAACGGAATCGTCGAAACTATTTATGAATTGATATATCTGAGACTAATAAAAAACACTATATGGGAATGTGACTTAAACGAGCATAAAATAAATATGTGCTCATTAATATATGCAAAATTCTTGCCCATCATTTAAAAAAGTATGGCAAGAAATTTTACAAATGAAGCCAGTTCATTTGCATATACGAACTCTTTATCAAGAAAATTTTAAGTTTACTTAATTTTAATTTAATAATATTTACTGTATATTTCGCTGTAAAAATGATCAATGTTTAAAGTCTAATCAAGAAATGGAATCTGCATATACCTATAGATACATTTATGTATACATGCATGGTGAATAGATTTATGCATTAATATTTTAAAATTCTGAAAAAAAATATTCTGTAATTTCTGTTGTCAATATTCTAAAATTTCCACGAAAAATATTCTCTCATAAATGGAGTACATGATGTTACAGCAAACAAACTTGTTCATTCTCTAAAATAACGAAACCTGTAAAAATTATTATTATTTTGTTTTCCTGTATTTTATGATCAGCACCTACAGTATTTAAATTTACTGAAAAATGTCCGCAATGTACACACATGTATATATATATATATATATTCTAAATAATTAACAATCATTTTAAAATAATCCATGTTTTGAGAGAAAAAAAAATCGATATGAGTTGATTGCCGGATAGTGGCGAAATAGGTTTTCTTATTCTGTTGATATTATAAAACATGTAAATATCTTTTTATTTTTATCATATACATACTTTATACCATGACTTTCCAGAATTGGAATATAATATTTAATTTTATATGTAATTCTATTATATTTATATATGCTTATATATTTCAGATCAGCACCTATAATGGTTAAATTTATTGAAAATTGTTTTGAATGTACATATATATACATATTTTAAATAATTAAGAATCGTGTAAAAATAATCCATGTTTGGAGAAAAAAAAATCGATATGAGTAGATTGCCGGATATTGGCGAACTTGCTTAATTTTCTTACTATTATGAAACTAGTAAATATTTTAAAAATTTTTACTGAGTATTTTACGCTCAGAATTATCAATGTTTCAAGTAATCGAGAATTTAAACGTATATAAATATAGAAATTTACTTATAATGTTTGTTTTGCATTTTATAGTAGCGTGTTATTTAAACTATTTTTAATTACTTAAAGCATTGTATTTATTTATTTTATCTCTAAATTTTAATTTTTCATGTTTGTAGTAAAGATAAAGCTGAGGCTAAAGGTATATATATACCTTTTATAATGAATATATTGCAAAGATTTTTGTATTTTTATGTATAGAAATAACCTTTACTAAGCATTATTTATGGTAGGTATATCGCGCCATCTATACCGGCGAAAGTAGCCCTTTAACGATTCCGAAAATAAGGGGTGATTGTGAAGGCCATATGAGGGGAAGGAGAGAGATCGAGTTTGGCCGTGTGTTGTTGTTGTTGTGGCTTATCCTCCAACTATCTGACGAAGTCAGACAAGGTCCAAAATTCCGTTAATCCTAAGAAAGTCCAGAACCACAAGGGGGAAGCATATAAGTCTTCTTTGGAAAGACCTAAGCAGTCCAGGATGTGTTCTGCAGAGGCCTGTTGAGCTTGACAATTAGTGCAGATTTTGAAGATCTTTCTGCCCTCAAAGAACGAGAGACTTTTTGTGGGGCCACTTGCCAATCTTGAAATCGCCGTTCGAGAGGCTCTGTCACAGTTGATAGCGAAAGAAGAGCCTGGCTCTTTGCCCGCGTACCAGTGGTGGCTGGGAGGGACCTTCCACTCCTTTGAAATTTCAGATATAACTCTAGATTGATGCTCTGAGTAGGTAAGGGCTGAAGAGGAAGATATAGGTTGACAACAACCCTCCTTGGCCAAGCGATCAGCTTGCTCATTGCCATAAATGTCTACATGGGATGGAATACACTGAAAATGAACATCATGGAGCTTTGAAATAATTTTAAGTTTAAGAAGGATGGAAATACTAGTTTTATCTCCAACTGTAATCCAATTGTGAAGGTGTTGAAGGGAGCTGCGACTGTCTGAAAGAATCCAGATGTCTCAGAAGTCTCGCTCGCTGAGAATAGCCTCGAGGCCGTGTTCAATTGCAATACGCTCGCTTTTAAAGACTGAAGAGAAATCAGGGTTACGGAGACTGATGGACAAATTTTGCCCTTGTTTCTCAATGTAGATCCCACTCCCAGCGTGGTCGTCCAGTTTACTGCCATCCGTATATAATTTTATGGCGTTATCAGGGATCTCATTAATAACTTCTAATGCCAACTGCCTGAGATGAGCTGGTATAAGGGCCTTCTTAGTGACCGGAGCGGAAAAACCGAAGTGGAAATGGACTCTGGGGAGTCCCTCTGAGGGACTCAGAAAAGATTTTAAGGAGTGGGGCTCAACCCCACTATAAGGTAAGTGCAGGAGTTCAACATGACTGAATGGGCTGTATTTCTTCAGTCGCTGATTATTACGCCAATTGTTTAGATATAGAGACGTTTTGTTATGTTGACCATAACTAGAAAGTTTGTTGAAATATTTGGTGAGGTTAGCCTTTCTTCTAGTTTGGAGAGGTTGTAGGTCAGCTTCATAGAGAACTATCTCTTTAGGACAGCTACGTCTCAGCCCAGTAATTATTCTCGCAGCACTGAGTTGAACCCTCTCCAATTTATCCAAGTTGGTGGCTGAAGCACAGCAGTACACAGGAAAACCATACTCCAGGATTGGCCTAATGAGTGACATATAGGTATCTCTTAAAGTGACTGCATCGGCTCTCCAGTCTTTGACTTCTATATATTTAAGTATATTTAATCGTTTTCTACACCTTGAAAAGATATGTTCGATGTGCTTGTGACTTGTCCATTCAGGATCTAAAATATATCCGGGATATTTTGGGTACTTTTCATAAGCAAGGTTCTTGTTATCCATCTTTAATTTTGGCTGATAGTTGTACAATCTTTTATTGGTTATAAAGAAAGTGACAATAGACTTGACAGGGTTGAAACAAAGTTTGAACTCCAAAGCAAAGTCTGAAAAAGCAGAAAGAGCGTTGTTGAGATTCCCTTCCATTTCAATCAAATCATTTCCAGAGCACCAGAGAACGATGTCGTCAGCAAACAAGCCAACTTTTACCCCACTAGGAGGTGTTTTCTCAATGCCTGCTAAATATAAAGAGAAGAGCGTAGGGCTGAGGACTGAGCCCTGAGGGACGCCTTGTCCTAGCTTAACTGGGTCCGAAAAGGTCTTGTTAAATTTAACTCTGATAGATCTGTGATGTAGGAAGTGTGAAATCCACGCCAAGGTGTTACCACGAATGTTGAAAGTATCATGTAGTTTAATTAATAACTTGTCCTTTCAGACTCTGTCAAACGCTTTCGTAAGATCTAAGAGAGCAGCAATTGTGTGGTGAGTAGGCTTGAGATTTTGTGCATCCCTAATGTTTTGACAGAAAAAAAAGAATTTGATCTACTGTACTGTGGCCTCTCCTGTAACCATACTGTTCACGTGGCAACTCCACATGATTGAAGATGAAGTTTTGTTAGTTGCTTTACATTTTCTAAAGAACATTTTGTTAGCTCTAAAGGCGGCTGTAAAATGATGAAACTTTCTACTGGAGAAATGCTAGTCACAACATTGTCATTCATTAAGACAATAAGATGATCTAAAACACATCTGAATTCCTTTCTATAATGTCCGTTGACAGTAAAATTGGCTTCTGAATCCAGGTTTTCCTCGATACGTGGAAGAGAAAACAATGTTCTATCTCTCAATTTTTTAGCAATCAGTTAAAGTATTTTTATCATTTCTTTCTGAGTAAAATTGAAATTTATTTGTTTGAGAAATATTTTAAGACAAAAATTAGTCAAAAATACGGGATTTCTTAATTTAAGTTTATAATCATTTCAAACGACATACTTTAAAGCAGCGCAAAAATTAGATGTCTCCACTGCTTTTTCCGACTAAACAAAATGTAGTCATAACCTATTTGTACATTTTACCAAGTTTTCTTTCAGACATTATTTAAAAAGCATGGTTAAAAATTTCCACTAAAAACGTCCTCCACTTAAAAAATGTAAAAACAGTCTCCAATAAAAATCTCTACCAGTCCACGAAAGCGCTATCACCCCCGCTAGGGCATCATCAGTTGTGATCTTTAACTATCTTCCTCTCCATTATATATATGACTGCTGGTTAAAGAGCTCCCCCTATCGGCATTCAATATTCTCTCTCTCTCTCTCTCCCCCTCTTCCAACATTTTTTTCCAGAGGCAATCAGGTAATGAGTGTACCATGTCATTGCATGTGCATTTGGATGCATTGATTTCTATTGATTCTCTTATTAAAGCGTTATGTAAATTTTCGTAGTTCGCTATTTTCTGTATTTGTAGGGTTTCAAGTTTTATTGGGGTTTTAGTGTTTAATCTTGCAAGAGCTGTTGACTGTATATTTAGTTGTATATTTCGGATATGTTTGTTCATTCTTTCTTCTATTTTTCTCTTCCTCATTCCTATGTAAGTAACCTTTTCATTTCTGCTGTTTAGACAGTTTATTTTGTATATTCCTTCTGTTTGTATTTCCTCATATTTTTCTATTTCATTTCTTATTGATTTGAAGAGTGATGGATTGGGGGTTAGTGGGACTATTTTTCCAAATTTTTCTAATTCTCGTTTTATTTTCAAAAATAAACCTTTTATATATGGAATAGGAGGAGGGCATGTTAGATTCTTCTGTGCTGGTTGTATATGGTCAATTCTTTCTCTTACTCTTTCAATTAGTTTAAGTATAGATTTTCTCGGATGTCCTGCCTTTAAACCTATGTTTTCAATGATTTTTAATTCTTCCTTTAGTGATTTTTCTGTTGAACAAACATGTAGAGCTCTATTTATATATGTATTCATGGCTGCTAATCTGCATGGTAGTGGAATATCCCAGGTAAAAAAATCAGCAAGAAACCTTTAAAATATATATGATTTTGAAGGTATTTTGAAGGAAAATGAAAACTGCAGGTTTCTTTCAGGAAATATTACAGGTTTTTTAAAGGTTTTATTCAGGCTTATTTCAGCACGCTTATAACCTTCAAATTACCTTCAAAAATCATTACAGCTATTTTGAAGAAAAACGGGAACAGCTTTTCATGCAGGAAATATGAAGCCTTTTTTAAAGTTTTTGTGCAGGTTTATTTCAGCAAGCTAATGGCCTACAAATTACCTTCAGTGACTTAGCAAATCTTCCCTAAAATCACTACAGGCATTTTGAAAGAAAAGAAAAACTGCGTTAGATGCAGAAAATTTTAAAGATTTTTCTAAATGTTTTGTTATAGACGATATGGTTAAGTATCTAACTCATATTCAAATAGCTTTTTACTGGAAAAGGCCAGAGCCACATAGAGCGGGGTGAGATAATTAAAAAATATTATGTTGGTTATATCCTCCTTCTCTCAGTGTTTAATAATTTTATAATATTCGAAAATAATAAATTTAAAAAAGAAAATTAGTTAAAACTTAAATTAATTGTTCAAAATTCTTCGAGGGGTGTCCCCCCCCCCCCCCGTCTGAAATCAACACTGCCCTGAAATACCCAATTTTAAGATTATTTTTTAGCACTACTATTACATAAAAGTTAAAAGAAAAACAGGACAAAAATTAACTGCCATGAGTGATTAAGGGCAGTACCCCCCCTCTCCCCCCCCACACACTATGAGATGAATATTCATAATTTATCTTTCTCTGAATGTTTAATTATTTTAAGTTACTCAAAAAATGAATTTTACTGTCTTTAAAAATTGAAGAAAAAAAAATGTCAATTAAATTACAAAACCTGGGGGGAAAAGAGAGCCCCACCCTCTCTTTTCTGACTTCATCACTTCCCTGAATCTCAATTTAGGGTCCTTTTTAAACACGCACTCGAAAAGAATAAATTTTACTATCTCTTTCAAATTCGGCGAAAAAGATAATTACATTAATTAAATTTTTAAATCCGGTGGGGGGGGGTGCCCCCTGCCCCCCCCCTCTTAGCGAAAATTTTGTAGTTCCTCTTTCTTTTAGTGTTTAATTATTTTAATTTACTCATAAAGAATAAATTTTACAATGTATTTCAAAGAAAAAGAAAATTTTGTTTATTAAATTTCAAATCCTCCGGGGGGGGGACGATCCCGCGGGCCACCCATGCCCTAATTCAACACTGCTTTGAACTATCCCTTTGAGATAAATTTTTAACACACAAATATAAAAAATAATGAATAAATTACTTTTATGGGGAATTTAAGGGGGAAAGCCCCCCCCCTTCCCCCCAACGGGAAATTTGTACGTTCTCTTAGTGTTTAATTATTTTAAATTACTCGAAGAAAGAATAAATTTACCGTTTTACGAAATCGGTCAAATAAGAAATGAAATAAATTAGAAAATAAATTTCAAACAAAATAAGAAATTAAATTTCCTTTCCCTTTCCACTTTTTGAACCCCCATCCCCCCCCCCTCCCAGGATTAAAGCTAGTGGGATAATACAGGTGGTATTATTAACTTCAGACATGACTTCCAGTTTTTATGAAAATTACTTCAAAAAACAAATGAAAACATTTGATTTTTTTTTCGCAACAGACACGGCATTTCTGACTCCATAGTGATGTTCTAATAGAGGAAGCAACACTTCTTCTCAACTCAGCTCTGAGCTGAGCCGAAGCTGTTTACATTTTCTTTTGACTCGCGGCGTTGATAACGTTTGTGTATTATTTTCCGTAATTCGCTACCGCTAGCTTTGTTAATGTAATAAGTAACGCCTTAATTAATTTTTTGAATGTTTATACATAGCCATAAAATGGCTAAAAATATGTACTGACGCATTTCTACAAAACTAGGCTCTCATTTAAAAAATTAGATAGATTCATGTATTTATAAAAAATACCACGAGGCCTACCAAAAAAAATATTTTTAAGTATTTTTAATGTGTCGTTCACATTATCTTATTTTAGCCCTTTTTTTATATACTTTAATAGCGATGGGGTTAATTTAAAGTTTGTTGCCCCCACAAGTATGATTATGCCAAGGTTGCAGCTATGATTTTACCGAAATTATCGCCAAGCTTACATATGCATCGTACATATGCCAGGGGTCGATGCAGGTTTTTTTTTCTTGGGGCCCATTTTGTGAAAAATAAAGTTTATTTTTGTGAAATTTATTATATTTTTGTGAAAAATAACATTTTGTAACGAAAGTTGAAATCCAGTTATACTCAAATTCGAACCAAGCATTTATAAACAAAAACTTCTTAAAATCCTTTTGCTGAGGTTTTCTTCTCTGGTGAACTTGTTTGTTTACAAATTACACATTTTAAAACATCATAAAATAATAAATAAATAATAAATGGTAAGTTTTTATGGAACAGAATTTTGTGAAAGGACCTATTTTAGTAAAAGTAATTTTGTGAAGGAGCCCATTTTATTAAATTGATTTTTGTGAAAAGGCCTTAAATAGGCCCCAAATTTTTATCTGGATCGACCCTTGTATGCACATATATACCAAACACACACGCCATATACGTCATTATATACATATTTACATCTTGTATGTCAATATATATATATATGCATCATATGTGACTATAACTTTCGGCCATATCAATCACAAAATGTTAAACACATCATATAGTATTATTATAATGTCATATTTGCTTTATAATTTGGTGAGAAATCTTGGTCGCTGGATGATTTTTAAAAAAATATTAATTTTACATTATCTTATAATAAAAAAATGCAGAAAATGAATCCTGAAAAAGTGTTTTATGGTGTTCAATGGATAAATAAGCTAATTTTTTTTCTTTAAATCCAAAGTTCTTCCTTATTAAAAACAAGTAACATCATCCAAAATTTAAAAATATGCTATCAAGCAGGGGTGTAAAAATCTAGGTGCCAATGGGTCGATTCTCACCACAAAATTTTATTAGTATTCTTCGGCTAAATTTTATTGGTATACTTCACCTAAATTTTATCAGTATTCTTATTAGTCGAAGAATACTAAAAATTTAGTGGTAATTTGCCCATTGACGACTGCATTTTTACACCCCTGCTATAAAGTATAAAAATATAGCAACAAATATTTTGTTATTAATCGAAAAATGATATCTGACACCTGTAACAAACCAATTTGGCAAACTGTCTTGGAAATAGAAGAAAAAGCTTTTAATCGCATATTTTATTTTGGACTACCATTTCATCGGTAAGTAATTTATTTTATGTTTTAGAATGTAAATGCAATACAGAGCAATTATTAAAAAGGATTGCTATGTATATGGGTGAGAATCTTCTATGTTTTAAGCCGATAGCAGATTCATGTGTTTTGTTATGTGTTGGTAATATTTGTTTTGTTTCTCATTTCCAAAATAATTTTCATCAATATTTACTTATTATAAACATGTTATTTAATTTTATTGACTAATTTATTTATATTTAATAATAAAAGTTAAAATGTTTTGATTTAAAAAATGAGATGGCTGACCGCGGGCGATAAATCAAAACATTTGTTTTGTTTCTGACATAATCAAGTTAAAACATTTGAACTTTTATTATTAAATATAAATAAATTAGTCGATAAAATTAAATAATGTTTTTATAATAAGTAAATATGGATGAAAATTATTTTGGAAATTAGAAACAAAACAAATATGTCAGGGCTTGAATTTGAGGGTGGGATTCTCGGCGAAAATTTTGAAATCCCGCCCAAAAAAAGTCACCTTTTTCCGCAGAAATTTGCGTTATTTAATTTACCTGCAAACCTAATGATAAATTTCGTGATTTTGTTCCCGCAACCAATCGACGAACTTTGCGGTTTTTTTTCTGCAACTGATCGATGAACTTTGTGCTTTTTCTGCGACTGATCGAAGAACTTTGTGCTTTTTTAAGCGACAGATTGACAAACTTTGCGCTTTTTTCGCGACAGATCAACAAACTTTGCGCCTTTTCTGCGACAGATCAACGAACTTTGCCTTTTTTAAGCGACAGATCGACGAACTTTGCGTTTTTTCCGAGACTGATCGACGAACTTTGCGTTTTTTCCGAGCCTTATTGACGGAGTTTGCTTTTTTTCCGTGACCGATCAACAAAATTCGCGGTTTTTAAGCGACCGATCAACGAACTTTGCATTTTTTCCGCAACAGATCAATGAACTTTGCGTTTTCCCGCGAGTGATTGACGAACGTTGCTTTTTTTTACGGTCTTTTGACAAAATTCACATTTTTCCACGGCCCTTTGATTAATTTTTTTTCGCAATCTGTTAGTGAAGTTAGCCATTTTCCGTGATCCTTCATGAATTTCGCGTTTTTTTCTTGGCCTTCGGACGAAATTCACGTTTTTTCTACGATCCTTCGACTAATTCGCCTTTTTCCGAGATCCTTCGACAGAATTCGCTGTTTTTTTCACGATCCTTCAACAGAATTCGCTGTTTTTTTTCACGATCCTTCGACTAATTCGCCTTTTCCGAGATCCTTCGACAGAATTCACTGTTTTTTTGGATTCTTCGACGAAATTGCCTATTTTTCCGTGATCCTTCAACGAAATTAGCAGTTTTTTCCACGATCCTTCGACGAAATTGGTGTTTTTTCAGCAGCCATTTGACAAAATTTGCATTTTTTCGTGATCTGTCAACGAAATTAGCCATTTTTTGCGATCCTTTAATGAATTTCCCATTTTTTCCTCGGCTTGTGGACAAAATTCGCATGTTTTCCGTGATTCTTTGACGAAATTTGTCGTTTTTTCGAGATCCTTCGACGAAATTTGCTGTTTTTTCGAGATCTTTCCATGAATTTTGTCATTTTTCGAGATTCTTCGACGAATTTTACATTTTTTTCGAGATCCTTCGACGAATTTTGTCGTTTTCTCAAGATCCTTCGGCAAATTTTGCCGTTTTCTCGAGATCCTTCCACGATTTTTGCCGTTTTTTCGAGATCCTTCGACATTTTGTCTACGTGGACATGGTGTGTGCATTGTGCATTTGGAGAGGAGGTCTGGGTGGAGAATTCAAAATATTTTCAGTCTTTGCCATATCTCAAAGTCAAAACATGAATTGTGTGTGCGCTTGGAGGGGGGGGGGGACAAGTCAAAATATTTTCAGTCCTGGCCACATTTTAAACTTGCACCCATGCACTGGATGAAGCTGTCAGTCGCTAGAAAAATCTCAAAATGCATCAGTCTGTTGCAGAAAAAAGACAATGATTTTTTTCAGTTACACGAGGAGTCGGGTATTTTGTCATTTTGCTTCAGCAGGAAACTTCAAAATTTGTCGATCAGTAGTGAAGAAAGATCTTAAATTTTATCTGTCAGTCGCAGAAAAGACTTATTTTAGCTCCACAAAAGGGAGGGGGAATTGGGTATTTCATCAATTTGTCGCAGAATAAGAACTTCAAAAGTTGTCGATCGGTTGCAAAGAAAAATGTCAACATTTTCCAACTGGTTGCAGGAAAAACCATTCTTTTCAGTCGCACAAGGGAACTGATATTTTGTTAATTTGTCACAGAATAAAACTGCAAAATTTGTCAATTCGTAGTGAAGAAAGATCTTAAATTTTATCTGTCAATCACAGAAGAAAACTATTTTTTTTTTAGTTGCACAAGGACAGGAAGAGGAAAGAACTCGGGCATTTCGTCAATTTGTGGGGTTTTTTTTGGTTAATGTATGTGAAATGTACATATATATATATATATATATATATATATATATATATATATATAAGTTACTAACATCTGTTTGAATAATTTTCATTGATTCTAGAGATTGCTGCACTGTGAGTTTTGTACATCCAGGGGTGTTTTTTTTTTTTTTTTTGGGGGGGGGGTAATGTAGGCGAAGCGTACATATATATGTTACTAACTGCTGTTTGAATGAATTTTATGCATTCTAGAGATTGCTGCATGGTGAGTTTCATGCATCCAGGGTTTTTTTTTTCGGTTAATGTACCCGCTTAATCCGGTAACAGATAATTGCATACCCCGCTTATATAAGTGTTTTCACAGTGGTCTCCTCTGATAATGGGATCCACAGAGTACCGCAATGACCTATGTCATCAATATATGGATTCATTCGGGGTGATGCACAGGTGGCGGTGGCCCGACTGGTCACAGCGCGTACGGAAGGCAGATCCTGGTTGTGCACGTTATATGTCCCTCAGTACATGGGTGCGACGGTTGAGCCACTGACGGACACCCCAGCACAGTTTTATACCCCGCTTATATGCATAGGATACCGTGGAATTTAAACAGTTCCCAGAGGGTTCATGTTAAAAGTACTCGTTTAATCACATAAAATACAACTCCCATCAAATATCTGTGTATTGCTCATTGATATTTTGTAGTACATGGTGGAGTTTATATATTAGAAAACGGAGTAAAGAAATGCAGTCTCCGAAGTCTGAAAAAACAAACTTCTAAGAAGAATTTTGTTTTTTATGAGAAACAAAGTATATTTTGCAATGAAAGGTAAAAGGATTTTGCGTAGAAATAAATTTATTTCAAATTTATTTTAATTTTACTTAAATTACATAGTTTTACTGAAAAATCAAACCCCATTAATGTAAATAGTGTTTGTAAGAATGTACACTATATGCTTTTCTTTAGTACATACTTATGTATGAGTGTGTATAACAAAATAAATTATTAATTGAAATCATTACTACAATAATTAATTTTCAAACTATTTTGTAAATATCTATTGTTTATTAATATTTACCATGCCTGTGTTATGATTCAGATGATAACGTATGTAGTAACTGAACATTAATGGTGTCTTCGCTTAAATGCATATCCCACTTAATTGCCCCTATATAATGTCATATATGCTTTATAATTTAGCAACAAATCTTGATCATTTGGCGATTCATGCTTGGGGGCTGCTATTAATAACACGAAAGTACACATTTTTGCTAATTTCTCATTTGCATTTAAATATTATTATTATTATTGCATATCTGCAAGATCAATCTATAACTGGTTACATTTCCGATTTTGGTTGCAATGTTTTTTTAAATTCCTTTTTTTAAATGGAAATTGACCTTATCAAAATTGAAAAAATACTCTATCCTCAGCTGCTGTCCTCCAGAAAAAAAAAGCTCCCGTTGACTATAGGACAAAATTAGCAATCGCCAATCGGCGAGTAATACTTACTGAAAATTTGGCGATTGACTTTATTGCCACCACTGGTCAAACTTAATAGTCACACTCACCAATTGCGATGATTGAATGGAAAAAGATTTTTTCCTCTGCTGTCACTCGACAAATTTCGCAACTATTTGGCGAATTTCACAATTTTTTCCCCGAAATCATTTGACGGATTGTAATTTATTTTTTCTCAAAGCCATTCGACAATAAATTTTTTCACGACAGTCTGACAAAATTACTTTTTTTCCCGCAATAATTTTGCGAAATTCACTATAGTTTATGCGATCGATTGATAAAATCTGCTATTTATTTCAAAGATTCCTTGATAAAATTAGCCTTTTTTTGTGGTCATTTAACGAATTTCGTGATTTTTCTGCAATTGATTGACAGATTTTGCGATTTATTAACCATGACGATTTGCCGAATTTCCTGATTTCTTTCCTGAGACCATTTGATGAATGTCGTGATTTATTAACCGTGACAATTTGCTGAATTTTCTGATTTCTTTCCCGAGATCATTTGACGAATGTCGCAATTTCTTTCCCGACACCATTTGATAAATTTCGCTGTTTATTCCACTATTGTTTGACAAATTTCGCTGTTTATTCCACAATCGTTTGAAAAATTTCGCTGTTTATTCCACAATCGTTTGACAAATTTGTTATTGGCCAGTGCTGAAAAACACTGGCGAGTAAAAAAGTTAATTTTTACCTATACCATTGACATTAGCTACCAAGTGTTACTGCGGGAGCCATCATTGGCTCTTAAGCTTAGAGTAAAAATGTCAGGAGGGGGGGGGGGGTATATTTTGGAGGAAAAAAGTGCAGTGTTGATTCAGATTTTTTTATCAGGAAAAACCAGATGTATTTTTCAGACTAAAACATCCAGTTATAATACAAGTTTTTTTTATGCAAAAGGAAGATATAAATTTTTTACCTAAGTGAAGCCCTATACCTAATGAATGGAGTTATTTTGGACAAAATGGGAAGGGAAGTACAAGTTTTTTGCTTAAAGGAAAACGAGGTATTTCAGACAAAAATAATGAAAAGAAAATAGTTTTTTGCCTGAAGGAAAAGTGAACGTATTTCGGACAAAAGTGAAGGGAAAATAGTTTTTTGCCGGAAGGTAAAGCGGAGGTATTTGGGACAAAAAATGTGAAGGCAAAATACGAAGGCAAAATACAGGTTTTTGCCTGAAAGGAAAGCGAAGGTATTTGGGACAAAAAAGTGAAGGGAAAATTCAGGTTTTTGCCTAAAGGGAAAGCGAAGGTATTTGGGACAAAAAGTAAAGGGAAAATACAGGTTTTTGCCTAAACGGAAAGCGAAGATATTTGGGACAAAAAAGTAAAGGGAAAATACAGGTTTTTGCCTAAAGGGAAAGCGAAGGTATTTGGGACAAAACATTGAAGGGAAATTGCAGGTTTTTTTACCTTCATGAAACCTTAGTCCCAAATACCTGCAAATTACCTGAATTTTTTTTAAAGGTTTTTTGATGATTTTTTTACCTGGGATCGGCTTTATAGGAGATTATATTTAAGTTTGCTGTGGGAAAACAGCAGAAATATACAAAATAAATTGTCTAAACAACAGAAATGAAAAGGTTACTTACATAGGAATGACGAAGAGAAAAATAAAAGAAAGAATGAAAGAACATATCCGAGATATAAAACTAAATAAACAGGCAACAGCTCTTGCAAGATTAAACACTAAAACCCCAATAAAACTTGAAACCCTACAAATACAGAAAATAGCGAACTACGAAAATTTACATAACGCTTTAATAAGAGAATCAATAGAAATCAATGCATTCAAAGACGCATGCAATGAAGTGGTACACTCATTACTTGATTGCCGCTGGAAAAAAAATGTTGGAAGAGGGGGAGAGAGAGAGAGAGAATATTGAATGCCGATAGGGGGAGCTCTTCAACCAGCAGTCATATATATAATGGAGAGGAAGAGAGTTAAAGATCACAACTGATGATGCCCTAGCGGGGGGTGAAAGCGCTTTTGTGGACTGGTAGAGATTTTTATTGGAGACTGTTTTTACATTTTTTAAATGAAGGACGTTTTTAGTGGAAATTTTTAACCATGCTTTTTTAAATAATATCTGGAAGAAAAATTGATAAAATGTACAAATAGTAAATGTACAGACATTAACAAGTGAACACCTGTTTTTAATGTAGTCATAATAATAATAATATAAAAAATCGAATACAATTGGTTGAGGAAAAAGAAAACGAAGATATGGGGGGTTGCACCCGCCCCATACCCTCCTCTCCCCCCCCCCCCAGAATTTACGTCCTTGCATGTGATACACTATAACAAAGCCTTGATGATGTCAGCGAAAAAATGCATAGCGTACTTATAAAAGCCCTAAAGAATAAAAATTGGAAAAATTCAATCATCTAAAAAAGATCAGAGTTCAGCACTTTACTAACTCTTCTAATGAGAATGAAAAAATTATTTATTCGAATCCAATTGGGGATTTTTTATTTTTATGGTTTATTAAAAAGTAATTTTTTACGTTTTCACAATTTTTTTTCCTACTTTTGTTGTAATAGCGAAATATTTGATCAAGTTTATGTTATTTATCATAGGTGTCAACATTTTGGTATTCTTCTGGAGTCTGGCAATGCCAAACATGTTTTTAACTGGACGTTTTATTAAAAAAAATGCAATAAATTAAGTAACCCGAGGAAATAAGAAACAATTTACTAAATAAATTTAATTGTTCAAGGCGTGTTTGGCTTGAGTCAGACTCTGGTAGAATATCAAAATTTTGGCCAGATTACATTTTAATTCAAAATATTTTTTTTTTAAATAGAATTTCACATACATACATATAAAACAAAAAAGTATCAATGTCGAGAAAGGTAGTTAACAGATCGAATTAAGTTCCCCCCCCCCCCTGTATATGAATGTACGTTCCATTTTTAAGCTATAGCTACTTTTTTGTTTTGTCTAACTGCAGGTTTCAACTTCAACCAGTTTCTTTCGGCGTCGTTCTACCTTAACTTATAACATTGAGCGCCTTGTGTAAACGTATGCAAACGATTCATGTTATAACACATCTGGCAGAATAACAAATCTCGGATAAAATGAAAAATTAATTTTGTCTCTTCATTTCATATAAATTTAATCTTATGCAATTAAAGTAAATCTCATGAATTTTGACATTTCATTTTAATAATCTCTCTTTTTTCATGTTTTCTTACATACTTTTTTACATATTTTCTATAAATAAAGTATTTAAACCTACCTAATTCCCTGTGGTTACAGCTTCTACTCATTGCTTCTTAATCATAAATAACACTGTACCAGGGAAGAGCAGTAGACATAGGGACGAGACAAAGATACTACACAAATGCAATTAACCCTATCACTATGTCCTATCGAAACATGCCCTGTTGTTGCCCAGGACAAATATGCTATCTATTTTGCAAATTAAAAAAACAAACAAATACCACTTATATTCGTACAGTTTAATTTTTACCGTGTGTTACAAACATTATGATATGAGATGTCACCGGCTGAAACTACTCAGTGAGTGATAGATTTTTTGACAACTTGTTGAAAGTGCTTGGGGTCCGCGTGGACCCCAGGTCATAGTGATAGGGTTAAAATGTATGTCATCTAATTCACTTGAGCGCATCTTACCGATCTGTTGAATTCCACTCTTAACTAGTCGGATGTGTCAACCCCAAAACTTTCTTCTATCTCACACAGGTTTCGCATACACTAAAAAAAATCAGCACCAATTTATATCAAGGTCTAACTGAAACTAAAGTTTTATTAAATTCCGTGCAATATTTCTTGAGATATGACTATCGCTAAAATCGTGTAAATCCTGCAAAATGCTGCATAGCAGCGGCACCTGCTGGGCGATTTTTATCAAAAACTAATCAGCACCAATTTATATCAGAGACTAACTGAATATAAAGTTTTATTAAATTCCGAGCATTAGTCCTTGAGATAGAGCTATTGCAGAAATCGCGATAAATGCTGCATAGCAGCGCCACCTGCCGGGCGATTTTTACCAAAAACTAATCAGCACCAATTTATATCAGAGACTAACTGAATATAAAGTTTTATTAAATTTCGTGCATTAGTTCTTGAGATAGAGCGCCCACAAAATGCTTGTCACATACATACAGACAGACAGACAGAGTCACAGACAGACATTTTCTAAAAATGGTCAAATCTTGTTGAGGACTTTTTAAAACGTATAAATCCGTCGGAAACCGGAAGTCGAAAATTTTCATGAATCCAATACTTTCTTCTTTTAAAGATAGAAGAAAGTAAAAATGAATGACAAAATACCCATAATTCGGCCATAAGGTCCCCTTTTTAAAAACAAACAACAAAGGGTTAAATTCGCAAATTCTTCTAAAATTATCACCCCTTTCAAACTCTCACACTGCGTCCTCTTCACGTCTTACGTCCCACCCGCAGTCGCGGGATTGCGGGTTTCGCTCTCCTAAAAAGAATAAATCTGTCATCAAACTGAATAGAAACAGCCAACTGAAGATAACGGCTGCTAAAAGAAAAATATTGCAAGGGATGGCAAAAAACTTCCCATTTCTGTTGATCAGAATTCGCAGGACTCCAAAAATGATCTGTGTAAAATAATAATAATAATAAAACTATACAAGCATAAATCATCGAGGATATTTTTGCTAAATGAAAGTCTGTAAATTTTCTAAGATAATCGAAGAAGGAGACGGAATTTTAAACAACTATATCTAGTTTCCAAACATCCTGTGATTTTTTTCGTGGAATTTTAAAGAGAATCTGTAGAGAAAGAAAATATTTAAAACCAGGCTCAATAAGATACTACCAATTCAATGTTCTAAGAATTCGTATGTAAAATAACTGAATAAGGAGAGGAAAGTTTAAAATTTCGTGGAACTTTGAAAATGATCTTATACAGGGAGAAACTATTTAAAACTATATGTATGACATTTTTACTCAAAAAT
Organism: Maratus michaelseni; assembly: GCA_963931845.1. Taxonomy (NCBI): domain Eukaryota; kingdom Metazoa; phylum Arthropoda; class Arachnida; order Araneae; family Salticidae; genus Maratus; species Maratus michaelseni. The sequence goes on along the minus strand of OZ007599.1, from coordinate 68,783,448 downwards.
GGTCTTGGAAATTAGCACCTTAAATAAATGAATAAGGATATGGAAGTCAAGAGCATCAATAATCAATTTTACAAGGATAAGATATTATTATGATATTTTTTACGATAAGATGATAAAGGATACATAAACATTTTTATTTTGCGAAAAATTGTTAAAAATTTATAAATCGTGCGTATATTTTGGGAATTTTAAGTGTGGCTCTTTTATACTGTATGATTTCAGAACTTTCAATCATAAACTCAATCATTTTGTGTGTATGCGCACTTGCACAGGTTTTAAATTATGCATAAAAATAAGGCTAACTTGAAAAACGTGTCCATTGCACAAATACACATGCACGCACACACACAAAAGTAGAATTTTTACAAATTTATTTAAAAAGCATTCCCGTCTATTGTATTCGTGAAAAATTTCGACTTCCGGTTTTCGATGGATTTATACGGTTTAGACGGTCGTGAACACGATTTGACTGATTTTAGAAAATATTTGTCTGTACGTGACAGAAATTTTGTGGACACTGTAACTCAGGAACTACTGCGTACAATAGGATGAATCTTCATATTAAGTCATATCTTTATGCAAGCTGTTGCACTCTAAAAACGACATTTTCAAAACTGAGCAAAAAATACTCAAATCTGAGTATGCCGCATAGTCAAAATGGCTCCGAATCAAAATGACTCAAGTTTGAAACATGTATATACTTATTTCTGTAAACATGCACACACTCAGGAATAAAACATCATGTGCTCATATTTGAATATGTCCATGTTTCAAAAATGAGTATGAACTGAACTGTCTTTTATGTGCTTATTTTTTAGTATGTCCATGTTTCAGAAATGAATTTGAACTGACCTCTGACCCTAATCATTTTTGAGCATGTCAATGTTTCAAAAAAGAGTATGAACTGACATCCATGTGCTCAGTTTTGAGTATGTTCGTGTTTCAATATCCCGAGTATTTCTTGTATTTCGGAATTGAAAGCATTGGGTCGTCTTATTTGAAACAAAAAGTTTCCTAACAAAATGGAAACATCGATTTACTCAGATTTGAAAGTGTCATTTTTCTCAGTGTGATAATTAAGTTTTGTGCAAAATCTCCCAAGAATAGATGCCGCAAATCGCTGAGTTGTTCCATTTATTGAATGCTTACATCTCCAGTTGTACGCAGAATTCAACGAAACATCAGATTTAGCATTCTTCTGGTAGAAATAGATTGTCATTCAGTTTTAGTTGCGGTCATCTGAGAGGACAAGCCGAAATTCGATAATTTTTTCGAAATATAATATGCTTATATTAGAGTCCTGCATCGGGTCGGGTTATCCGCTTTTACCCACAACCGACCTGACCCGCGGTTCGGGTCGGGTTCATACTATATTTTGTCGTGGCGGTGCGGGTTCCGGTTGGATTGACTTCTACTTTTTTGTTGCGGGTTGGGTTTAGTTTCATTGTTTCGGGTTCGGGTCGGTTTCGTGTTGGATTTTGACTCTTGCGGGTCGGGTTCGGGTTGACCCACTTTTTCAAAAAAATGTCCACAATATTTTTGCAGGTTAAATATATATATACAATAAGACCTCCTTAATGGACATTACCGAAAAGCGGACAACTTTTTTTAGCGAGCACTTTTTCAATTCCTGACACTTATATATTTTTACATGTATACCTTGGAATAGAGGGCACCTCCAAATCTATACACACATAGCATGTGTATGTGTGCAGAAACTATCACAAATATGATACGTGTGTTTTTGTGTGTATCATAAACGAAATGTTGGTAATGTTTTCATATTCTGAGAAAAGAAAAAAATTGTTTTTAACTGCCCCGTAAAGAAAGACTAATCTATGATTACATTTCTTATTAACATTTTATTTTTCTCATGCAGTAAATTGAATATATACTTATTCATATTCAAATACCTATTTATTTTCATCTGAAACATTCATCTGTTCAAACTTTTTGTAAAAATCTCAACAATCCGACATGCAAAAAAATCTAAATATGACCCGGAAGAATTATTCTAGGGTGAACCGGACACGTGGAAAGAAAATTAGTCATCCTGGCCCGCAAAAAATAGAAACAACCCGACCCGTTCAGGACTCTATTCAACGATTTAGAGGTGTCCGCTGTTCAGAGATTTCACTATATTTAAATATTAAAGAATATAGATTTGTCCATTTTTCTATATACAATATAAAATCGGAATTAGAGATATAATTGTATACTTTTCAAAACAGCATTAAAACATGGTTTATTGTTCTTTCATTGCGGATTGGGGCCGGGATGCGGATTGAAATATTGCGGGTTCCGGTTGAAATATGTCGGGTTCGGGTCGGGTTGCGGGTCGCCGAAAATCAGTTTTGCAGATTCGGGTCGTGTTGCCGGTCGAGGAATTTTTTTTTGCCGTGTTCAGGTCGGGTTGCGGGTTGACTTCTAATGGAATTTGCGGGTTCGGGTCGGGTACAACCCGACCCGCGCAAGACTCTAGCTTATATCACAAGTTTCAATGTACAGAATTCGAGGAAACTTCACGCTTACCCTCCTGAATATGGGAATACATTGTCATTAATTTTTGGTTGTAGACATATAAGAGGTGGTGCCGAAATTCAATGATTTGATCGAAAAATGCGATACTTATATCTCAATTATATATGATTTATATAGAAGTAAGTTTTGTGATGGCCTCAAACATACGTTTTTTTCTCATCTGAAATTCGTATATAGCACCTGGGAGGAGATTAGTCTGCTTTGAAAAAGGCTTGAACGAATGTAATCTACGACACTGGTTATTTTTCTTCTGTAGAAGGTTTTTTTCATCGTTTTATGAATGCCAATTATCATTATCTGAAGCAGCGAGATTTTGTACTTTAGACATATGCTGTTTTTGAAGGAAAGAAAGAAGTTGCAGTCTTTTAGTTTTTACTATTTTTTATTATTATTTAGACCAACACATTCAAAATCCTTGAGGCACCAAAACGTGACTCCTTTTCTGCCTTCAGTTGTAATTTACAAACTTTGTGCCGCCACTATGATAACTGGTCACACTAACACTTATATAAGCATTACAGTTACTGAACCGATAAATAAGAAGTCAAAAAGGAAGAAAATTCTCTGCTAATGACTGTACTCACAAATACATCTATCAATGTCAAAATAGAGCCGAAAAATATAGTTACTCCCTCTCACAGAGCCGTCCTTAGTGAAAGCGAGGTCGAGTGCAAAAACTTTTTGCGAACCCTTTTTCTTCCAAACTTAATACCCTCCCATTCACACCCATGTTGCCAATTTGGCTATATTTTTATTCATCTATCAGAAATTTCCAATAGCATTTCTTGCTTTATTTAATGACAGACATTCCGCGATTAAATAAAGTGGAGGCATTTATTGATCTACCAGACATTTCGAACAGAAATTTTTGCTTTATTTAATGACAGACATTAAATTATTAAATAACGTGAAGGTAACTATTCGGAAATTCTGATAGATAATTTGAATAATAAAAAAAACAAAAACAATCCGCTAAAATGGCAACACTACTATAAAAAAGCTACTCATGAAAAAGCTTCCATGATTATACACAATGGAGCACCAAGAATTACGCTTTTTTATTTTTATTTTTTTTTTTGGGGGGGGGGGGGGGCGGGGAGGAGGTTAGTATGTATTATCTGTTTTCTGCAGATTTGGCCGGGTCTGGAATTTTTTTCTGGCCATGCCATGTCAGAGTAGCCTTACTTTTCTTTCTTTCTTTTCTTTTTTTTTCTTTTCTTTGGTAAATTAGTGGTATTGTACATTAGTTAAAAAGGAGAGAGAGAGAACATCCCAATACTTTTTTATCGTCAAGTTGCCGCAGAGAGATGCGAAAGGTACTGTTCGTCTAGGAATTGCGTTTACTTTTAAAATTTGAATACAAACTTTGAAATAGGGGTCATCTACATATTGAAAATTGTATAAGCTTTTAATTTTCCGGTGGTAACACTCACATTTGACATAATTTTTAAGTTCATTTAATCAACGTAACCCGCAGAAAGGCACAGATTGTATACTTTTTCTTAAATCTTCGTACAATTAGAAGAGTTGAAAGTTTGAGAATGCAAATGTTAATTCACGTGATCAAAGTTTTATTTATTATCTTCCCAAAAATCATCTTTTTTAATGCGATACAATGCATAGACGTAAAGATTTTTTATGCATTTTTTTTTAATTCAAGAACTTTTTTCAATTATGAAAATTATTAATAAATTCATTTAAAAAAATTATGCTCGACATTAATTACACAAAAAACGAAACACAGTTATAAACAAGTTGGAAATTGTACGTCAAACGTTACAAACGAGGTGCGTTCGTACGCACGTTTTAGAATTAAATTCATGATATCCCGTGCGTAGAACGGGTTAAACAGCTAGTTAAGTATATATTTTATGACACTGTTCATACAAATATCTTAACTAGTTATATAAATATTCAGATATATATGTAATTCTGTGAAATGAATTATATCGTCTGCAGATTAATTTCTGTCATAAAATAAGTATCTCGGTCGCTTGACGATTAAACTTCGGAAGCTCCTATAACAAAAAAGCACCGAGTTAAAAAAAAAATTCAAATTTCTTAATAAATATTTTTATTAATATCTCCTAAAGTTTTGATTCGATTTTAATAAAATTTGAAATGTCTCGACAAAATTCTGCAAAGATAATATATTTTAAATTGCAAACCATTTGGTTGGGTAGTTTTTGCGTTGTTATATGCGGACAGACGGACAGACAGACAGACGGACGGACAGACGGACGGACCAAACGACGACTATAGGTGCTACGTATTTATATAATTACGAACGCACCTAAAAACGTGGGTATGTAAGTGCACAGGTCTTTCCAATCATACAGAGATACGGATAAATTTTACTTTGTGATGGCCTAAATTAAAGGGACCATGTCCTGCTATCAAAGCATTCACAGAAAAAAAATGTTAGAGATTAACCGAAAAAAAATGTATAATATTTTTTTACATTTAAAGTGAATGTATTTTACACTAAAAGAATCTATAATTTTTCTGGTAACTAATTGAATGTTCCCGAAACATCTCGTGTAACATATTTTTAGTTTTCTAAATTTATGGATAAACTCCCAACCAGGGCTCGGAAGTAGCGCGCTACAAGTAGCGAAACTACAGTAGCAGCTACTTTTTTCCAGTAGTTTCTAGTGTAGCGCGCTACATTAAAAAAGGTGTAGTGTAGCGAGTAGCGCGATACAAAATGTCAGTAGTTTGTAGCGAGCATCGGCGCTACTTTTCACGCTACTTTATGAGGGAGGAAAAAGTGCCAATCTTTAAATCACGTGATCATAACTCGTTTCTTTTGTGCGAAATATGTTCTCTGCAACAATTTGCGAACGTCAGTGACAAATCTCAGTTGCAATGTCATATATTTCTCCATACACGAAGGCCACGGTCACAAATTAACTGTCATTTGCACAGTTTGGGTGTCAGAAACTTCGTGTATTGTCATTTAAATCCATAGAAGTCTTCTCAATATAATGTATTTTTATACGACTACGATTATTTTTACCAAAATGTAGTCGTCTTGCTATATTAAGTCTTTATCGAACTAATTTCTTCTCCCTTTTGCCCCTCCCACCCCCCCCCCCCCCCCAGCAAGCAAAAAAACGTAAAATCTTTATTAAAAAAATAAAAAAAAAGAATGAAAGAAAAAGAAAAGAACGGATTTATCTAAACACAAATCATCTAAATTATCCCTAACCTCTGAATTTCACGCTTTCCCCTAGTAGCATACAAAGGAGTTTAAAATATTTTTAAATCTTTAATTTTATACAAAAATAAAATATTTCACTCCATTTGTTGCTCTCTAATGGCAATAAATAAAAATTATTTTCTTGTCTCCAAAATTTACGCTTCCCTTTTTCCCCTCCTCCAGCATACAGTTTCAAATATTTAAAACTCTTTATTTAGAAAAAATGGCCACATTCGTTTCTACCTAATAATAATATATAAGTAACCATCTAAATTGTCCCATAATTTACTCTTCTCCCCCCCCCCCCCAGCATACAAATAAATCTAAAATCTTTAAGTTATTTTTATATCTATATTTTAAAAAAAAATCTTCTGCCCTAAATAGTGCACTGTAGTGACGATAAATAATCAGTATTATAAATTATCCCCCTTCCCCTAAAATCTCCCCCACCTCTCCATATACAAAATTTAAAACTTTTTTTTAAGTTCCATTTTCTTTGCTGTCTGGTAACATTAAATAAATAATCAATCATCTAAAATATTTCCCTTCGAACAAAATTTCTGCTCGCTTCCTGCCAGTTTAAAATCGTTAGATCTATAATTATATATATATATATATACAGGGTGATTCATAAAAGATGGGCAGAACTTTAAGGGGTTATAGTACACTTAAAGACAAATAATATTAAATAGGAGACTAAGGGTCCCAGACGTATTCCCAAGGAGATAGGGGGCATTAAAGTTTAGGGTCCGAAATTTCAAATGATTATAAAACATGGAAAAATTGGTCGATTCGTTTGCGGTTTTTGCAAAAAATTTTCTTTATGCCAGTATTTTCTTGAAATAAAATTTTAAAGTTCAATTTCAAAAAATGCCGATAGGGGGCGCTTTAGACTTTGGAGTAACAAACAACTATTTTTTAACGTTATTTTTTGTATTTCTTTAAATGATTTCGAAAGCTTAGACTTAAACTTAAATTTTGATCTAAAAATCTGAGTCCTAACGAGTAGTTAAGTAGCGTAAACTGAAATTTGAAATTTGAAACCCTTCTCCCCCCAGAACAAAAATCAGTTATTCCCGATCTTTGTGTCGTAGATTCGGCTCTAACTACTGCCGCGTTTTGCTAAAATTATTCTTTATGTCAGTATTTTCTTGAAAATAAATTTTAAAGAAAATTTTCAAAAAATTCCGATAGAGGGCGCTTTAGACTTTGGAGTAACGAACAACTATTTTATACCGTTATTTTTTGTGTCTCATTAAATGCTTTCTAAAGCTTAGACTTAAATTTAAATTTTCAGCTCAAAATCTGAATCGCTGAGCGTGGTTCAGTAGCGAGGGGAGGGGGTTCAAATTTCAACTTCTGAACATAGTTCAGTTTGCACTACTTAACCATGCCCAACGATTCTGTGCTGTGATACGAGGCAAAAATACAACTTTCGTCAAGGACTGCATAGTCGGAATTCACTCATAAAGGCACTGGCACAGTTGGAAACGTCGCTCATGCAAACGTTAAAGCTCCATTCCTGACGCTAGTCACCGGGTGAAGAAGGAAACAGAAAGTATGCAAATGTCAAATGGGGAAGAAGAAGAACACGTATGCAAAATTTCGACACGATTCAGGCATAAAAACCACTGAACGGTGAGTCAAGTGTAAGTCGCTGTAGTAATGAATCGGAAGATGCTGCCCTTCACGAATAAGGAAAAGGCTGAGATGCATTTAATTTACGGAGCGGCAGATGGAAATGGTGCAGAGGCACAACGAATGTACGGAGAGCGATTTCCTAACAGGCGGTTGCCTAACCGCAAAACTTTCGAGCGCTTGCACAGACAGTTGTGTGAGACGGGATCATTTCTCGCTTCCCGGTCGAATGCAGGTCGTGCAAAAAAGGACGAATCAGTAGTTGTTGCAGAAGCCATTCTGGATGTAGTAGCGGCGCAGCCAAGTACAAGTACACGAACAGTGGCTAGCCAGGTGGATACCTCACAGTCCACGACTTGGAGGGTACTGAAGGATGAACATTTGCTCCCGTTTCATGTGCAACGAGTCCAGAAACTGTCTCCAGGGGATTATCCAAATCGTATTGAATTCGCCCGCTGGTTTCTGCAGCAGAACGCGCTAAATCCACATTTTGGACGAACTGTGCTTTTCACCGATGAATGTACCTTCACACGTGAAGGTACATTTAACACACACAATGCACATGTATGGGCGGATGTCAATCCACATGCTCATCAGAGACGCTTTTCCATCAATGTTTGGGCAGGAATCCTCGGAGACCACCTAATCGGACCGTACCTTCTTCCTGAACGCCTCAACGGTAAAACATACCTCACATTTCTGCAACATGTGCTGCCAGACCTGTTAAACGTTGTTCCTCCACGCATCCGGCGGGTCATGTGGTTCCAGCACGATGGAGCGCCAGCCCATTACGTACGAGACGTCCGCAACTATCTGGACATCACATTTCCGAACAGATGGATTGGTCGAGGTGGTCCTGTTGCTTGGCCTGCTCGCTCGCCAGATCTTTCACCCCTCGATTTCTTTTTTTGGGGACGATTGAAGGCTCTTATGTATGAGACACCCATTGAATCCCCCGAGGAACTGGTCGCCAGACTTTCCGCCGCTGTAGGGGAAGTGCTCGAAAAGCCTGATGTTTTCGCGAATGTTCGCCGTTCCATTCGTCGCCGTTGTTCTGCGTGCATAACCTCTGGTGGTCACAATTTTGAACATTTATTGTGATTACATGTTAATAAATATGCTTTGGTAACATAATCCTAATTTGTGTCTTTTTACCTCGTATCACAGCACACAATGTGTGGACATGGTAAACTGAACTGTGCTCAGGAGTAGAAATTTCAAACCCCTCTCCCCAGAAACTTAACCACGTCTAACGATTCAGATTTTGGGCTGAAAATTTAAGTCTAAGCTTTAGAAAGCATTTAATGAGACACAAAAAATAACGGTATAAAATAGTTGTTCGTTACTCCAAAGTCTAAAGCGCCCTCTATCGGAATTTTTTGAAAATTTTCTTTAAAATTTATTTTCAAGAAAATACTGACATAAAGAATAATTTTAGCAAAACGCGGCAGTAGTTAGAGCCTAATCTACGACACAAAGATCGGGAATAACTGATTTTTGTTCTGGGGGGAGAAGGGTTTCAAATTTCAAATTTCAGTTTACGCTACTTAACTACTCGTTAGGACTCAGATTTTTAGATCAAAATTTAAGTTTAAGTCTAAGCTTTCGAAATCATTTAAAGAAATACAAAAAATAACGTTAAAAAATAGTTGTTTGTTACTCCAAAGTCTAAAGCGCCCCCTATCGGCATTTTTTGAAATTGAACTTTAAAATTTTATTTCAAGAAAATACTGGCATAAAGAAAATTTTTTGCAAAAACCGCAAACGAATCGAACAATTTTTCCATGTTTTATAATCATTTGAAATTTCGGACCCTAAACTTTAATGCCCCCTATCTCCTTGGGAATACGTCTGGGACCCTTAGTCTCCTATTTAATATTATTTGTCTTTAAGTGTACTATAACCCCTTAAAGTTCTGCCCATCTTTTATGAATCACCCTGTATATATATATATATATATATATATATATATATATATATATATATATATTCATAAAAGCACTGAAAAAGAACAAGTGCACCATTTTATTATTAAAAGTGCACTAGGAAGGAATTAGTTCTGCCTTCAAACAAACTAGCAGCTGAAACGTAAAGTGGCAGCATGCCCCTTGATCTATTATTTGCTAGATTTGCTGATAAAACCGCAATGTACTCACTCATCAAAAAATTAATTATCTTGCTGGCAACCCTTTGTCTTCTTACTCATTATTAGATCTTGTGTTTTAATGTGGGGATGCTTCTTTTGAGATTGATGTAATAGAATGACAGACAAAAGTAGTATAGTGCTGCCCTGGTCGGCATATAATGAATATTTTGAAGTTATAAAGAAAGTGGTAATTATTCTGTAACATGTAAATTTTGTCTAATTAATAAGACGTTATCAGTATCAAAATCATCTGCTTACAACTTGAAGTTGAACATAGAGGTGAGTTAGCATTTTCTTTATTAATAATAATTACTGGATCGAATCTCGCACCGAATATCTAAATCGTTATTCACTAAAATTCATAAATCATTAAAAAGAGTATTTTCGAATTAAGATCCCTGGTTCAGAAAATATTCTTATCGAACTGTTTATTATCGCAAAAGATTATTTTATTAGTACGTCTTTTGATCGTTGTGAAATATTTGTCCAATGTATGCATACAAATCAATTTACTGCATATTTCTTTTTGAAGATTCCAATAGATAAAACAAAGGTTGTAGGGAATTAAAAAATACTATTTTAAAAAATGCCTAAGGTTGCTTAATTTTATTTTTATGGCTATTTATTTTTAATTTAGCTGCAAAGGTTTTTTATCGCTAAAATAATTGATTTATAATGTTTTATATTTGATTTGATATTGGTTAGCTTGGTGTTTTAATGAAATATCTTTATCTTTGTCTCCAGAATGAATCTAAAGCCCAGTATGTTGAAATTCGGGTTTTCAATGAGAAACAAACAAAAAGAGATAAAAAAGAAAAGAAAAGCTAGGATTTAACTTATGCAAGTCTATATGATCTTGTTCAATTTTTTAATTGCTTTCAGGAACTAGATTTCAATTGTAAAGAAATAGGACTATTTAGCTCTATTAAAAAAAATTGTATATTCAAATTTACCAAGGGCTATTCGCTCTTAAGGTTGTTCTCAAATCCAAACTGGCTACTTTATGACATATTCATTTTTGTTCGCAAACGCATGAAAATGTTGGTGTTCTTACTCGAAACTTTGTAACCGAAAGACGTTTTCCACTATTCTTTATTTCATTTTTTGGTAAAGACAGAAGATTTTTCAGAAAACACTGTCAAAGTCGCCGTTTTCAACCGAATTTCCGACGCCGCAGCAGGGGAAAGAGAAAAAACGTGACACGAATTGCTTATAACCCGATAAGTAATTTATTTATCAAAAAATGAAAAACTCATTTCGATTCCAAATCGCTTCAATAGTCAGACCTGCCAATTTTATGCCTTTGTGTTTAAAAATGAGTCAGATAATGTATCAGAAAGTTTCGCGTTGATGAGCAAGGAATTTGAGAACCACCTTAAGCGCTACTGTGCTCTATGACTCTTATAAATTTGTAAGATTATTACAATTTTTGCTTTCAAATTTTCTCTTTTAACACTTTCCAACATAATTAAAAAGTGTCTATGAATTCTCTTTGTCTGTCTGTCCGTGCTCTAACTCTCGTAAATATACTCGGATTGCCATGAAAGTTTTATATGTTATTGAAGTTTACCATAGAATGTTCTGTATTCAAAATGAAATATGTATCATTTATATCTCGCTTACAAGGACATTCAAAAGAATTCTGTTACCTTATGGTCTATGGGGAAAAATCGTTTGCGGTGCATTTAATTAGCGATGATAACTAAAGTAGAGAAAAGTAGCGAAGTAGTGACTACTTTTGAAAAGTAGTTTGTAGCCGCTACTTTTTAAAATAAGTAGTTGTAGTTGTAGTTAACTACATTTTTCGTAAAGTAGTTGTAGTTGTTTGTTCGCTACAAACAAAAAGTAGTTTTTCCGACCCCTGCTCCCAACACACATTTTCTTTTATAACTCTATAACTCCATGTAATTCCGTATATCATGGCTTGCGGGCTGAATCTTAAAATGTTGTACTTTCAAATGTTTTTTTTTTTTTTTTTAAATATGTGTGCAATATTCTTTCAAAAATTTTAATTGTAGGATAATAGTGGCTAACAAATATCGGACATTTTTATAAGAGCTGAGTCGAGTCGGGTCTGATTTAGTACCTTTTGGTCGGCTGAGGCCGGGAAAGTGCTTTTAGCTTCGATATCTTGTCAGGATAGCTTTTTCTCGACCAAGCTGGGTATAGGTCTGAAAATTTCACTCCATGCAGACCTCTAGTATATTAACCTGAGATACGTGAGCAGGTGATCAATGATCAGCCAAAAGGCAACTAAAATTTTGCAAAATCAAGCAATTTTTAAAACAATTTACTGGAGAAAATTGTTAATTCCTTTCTGATATTTTAAACAGAAACATAAAGATAATGGCTAAAATATTTGTGCACTTGACTACGGCGAAACATATATACGTCCCACTGACCGATAGCAGAGGTACCACTCAAATATTTGTATATTTGTTTTGAACTACTATTTATAAAAACTTTTTTGTTGGTAGATTCCTTTTGAAATTTTCACAAGAGTGTGCGGCAAAGATTATTTTTTTAAGTGCTACGAACAATAAAAAACGCCAGTAGCAGCAATTTCTAATAAAAATTAAATTCACAGTCAAAGGATTAATCAATTAAATTACTTGATCAGACCACTTTATATTATGGCAGTAACGAATGTAACAGATGCAACTTTTTACCTATAAACTCTATTCTTTCGTTAAACCTTATCACCGCCGTGAACTGATATATTCGTTCACTATGCTGTAGGTTTCACTGTGATAGAAGCATTGTTTAAATTAATATATTTCTACAAATATAATGCAGTTTTAAAACATTGAGTGATTAATACTCTAAAAGATATTTAAGGTTATACTTCTATACGTAATTAAGTTTTTTACAGCAAGTTTGAAAATTCCCTTTTCTTAGCATTTTTAAAAACTTACAGAGAAAACAACATTACAAATTTGCCCTTTTGCTCGGCGTCAGGGGGGATTGAAACATGTTTAAACTTTTTAATTTAATTACCAAATATTAAACATGTTAACACTTTTAATTTAATTAGATAATTTTAAAATAAGAAATCCATTTCGGTTAAAATCAATATCTCCCAAAATTTTCTTTTTTCCTTAAGAACCTTTTAAAACTTAACCTTTCATAATTTTTTGAGACTTTAAATTTTTAGTTTAGCTTCGGTGTCTGGAGAACGAGGTTTCAGCTCCCTGCCCTCCCCGTTGTGTTTATGAGATAGCATATACGTATACGTGTAGGCAGGAACATCTATATCCGTCTAATAAAAAGAGAAACTTGATTACACAAGAAGGAAAACAAAGCTACGTTGTACATTTCAAATACTCATTAAATTAATAATGAGCAGTTTATCAGCATCTGCATCAGCACCAACCTCTTAACATTTAACATTCAGCTCATGCGCCTGTCTAGATTTTTTATGCGTCTGGTGCTGCCTAAGCTACAGTGCAACACATCCTATAGATTGAATATAAGCTACAAGAAATCTATTCTCGCGTCCACAACTTGTACCGAACATTTATTGATAAAAAATGCTTCATAAATAAGCAAGTTTACACTAAATTTGATTATGAAAAAAAAACCTCTCAACAAAATGAATAATAAATAATTATTTTTTTTTCGGGCGCGAGTCCTTCTTAGGCGCGAGGTCCTGTGTGGCCGCACCTGTCGCACACCCCAAAGGACGGCTCTGCCTCTCACACAATATTATTTCCGTACATTCAACATCTAGAGAGTGATAGGTAATGTATATGGCGTGATGAATTTGTATTATTATACGCTTTGTTATATAACATTCGAGTAACGAAATATAGTGACGCAAATATTTCAATGTGTCTTTGTTTTTGAAAATTTTCATTCTTTCATTATTTCGTTAAATTCATTTTAGATTACATTTTAAGATACAAAGATTTTTTTTATTTTTAATTATTTTTTCTAAATGTGTCTGTGTTTGAAAGGTTGTCAAACACATGCCGTTTTATTATTTCATTTAAATTTATTATGACTATTTTTAGATTAACTCCTTCCTAAGTGTCGCCCATATCCAGTTCGGGCAAAACTTGTTTTGTTTGGTATTCCCAATTTGACTTAGGGCAGAAGGAAAATTTACACTAGAGTTTGTTTTCGTTTTTCAAATATGTAATATAATTTAATTTACTCTTTATACAATAGATGGTAATGGTTGAATAAAATACGGCAATAAGCCATTAATTTTTCTCATGGGAAAATATTTAATATAGTAGTTATTTCGTTAATTTTTTTTTTTTTACAAAATAACCTATTTCTAACCTTTTTATTGTTTGAATGCAAAAAATTAAAGAGAAAATCAATTTTCCCTTTCGCACACGTTTTTCTGAAATATATTCCACAGGTAACGGGTTAAAATCTTTCCTAGTAAACTACACTTCTTAAAAAAATAGGGGAGAAAGCAAAAAAGTGGAGAAAACCATGCGACAGCCATACATGGGCATAAAATGGGAAGTACATATATATCAAAGCGGAATAGAAAAAACAAGACACCAAAACATCCTGTATGAAAATTTAATTCTTTGTAATGATGTCAGTAAATAAAGAGACGCTCAAAGGCATAAATTTGGATACCCGTTAATGGCAAAAATGTGTTGTTTGAAGAGAATGGATTTTTAATATGGTGTGTGGCCCACTTGAACATCTAACAAAGAGAGGACCAAGACTGGTAATCACAGATTTTTATTATTTTATATATATGTTGTAGGATAGAGACCCCTTAACCGTTTGAGTGCTATGAAGCGCGATAGCGCCAGTGGCGCAGCCAAGGGGGGGGGGGTTAAACCCCCCCCCAGAGCTAAAAAAATTACTATAATTTCCGCTTATATGAATCAAAACAACTAAAGTTAAAATTAAGTTTTTTGGCCTCTCCGCCTTGGCAGAATCCACCGCTTTCTTAAATCAAATTCTATTCAACAATGTGATTCAATTAAACGGCGAAAATTCTACTTAAAACTGTGAAAGCGCATATTACACGCATAGGTTATGTCAAAACTTGATTTTTGGACTGCGTCACTTTGTCGAGACGTCTTATAGTAAAAGATGGGTCATATACTCTCACAGAGACGCTTTGAGTTATATAGTATACAGTGGTCTGTTTTTTAATTGCATTTCTGTCTTTGTTCCACGTTCGAAACAATAACAGATCATCGAATTCCAGAGAAAAAAAAAAAACATACACATTGTAAGTCTATCTCAGTTTCAAGTGGCTTTTTTTGCGTTTTTTGCTCTCAGTTATATCTAAGACCTGGTAAGTAAGGTCCTAGGTACCATGTGCGTACCCAGGAAAAAAATCTTTGCAAAAGTAAGAATTTAAAAAAAGTACTTAAAGTTATAAAAAGCTATTTTTCGATTATGAGCAGATTTTTGCAATCGGTGTTTCTTTTGAATCATTTGTTTCGTAGGGGGCCCAGGGTTCGGAAAAACTACTTTTTGTTTGTAACGAACTACAACTACAACTACTTTATAAAAAATTTAGTTAACTACAACTACTTATTTTTAAAAGTAGCGACTACAAACTACTTTCCAAAAGTAGTCACTACTTCGCTACTTTAGTAATCATCGCTAATTAAATACATCGCAAACGATTTTTCCCGATAGACCATAATGTAACAGAATTCTTTTGAACGTCCTTGTAAGCGAGATATAAATGCTACACATTTCATTTTCAATACTGAACATTCTATGGTAAACTTCAATAACATATAAAACTTTCATGGCAGTCGGAGTATATTTATGAGAGTTAGAGCACGGACAGACAAACAAAACAAATTCATAGAACCTTTTTAATTATGTTAGAATTTTTTTTTAAAGAGGAAATTTGAAAACAAAAATTGTAATAATCTTACACATTTATGAGAGTGATGTAGCACAGTAGCGCTTAGAATCCTGCATCGGGTCGGGTTACCCGCTTTTACCCCGACCCGACCCGCCGTTCGGGTCGGCTATATTTTCCCGTTGCGGTTCGGGTTCGGGTCAGATTGACTTCAAATTTTTTGTTGCGGGTCGGGTTGGCTTTCATTCTTTCGGGTTCGGGTTGGCTTTTTGAATCTTGCGGGTCGGGTTCGGGTTGACCCGGTTTTTTAAAAGAATGTCCAAAATATTTTTTCACATTAAAAGTCTATATAAACCGCAGATCACAGTTTCACAAAAGCAAAATGCGTGCCTGTCTGTTTTGTTAATCTTAGAATTCGTATCAGGAAGTTAATATAAACATACTTTTTCAACTACTGGTACGATAATGGTTATAACGAATGCTCCTGCACAGCTGAAACATTTCTGCTGAATAGTTAAAATTCTAATTCTTGATACTTCTAATTTTGTTATGGCAAAAAACTGTGTGATCGACAGGAAGACAGGAAACGATTATTTAGCGTTTTGCTTCTTATAGTATTTCGTTATAAATGGAAGTTTTGAAACCGCAACTAATTTTAAAAAAACATTTAAAGATTAGATTTTTAGTTTTATACCGTTTAGAGTCCTGCATCGGGTCGGTTTACCCGCACCCGACCCGACCCGGCTCTAGATTTTTTTTTTTGTGGGTCGGATTCCGATCGGGTTGACTTCCACTTTTTTATTGTGGATCCGGTTGAATTTCATTATTTCGGTTTCGGATCGGTTTCGGGTTGGGTTTTGACTCTAGCGGGTAGGGGTCGGGTTGACCCGAATTTCAAAAGAATGTCCAAAATATTTTTTCAGGTTAAAAATCTATGTACAATAAGACCTCCATTCTGGTTTTTCTTCCAAAAGACGGCCACCTCTATTTAGCGCCACTTTTTAATTCCTAAAATTTATATATTTGAAAACGCTTATATCTCTGAATAGCGGCCACCTCTAAATCTAGACACACGTAACATGTGCAAAAGATTTATTTTATATAGAAATAAAAACAACTTAAAATTTTTCTATTTATTTGTATGCTTGTGGGGGGGGGGGGTAGAAGAGTAAATTATGGGAAGTTAGGGGACAATTTAGATAGTTACTTATATATTATTATTAGGTAGAAACAAATGTGGACATTTTTTTAAAATAAAGAGTTTTAAATATTTGAAACTGTATGCTGGAGGAGGGGCAAAAAGGGAAGCGTAAATTTTGGGGACAAGGAAATAATTTTTATTTGTTGTCATTAGACAAATGAGTGAAAGATTTTATTTTTGTATAAAAATAAAGATTTAAAAATATTTTAAACTCCTTTGTATGCTACTATGGGGAAGCGTGAATTTGAGAGATTAGGGATAATTTAGAGGATTTATGTTTAGATAAATCCATTCTTTTTCTTTTTTTAATAAGGATTTTACATTTCTTTGCTTGCTGGGGGTGGGAGGCAAAAGGTAGAAGAAATTAGTCAGATAAAGATTTAACATAGCCAGACGACTATATTTTGGTAAAAAAAAATCGTAGTCGTATAAAAATACATTATATTGTGAAGATTTCTATGGATTTAAATAACAGTACACGAAGTTTCTGACACCCAAACTGTGAAAATGACAGCTAATTTGTGACTGTGCCCGTCGTCTATGGAGAAATATATGACACTGCAAATGAGATTTGTCGCTGACGTTCGCAAATTCTTGCAGAGAACATATTTCGCACGAAAGAAACGAGTTATAATCATGTGATTTGAAGATTGGGACCTTTTTTCCTCCCTCCGAAAGTATCGTCGATGCGCGCTACAAACGACTGATATTTTGTATCGCGCTACTCGCTACACTACACTTTTTTAATATAGCGCGCTACACTACAAACTACTGGGAAAAGTAGCGGCTACTATAGTTTCGCTACTTGTAGCGCGCTACTTCCGAGCCCCGAGGGGGTCTGTACACAAATTTAAAGACTATATTCCATTTGTTGGTAATGTTGCAACGACCTCTTGCTTATGATGGAGATTCGTATATTTATCGTTAAAATTTTATAAATTAGTTGTGGTTCCTCTTTTAGCTATTTTTAATTCTATCGCGCTTCTAATTTTGTAAACGCTGTTTAAATGAATCATAACCAACGTAATTGCGGAGAAAAGCATTATGATTTCATTAATTTAAAAGACTGATTCCATTAACCGATGATTCATATAACCGGCGACCATCTTTATTATAAACTCAAAACCCCCCCTAGAACCGAATTCTGGCTGCGCCACTGGATAGCGCCGCAATGTATCTGCGGATCAAGCAAATTTTGTTTCAACCCAGAAATTTTATTCAACAATTGAAATCATTTAATTTTTATTCAACAGTTGAAGTATTTACAGCGATCTAGTGAGTTATATTTTATAAGATAAAATTTCTGGGTTGAAACACAATTGTTTGTTCCGCGGATTATAGGACAAATTTTCAGCACTCAAACTTTTTAAGCTCAGGTTCAACAGATTTTATACAACGCTACTTAGGTCTCGAGAAATAGGGGGGTCTAATATTTTAACACAACTTAAATGCATACTTTGTAACGAAATTACTGCGTTGGTCGTAGCTCAGTTGTTATGGCGTCTGCTCGAGGGCCCGGGTGTGTGCCCGGGACGAGCTATGTTTGTTTTTCTCATTTTTTGTTTTATAAATATACTTGTAATTATAATTTAATAATCTCAATTAAAAATTTTAATATCGTAAATTAATTACAATGTTAACATATTTAAATTTAAATTTAATTTATTTGATTTTTGTGCTATTATTAAACATTTCTCATCATTTAAAGATTTTTTTTTAAAAATGGATTCATTATTGACTGTTAAAAATTCCAAAATCGCTACAAAATCATACCTTATTTTATTAATTATAAATTAATTCAAAGCGCAAGCATACGTATTTATAATTTAAAAATTGTTAATATTCAAAATAAAATGTTGTAATTTAATTCTTATGCTAAATTTTAATATAATTATGCTTCTTACTTTAAAAATAGGGTGGTATTATCATCGCATCGACTTTCCTTATTAAGGCAATATAGAAATGATGTTTCTTTAAAATCACAAATTGACACAATTGTTCAATATCATTGCATCGATAAAGCATATATGAAATACGTTTTAAAAGTGATTAAAAAAATGAACTGCTTAATGATATTTTAAACAACGATTTAGATACAAATAAAAATTAATGCACAATATTATAATTTTTAATTAGGATTATTAAATAATAATTACAAGTATATTTATAAAACAAAAAAATTAGAAAATCAAACGTAGCTCGTCCCGGTCTCGAGTCCGGGCCCTCGGATCAAGGAGCAGACGCCATAAAAACTGAGCTACGACAAACGAAGTAGTTTCGTTACAAAGTATTTAAGTTGTGTTATAATATTAGACCCCCCCCCCCCCTATTTCTCGAGAACTAAAAATCGGTGTATAAAATCCGTTGAACCTGAGACTAAGGGGCTTGTACCCTAAACATATATAAAAATAATCAAAATCTGTAATTACCAAACTTGGTCCTCTCCTTGTAAGACAGTTACGCACCTGTTTTCCATGAATGTGATGAGGATGCCTGTAAGGCTTTTCGGATTGTGTTCCACTCTTTAAGAAGTGCAATCTCCAAGTCTCTGACAATCAACGGATTCATTGGACTCGCTGCAATGCATCATCCAAGTGCGTCACAGATACGGCATGCTAGCTCAAATTTATGTCAGGAGAACACGCTGGACACTTTATACGCTGCACTGTTTTCATTTCATACATGTTCTCTACAAGTCGAAGTGTATGAGATCTAGCATTATCTTGCATGAAAAGAAAGGAATCGTTAATGGTTGCAGCGTAAGGTACGGCATGAGATCTGAGTATCTCGCGTGCATACCTTTCGGCCGTCTATAATTGCCTTTCCGGATAACGTCCGTACATCTACTTATTCTGATTTCGCCCCATACAGTTAATCCACCTCGTCTGTGCTCTGAACTTTTCAGTACGAACGTGGGGTTATGTTGAGTGCCCATTTCCTTCAATACAAGTCGGCTGTCACACCCCAGTCTGAATCAGACTCGTCAGAAGAAAACACTCAACTACAATCATGTTGCGTCCAATTTCTATGTTCAGCCGACTTGTTTGGACCGCACGGTATCTTGAAGTCAAAGGAATACACACCATTGGGCTACGTGCATAGAATGCGATGATGTGTATTGACCAGATGAATCCTATTTCAGACAATTTGGCCTGGCATTCTCCGTCCTGTTACTAAACAAAACGTTTTTGCAGCTAAGTATCATTGTGTGTTCTGTTTCTACGAGCTGTTAACATCATAAACAAGTCATCAGTTTATGTGATTTCAGGCCAACGACTAAGATTTTCTGTTTTTTGCAATTGATTCCACACCATTGACATGGCATTCATTGCCACTTCAACAAATTACTCTACACTCCTTTGTGTTTTTCCGGATTCCAGTCTCCTGATATTTCGCCAGGTCATGGATTCTGGTAAATCGCGTTCTTATAACATTTCCGAATTAGCTTTTCTCAAAAAAATTTTTGAAAAATTGCGTTTTACAAACAAGACAGTGAAAAAAATGAAGCTTCTGTGACATAGCTTTTTCAGCACTTATATCCTTTTTCTTGTATCTGACGTCATGAACATTGGTTTTCATATGAAATTTTCTTCTTCTGCTTTCTGGTACAATTTAGACTGTAGCTGTTTAAGCCAGTTATTAATAGATTTATTTGTATATGTTGGGGTTTGTTTTACTTGGTGAGGTACTATTACCTTTTGCAAAAATTATGAATGAGTGCAAATTACCTATGACTAAAAATTGAAATGAATCCTGTCAATATGCATACTTACAAAATTATTCTCAAACTAAAATAAATTTAGAAAAAAGGAAAATGGATTAAATTAAACAGAAACAATTAAAATTTAAAGAATTTAAATTTACATGAATTCTAAGTTTTGAATTCAAAATAGTATAAGAATTAATCATTTAAAAGCACTGACAAAATTCTCAATTTGCACTACTTCCGATTCCCCAACAATCAGCATTGTGAATTCAAGAATTAATATGAAGGGTAACAACAAGGAATTTTCATAGACATAATAATTTAGACTAAGTGAAAATTTTGGAATAAAGGGGACAAAATCTTTCTTTTAAAGAAAGTACAGAAAGGGGGGGTATAAAATTGATGAGATAGGTTAAACAAAATAATATTTGACCAATATTAAAAAAAAGCAAAATCAATTCCAAGAATTCACAACACTGAAGCTGTGATCGTATAGATTAATCCTTGTTTAAGAGACCATGAGTAAATAATTAAATTTTGAATAAGTAATTCATTATTATAAAATGCTCTTCATAAGACTTTAGATCAAAATGTTAAAATTACTTTATATAAAAAATTCAGATAAGTATGTCCTGTAATTAATTAAAGAATAGAAAAGGTCTCAGTTAATTAAATAAAATAAGTTTGAATATTAAAAATTACAACATCCAGTAAATTAGCAGTTAAATTTTTTATTAGATTCAATACTTAAAATAATATTTAGAAATTCCATGACTTGGGAATACAATAATTTACTTTAATTAATTAATTAATTTATTTATTTATTTTACCAGAATTAATATTTAAATCAATAGAATAAATTAAGTTAAAGATTACTATGCATTTTAAACTGATAACTCAAACTATACATAGTATTCCCATTTAAATTTTAATGATTAACAAAAAGTAAAATTACTGAACATGAATCTTATTGAAATGATTTAAAATAAATTAATAAGATAAAGAAAACAAAGATGGAATTTACTTAGATATTTTGTTTATTTACAGAAACACATTATTCATAGCTTTCACGAATTATTATAATAATCTAATGTATTGAGGTCATGATAATAGATGAAAACATTAACAAATTGGTTAATCCAAAAATCGGAAATATCATATACTATAATCAGATAAATTTAACTAAAAATACTGAAGTTATATTTACCACAGAAAGTACATAGTGATGCTATAGGTGCTTTGGCTATTCTTTGGTAGGCTTGGTTTCCCTCCATTATTGCACTAACAAGAGTTCGGGAATTTAAGGTACAATAGTTCAAGTCATAGTGGCTTGTTAGTAACTATCACAATGCTTGGCTACTACACTAAGTAGTCAAAAATGTCTAAACAGAATCCGAAAAGGTAGAGGACAATATGCACGCGGAAAATATATGTAAATGAAGTTAGTTAGGAATAAATTATTCACAAGAAGTTGTTGTTCCCACACCGGGAGTCAACTCCAATAACTATTCTGTGACTATTTATAACACGCTCCTGCCACTCCGTGTGAATCTTCAGTTCACACCGGCTCCAAATACGAGCAGTGGTGCTAATCTCTGGTAACTATTATTCTTAAACATCAGTCTTTAAAGGCTGCAAAAGAATGTTTTCTTTTATTCGTTTTATGTTGCAGAACGCTAGCAGAGTCTGTTACCAGGGCAGACGCATCTCTCGATATACCACTAAATCTGCACATCCTAACACTTCGACATCTAAAAACTTTCTCGAATTCTTTTCGTCATTTCAGGCCGCGTAGCATACAACCATTTTCTATCAACTCCCTAGCGATCGTCCGTCTTTCTACTCACAAAAAAACAATCTACCGCTCGAGCAGGCGGCGGTGGGGAGAAAATGACACCTAACAAGCACTCACAACCTCACTGTTCGTCGTTTAAACATCACTCGTCTACTGCCGGGAGAGAAGTGTCTCTCTCTCGAAAATTTCGCCACTGCCTAACCGGCGGGGTGGGGGAAGGAACCCTCCACCCTCACACACCCAAACTATCCGAGCTTCAAAACATGACTGCCCCTGCTAACTAGCTCTCCGTTTCCTTGGTAACGCTGGACCAGGGGGTAAAAAAAAGTCAACACTGATTGGTTGAGTGGGGGGAGTAAATAACACGCCTATTGGATTAGTTGTTGCTAGGTGAAAAATCCTAGCTACAATTCCTAGAAATTAGCCGTCTGTTGGGTCCCACGAAAAGAAAGAAACCACGTGCACGCTTGCACCTGCTATTTCGTAAACAACGACTCGAAAGCAATATACTGATGTATCTTCGTAACAAGCCTTCGAAATAGTTATATGACTCTCTTTACTGAAGGTAATAAAAGTTGCACACAATACAACTGACAATAATGCTTCAGTTATTCCCATGACTTCTTATAAAGGCCTTTTGTACTTTATCCAATCTGCCTGTGTGTGTTTCGAATTTACGATCCCCTAAACTACGTGAGAATTTCAAGTAAAAGTTGTTTGCGTGGAAACTATCTCATAGTGAAAAAAGAAGAACTTGGGTGGTCTTGACTTATAGAAAAATACAAATGTTTGGATTTTGAAAATAAGAGTTTTAATTAATAATGTTTAAGAAAATTAAGAAAAAGGAGGAGGGGGGTTTGAATAAATATCAAAATAGAATGAGTTTATAAAAAAGAAATGTTTTAAGATATTAATGAAAATATAAATATAAAAATTTAGATTAAATTACCTCTAACAAGAATCCCCCGTCTCTATTTAAAAAACACAATTTTTTGAAAAATAAAAAAAAATTTTGTTTTTTAAGTAAAAAGTGCGAGTAAAAATTCAATGGATGCGGGAGAGATCACTAAATGGGGCCTAACATTTCAAACAAACCAGACTTCGGTCCGAAGAATTATCAAGAAACACTTAGCAAGCCTACCCCTCAAGGTATACAGTCCGGAATGCATAACCTGAGTTTGCATACACAAAACTCTCCTCACTTGTCAACAAAATCCTAGACACACCTGTAGAATAACAAAAAAGAATTAAAAGATGAACACAAGGCTGGATATTGCTTTTGTCACCACTAACCTTATCAATCGGGAAGGTTCCATTCAAAGTATTTACCTGAACACTGTTTGCTAAACCACAAAGAAAAATTTTGAAAATTGCCAAAATAATTTTTTTTTTAAGCCAAATAAAAATTTGGGAGAGAACATTGCCAACCGAAAGAATCGCCAAATCCATTACAATAATAATGCATATCAATATAGGTATAAATTGTTAGCTCGATGTACACAGATATATAAAAACATGCGAACTAGTAATGCATATGCATATAAAAACACAAACAAAAAGATTAAAAATGGGTAAAAGGCAATTTGCACAATATACAGTTAATTCACAATAAAATACATTTCACTAATTAAAATTCAGTTAACACAAATTGTATCAATGTGTAAAAATTGGGAAACACTTTCTCCAGTCGATTGATATGCAAGTTGAAACTATGAAGTAAGTTATTTACATATGCACTTACAGCGACACTGTGCATATTGGAAGAGCAACCCATTTATCTGTGCTATAAACAATTGCCAAAATAAAAGCATAATGGGGCGAAGAAGACCCAAAAGCTATGGTGAAGATTATCACCATCAGAAACTTAATTTATACAGTAAAAATTTAAATTTTGACAAAAGAAATCCTTTAAAAAAAGGAAAAATAGCACAGAACCAGATAAAATTTTATAAATTTTTCAATAAAACCACACCACTATACTTTAATGAAGTAATGTACTCAAGAACAAAATTAATAACCTCAAAAATTTTCAGGTAAAAAAAAATATATATACACAAAACAGTACACTAATATTACCTTACACTACGAAATACCTACATATTATATCTAGTAATGAGTAAAATTAATAGTTCCCTCAAATATAGTATTATCCTGTAAATCCACTTATACTCATCTACAGAGAACTTAACTAGAACATCAATTAAAATATAAATAATATGCAAATCGATGGATACTATCGTATTTCACAAACAGGGAGTACTACATGAAAAAAAAAGGGGAAAAAAATTTGGATTCCCAATTTCAAAGTTTCGAAATTACCCAAAAATCGAGAAAAAACGTAACATAATTCCAAAATATACCTGCGGAGAGGTTATTTGCACTATAACTATCGAAATATACCTTATTTACACTAAAATTAGCTATATAGAACATTAAATGTGATGAAAACACAACCGCTCAGATCGCTACCGCTAACCAAAACAAACGGTACAAGTACTCTAAAAAGCTTATTTTTCACGTTAAAATACAATAAAAACTAACTCTAGACTATCTATATACATTATACAAACAAAATATAAGGTTATTAAAATAAAAATACTATAACTAATACAACTTAAAGTTTATAATTGGGACGCTTGTCCCTGTTCCTGAATCCATAAGTATTTCTGGACGAAGGAATCGAATCAGTCGGTTTGCGCTGAGATTCGATTAAAGTCGGAATACGACTGGTTGAAGGAATAACAGAGGATTGAGCTTCAACAACTTCGTTAGCTACCGCGATATCTGGCATGTCCGTAACTGGATTTTCAGCCGTGGAGGGGGAGGGGGTGGTTTCAGCTCGTGAGTTCTCGAACTCGGCTGAAGGAAGAGAGGGGGAAAGGGGTTCGTTGCTGGTGGCTAGTGAAGGCAACGTGTTGGCTGTTGATTGCATGGGCAATGCTTCATCTCTGTTTACTGCTGATGCTGTTGGTATGATAAACGCGCGCCTGCGTTTTTTCGTCCGCCGTTCTGGGTTATCGTTAATCGATTGGTGAATGAGAGTAGTTGGATTCTGAATATTCGATTGATCATCGAATTGACTCTGCGGCCGTTGGTCATTTGTTTGGAAATCAACATGCCTGTTTTTAAATTCAGTCAGCCTATCGACGTGTACCACTTGCGTTAATTTTAAATTTGATTGGAGGGCGATTTTAAAATTTACCTCATTTATTTTTTCAGTTATTGTATAGGGACCATTATTAAATTTAGATAGTTTTTTACATTGTCCTGGTTTAACAGCTGGTGTAAAGAGCCAAACTGAATCACCTATTTTAAGATTCTTAGAAACAGCAGTTTTTTCTCTGTATTTTTCTTGCTTCTCTGAAACTTCCACCAAACTACTGTGCACTTCAGCATAGACTTTCTTCAAAGCAGGGAATAAAAGTTCACAATAGGTGGGGGCGTCATTATAATTTAAAGTTTGGGGGGTGGAAAAAAGTTTATAGGGGAGATTTAAATTTCTGCCAAACATTACTGCAGCTGGAGTTAATTTTGTAGAAGAATGCACGGCTGTCCTGAGAGCTAAAAGAGCAAATTTTAATTTTGTATCCCAGTCCGACTGATTTTCATTGACAACATGGCATAGGGCATTAATTAGAGTTCTGTTTTGACGTTCAATCTGAGAATTTCCTGCTGGGTGGTAAGCTGACGTGTGAATATGTTTCATTCCAAAGTTTTTATAGACTCTTTCAATGGCTTCTGATATAAGATTTCTACCCTTGTCGGAAACAATATAGCTAGGAGCACCGTACCTTGAAACGAAATCTGCTAGAGTATCCGCTACAACGTCTGAGGTGATAGAGGATACAGCATATGCTTCAGGCCACTTAGAAAAAGCATCGATATATGTCACGATGAACTTGTTACCCGAAAAGGTTGTCGGTAAAGGACCAATTATGTCGAAATTCACTTTTGCCAATGGAAATTCTGGTGTTGGCATTCTCTGCAAAGGGGCTAGATGTTTAGGTCTATAAGCTCTTCTTTGTTGGCAACTAATGCAAGATTCTACTAGATGCTTGACATCTGCAGACATACCTGGCCAGTAAAAATTTTCGCGAATGCGATCAATAGTTTTCTGGAAGGCTTGATGACAAGCTGCTAGAGAATCATGTGTTAGTGCGAACATTTGGGGGATTAGTTCTTTTGGCACCACCAGTTTGGGCAATTTATTTAAAATGGGAGAGTCTCGAGTGTCCTCGCACATCAAGAGATCATCTCGGAAGAAAAAATTCATGTACTTTGGTGCTATATCCACTCCTTGATCTAGCTTCTGAGCAATTTGGCAACACTTTTTGTCAGTCTTTTGGAGTTCTTGAATTTTTTCAAGAAGATCAGTTTGGGGCATAAAAACATTCTCCTTTGCTATTTGTACACAAAAATTACAACTTACTGTATTTACAGAGATTTCATTAGAAGTAGTGTATCGAGAAAGAAAATCCGCAACACTGTTGCATTTGCCCTTGATAAATTTAATTGAAAAAGTAAAATCAGATAAGGTGCAAATCCACTTTGCCATACGAGAAGTTGGGTCCTGAATTTTAAGCATATAAGTTAGGGGGGCATGATCAGTGAAAATAAAAAAGTGGGTGTTAGCTAGGTAGCACTTAAAATGGGCGGTTGCCCAGACAACAGCCAAAAGTTCCCTTTCTGTGGCTGAGTACCTTGTTTCAGGGTCCTTCAACTTTCTGCTAGCAAAAGCCACAGGGTGTAAAAAGTTGTTCTCATCCAGTTGAGATAAAACTGCGCCTAAAGCTTCACCACTAGCATCAGTATAAAGATAAAATTCCTTCGAAAAATCAGGGAGGGCAATACATGGCTTAGAAATTAAAGCAGCTTTTAAATCTTCGAATTCTGCTTGCGCTGCAGGGTTCCATGAAAAACGACCATTTTCTTTAGTTAATTCAATTAAGTTTTTATCTCGTTTAGAAAAATCAGGGATAAATCTCCTGTAAAATGAAATTGTACCAATAAAAGATCTAACTGCTTTGCGGGTATCAGGGGGTTGAAATTTTTCAATTACTTCTATATTTTTATTAATGGGTGAGACTTTACCTTTATGGATTTCAAAACCTAAATATTTAATTTTATCTGATAGAAAAAGGCATTTACTGGGTTTTAATTTTAAATTATGCTGGCGAAGTCTATCAAAAACAGTTGTTAATTTTTCAAGGTGGGATTCTACATCTTTGCTAGCGATAACAATATCATCTATATATACAAGAATTCCCATATTTCCCAGATCTCCAAATATTGCACTCATGAGTCGTTGAAAAGAATTTCCTGAGTTTGATAAGCCAAAACAATTTCTCGACCACTCAAATAGTCCTTTATGAGTTATGATTGCTGTTTTGTGTCTGTCCTCAGGACGCACAACTTGCTGGAAAAAGCCACTTGTTAAATCAAGTGTAGAAAAGAAATTTGAACCGGATAGTGCATCAACCGAATCTGTGATATTAGGGATGGGGTATGCATCTTTAACTAAATTTTTGTTTAATTTTCTAAAATCGACAGCCAATCTATAAGATCCGTCTGCTTTCTTAACCAAAATGACTGGAGCCGCAAATTCAGAAATGGAGGGGGATATTATATTAGCTTTTAACAGGATATCTAATTGATCTTCCATTTCTTGTTTAAGATTATGGGGAACTCTATAGGCTTTACATTTTACAGGTTTATCAGAAGTTAAATTTATTACATGGGGAATAGTGTCACAGCCGGGCAAGTCTAGGACTGATGCTGCAAACACATCTTTATTTTTATTAAGAAAATCCTGCATTTTAAGTTTAAGAGGGGGGTCTAAATGGTCAAGATTAATATCTGAACTCCAGCTGAGATCAGCATGATCAAAATCAGCTAGTGGAGTGTGCACATTAACATTAAGGGCATAATTACAATTATTAGAATTACACTCAGAATCATCGATGCACTTTTGAATTTTAGCAACCCTCATTCCCTTATTCAAAATAACCTCATAATCCGAAAAGTTAGCGAATGAAATATATAACCCGTGCTCCTGAGAACAGATTGTTCTAGATGTTAAAACACCATTACCAAATTTTTTTACTAGGGGTTCCAAAATAACAACATCATTATTATCAATAAAATTACTTCTCGAGCAGTTTACTTGAGCTAAAATTTTAGATTGGGGGGGGGATAGTTACTAAATTTTTCAAAACAGCAAAACTAATTTTAATAATCTTAGACTTTTCACATGTATCACTTACTTCAGTTTCGACATCATTAGATTGTGACTTTTCGCTATCATGACAACTCACTTGGCATACAGGGACATTGATTTCATTTTCACTATTTTTCACATCCCTGATAGTATTTACACTAAGATCACAACCATTTGTTTCACATATATTATCCCGACCAATTGCCTTATTTTCATTTAATTTATCACTATCCATATTACTACAATTTTCATGATTATTTGTATTATTAACATTTTCTAATTTTGAAACACTTTCAGAAGATTTTTGAACAGAAGAATTGCTATCATTACCTTCACATTTATCTAAATTCACATTATTTCTATCTTCGCTACTACATTTTTCATTATCTCGAATCTCTATTTGTTCTCTACTATCCCTTACATTGGCTTTTACTACCATACAATTGTTCTCACTGTTCTTATTCTTCTCAGAAATATTACAAACATTAGAAAAACATTCTACATTACCCTCAGTTTGACATGACATATTTTTAAGGCAAGAAATTTTGTTATTTACAATAATTGGCGGTTTAATATTTACATGACATTCTGAAATTTTTGGAACATATTTACAAAAAGTTTGCTCATTAATACCAAGACTAATAGATTTGTCACTACACTTTATGATAGCCTTGTACTCACTCAAAAAGGGCATACCTAAAATAGCAGTAAATTCATCAGCGAGTTTACCTGCTACTACAAAAAATTCAGCTTGGCAGCTGACATTACTGAAATTGAAAAATAACTTAACTTTCTCAGTGAGAGGGACACATTCACCTGTCACAGTTAGAATGGGTACATTGCATGCCTCAGTTTTTACACCTGGGAATAAACACAATCCCTGTCGAGAAATTAAATTGATACCTGATCCCGTATCACACAGTGCAATAATAAAAATATCACCGATAGCAATCCTTGCAGTAGGGAGATTGCATGCTGATGGTGAGAAAACATTATATACAGAGGGGGTTTTGTCGTTCGGCTTCTCATGAGTCAGTCCGACTACTCCAGACTCAGCCATTACCCGTTTAAATTTTGTTGAACATTGTGTTCATTGGCAGTGTTGTTATTCTGCTGGGTTACATTATTTTGATTACCCCTATTCCTATAATTACCTCTCTGGCCATTGTTGGTACCTCTGTTTCTCTGGTTATTGCCATTTCCCCTATAGTTTCTTTGATTCTGATATCCCCTGTTACTATAACTGCCTCTGTAGTTATTGTTAGGTCTGGCCATACCTCTACGACCATAGGGATTTTCATTATAATTTTGCCATCCTTGATTTCTGGGGTTTTGGGGGCAGTCCTGAAAAAAATGGTTGGGGTCGCCACATCCAAAACAGAAAAAAGGGTTGTACTGGACATTTTCCTGGGCTGGTGTTCTCGCTGCAGCTGGTTGTTGCATAACCAGACTATCAATTTTAGCCGTTAAGATTTCCATTTTGTTTTGGAGTTCTACAATTTCATGGTTGGGATGGCTAACCTGGGGTGTAGGGGGGTAAACAGCAGCACATGCTACACCTGAGGGGACCTGGGGGGCATTGTTTGCTGGTTCATAGCTGTAGAAGGGGTTAACACTCCTACAAGCCTTTTCTTCAAGTAAGGCAAACGTTAGTATTTCCTGAGGGGTCTTTGGATCTTTTGAAATGACACTCTTCCGAATTTCTGGAGATAGGTTACCTAGAAGCATAGAGTGCAGTATAGCATCTCTACTTTTATTTACAATGCCCTCAGCAATTCCATCGATGACAAGAGCTCTGCGTGACAGATCAGAGGCTCTGTCGAAAAAATCTTGGACAGACATTGAAGGTGTCTGTTTGAAGTTAAGAAACTTCGATAATGCCACATCTGGCGACTCCTGTTCCGTGAATCTGTCTTGTATAATTTCCACTAATTCCTTATAATTTTTGCCTTTATTAGCCTTAATTAATTTGGCTGCTTTCCCTGACAGTCTGTTAAACAGGGCGAAAATTTTTTCCTTTTCATCCCAGTTAAAGAAGGTGGAAATATCTGTGAACTTTTCAATAAAGTCGGAAAAGGATATAGTAGAGTCCCCGCTAAAAGGTGGGATGTTGAATAAATTATCCATCAAAGACGATTTCTTCTGCAACTCAGCCATCTCCTTGGTAAGGGTCTCCGCCATATTTATAAAATGTTTTGACAACAAAAAATTCAGCGATAAAAAAAAATTTATAATTAACCCTACCTAAACCTTAAGCAAAGGAAAAAAAAATTTACACAAATGCAAAA
The DNA here is from genome assembly GCA_963931845.1 of Maratus michaelseni. NCBI lineage: Eukaryota > Metazoa > Arthropoda > Arachnida > Araneae > Salticidae > Maratus > Maratus michaelseni. Next base: position 68,752,914 of record OZ007599.1, on the reverse strand, counting down.
TCTAACTAAAATTACTGAGAGCTACACCCATGTATACACTAGTCGCCTTTGTCAATATATATAATCAATTGCAAATAAATATAAACAAATGGGAAAGGTATGTTAAAATTTCTAAAAATTCAGTGCGGGTGGGGTATTATGAAAAAAAAAAATTTGAACAGCACAGATATGAGGGTTAACACTTCATAATATATACTCAAAGACATAATGCACAATACATTTTGAAAAAAAAATACTTGCCTTATACCCTGAACTTTAAGTATACACAAATAAACATTAAAAATTTGAATTGTGCCACACAGGTAAGTGTCACGGCATCAATTCTTTGTTGGGGGTTTGTTTTACTTGGTGAGGTACTATTACCTTTTGCAAAAATTATGAATGAGTGCAAATTACCTATGACTAAAAATTGAAATGAATCCTGTCAATATGCATACTTACAAAATTATTCTCAAACTAAAATAAATTTAGAAAAAAGGAAAATGGATTAAATTAAACAGAAACAATTAAAATTTAAAGAATTTAAATTTACATGAATTCTAAGTTTTGAATTCAAAATAGTATAAGAATTAATCATTTAAAAGCACTGACAAAATTCTCAATTTGCACTACTTCCAATTCCCCAACAATCAGCATTGTGAATTCAAGAATTAATATGAAGGGTAACAACAAGGAATTTTCATAGACATAATAATTTAGACTAAGTGAAAATTTTGGAATAAAGGGGACAAAATCTTTCTTTTAAAGAAAGTACAGAAAGGGGGGGTATAAAATTGATGAGATAGGTTAAACAAAATAATATTTGACCAATATTAAAAAAAAGCAAAATCAATTCCAAGAATTCACAACACTGAAGCTGTGATCGTATAGATTAATCCTTGTTTAAGAGACCATGAGTAAATAATTAAATTTTGAATAAGTAATTCATTATTATAAAATGCTCTTCATAAGACTTTAGATCAAAATGTTAAAATTACTTTATATAAAAAATTCAGATAAGTATGTCCTGTAATTAATTAAAGAATAGAAAAGGTCTCAGTTAATTAAATAAAATAAGTTTGAATATTAAAAATTACAACATCCAGTAAATTAGCAGTTAATTTTTTTATTAGATTCAATACTTAAAATAATATTTAGAAATTCCATGACTAGGGAATACAATAATTTACTTTAATTAATTAATTAATTTATTTATTTATTTTACCAGAATTAATATTTAAATCAATAGAATAAATTAAGTTAAAGATTACTATGCATTTTAAACTGATAACTCAAACTATACATAGTATTCCCATTTAAATTTTAATGATTAACAAAAAGTAAAATTACTGAACATGAATCTTATTGAAATGATTTAAAATAAATTAATAAGATAAAGAAAACAAAGATGGAATTTACTTAGATATTTTGTTTATTTACAGAAACACATTATTCATAGCTTTCACGAATTATTATAATAATCTAATGTATTGAGGTCATGATAATAGATGAAAACATTAACAAATTGGTTAATCCAAAAATCGGAAATATCATATACTATAATCAGATAAATTTAACTAAAAATACTGAAGTTATATTTACCACAGAAAGTACATAGTGATGCTATAGGTGCTTTGGCTATTCTTTGGTAGGCTTGGTTTCCCTCCATTATTGCACTAACAAGAGTTCGGGAATTTAAGGTACAATAGTTCAAGTCATAGTGGCTTGTTAGTAACTATCACAATGCTTGGCTACTACACTAAGTAGTCAAAAATGTCTAAACAGAATCCGAAAAGGTAGAGGACAATATGCACGCGGAAAATATATGTAAATGAAGTTAGTTAGGAATAAATTATTCACAAGAAGTTGTTGTTCCCACACCGGGAGTCAACTCCAATAACTATTCTGTGACTATTTATAACACGCTCCTGCCACTCCGTGTGAATCTTCAGTTCACACCGGCTCCAAATACGAGCAGTGGTGCTAATCTCTGGTAACTATTATTCTTAAACATCAGTCTTTAAAGGCTGCAAAAGAATGTTTTCTTTTATTCGTTTTATGTTGCAGAACGCTAGCAGAGTCTGTTACCAGGGCAGACGCATCTCTCGATATACCACTAAATCTGCACATCCTAACACTTCGACATCTAAAAACTTTCTCGAATTCTTTTCGTCATTTCAGGCCGCGTAGCATACAACCATTTTCTATCAACTCCCTAGCGATCGTCCGTCTTTCTACTCACAAAAAAACAATCTACCGCTCGAGCAGGCGGCGGTGGGGAGAAAATGACACCTAACAAGCACTCACAACCTCACTGTTCGTCGTTTAAACATCACTCGTCTACTGCCGGGAGAGAAGTGTCTCTCTCTCGAAAATTTCGCCACTGCCTAACCGGCGGGGTGGGGGAAGGAACCCTCCACCCTCACACACCCAAACTATCCGAGCTTCAAAACATGACTGCCCCTGCTAACTAGCTCTCCGTTTCCTTGGTAACGCTGGACCAGGGGGTAAAAAAAAGTCAACACTGATTGGTTGAGTGGGGGGAGTAAATAACACGCCTATTGGATTAGTTGTTGCTAGGTGAAAAATCCTAGCTACAATTCCTAGAAATTAGCCGTCTGTTGGGTCCCACGAAAAGAAAGAAACCACGTGCACGCTTGCACCTGCTATTTCGTAAACAACGACTCGAAAGCAATATACTGATGTATCTTCGTAACAAGCCTTCGAAATAGTTATATGACTCTCTTTACTGAAGGTAATAAAAGTTGCACACAATACAACTGACAATAATGCTTCAGTTATTCCCATGACTTCTTATAAAGGCCTTTTGTACTTTATCCAATCTGCCTGTGTGTGTTTCGAATTTACGATCCCCTAAACTACGTGAGAATTTCAAGTAAAAGTTGTTTGCGTGGAAACTATCTCATAGTGAAAAAAGAAGAACTTGGGTGGTCTTGACTTATAGAAAAATACAAATGTTTGGATTTTGAAAATAAGAGTTTTAATTAATAATGTTTAAGAAAATTAAGAAAAAGGAGGAGGGGGGTTTGATTAAATATCAAAATAGAATGAGTTTATAAAAAAGAAATGTTTTAAGATATTAATGAAAATATAAATATAAAAATTTAGATTAAATTACCTCTAACATATAATTTCGTTAAAATCACCTGCTTCCGTAATTTTTTTAGCAGTAAATAAAATTGTTATTAATTCAATTGTGGCAACGACGTAAAACGGCTTTCAACACTGGTTCCCATCAGTACACCGAAGTACAAGCTGAATCGGGGGTAATCAGTATTTTGGAGGGTGACTTCAGAGTACAGGCAACGTTGCTATTGGCGTCGCGTCGCGCGTCGTGACAATGCCACATGTTGGCACGTAAAATCCGTAGTGTGGAATGTTCTCTCGATGGGAAGTCAGTAGGGGGAAAGGGATACTGAACAGGGATTGTTTCCCTTCCCGTTAGGACCAAATTGTACGTGCATGCTTAAGGCTCCATATAACAAAAATACTTACATTTTTATGAACAAGACATTTTCATATGTAAACATTATCTATACTAATAAAAGAAAGTTTCGCTCTGTGTGTGTATATGTGTGTGTGTGTGTGTGTGTCTGTCTGTCTGTCTGTTGGCTATGGCTAGGAAAATTTAGGTGAGGATAGTCCAAAACCTGTCCTGATGCACCTGAGAATCAGATTTTTAATATTTTAATTATTTTCTGAAATATTAATTAAAATTCACAAAGAACACTCATAAAAAATACGCTTTTTTTTCTTCGGTTGGTTGGTTGTATAGAGTATTTACAGTAGTAATTAAGTAAACCAGAGAAGCAATGCATAGATAAGAATTTCTAACTAAATAGTGTTAATATGGATTGCAGTTACCGGCAGCCATGCTAATGTAGCACCATCTGCCCACGACAAATTACACAGACCCCACCTGTTTGAAACATTTTTCAGGCACGTTTTTCTTCATGATAATTAGGTGGGTTTTAGGTTCTTTTTATACATGATGTATATTATTAAGATAGAGATTATTAATACAGAAAACTTTTTTTAACAGATTATTTGTTATGTTTGCGGGGGTGGAGAGGGGTAAGGATAAACATTTGTTATTAGATATTGCATTTATTTTACTCGGTTTTTTTCTTGATTAATACCCTTTATCAATAAATCCAAATCTACTGCTATGATTTCAACAGAACTAATTACATTTAATAATTTTAACATTTTTAGCTTCACCAGTAGCGTTTAATTGCTGTTTTATATAGAGAATACCGCTATTGTAAATATCAGCTACTAATGTTCCGAACTTCTCCAAACCAGTTCCATTTTTATTAAATTATCGTAAAAATCAGCATTCATAGCTTTAAGGTGTATTTCTAGAAAGCAGTTACCAGTATTTCCGAATAATAGTCTAATAAAAATTTCAAATTAAGTTCCTAGCTTAACCAAATGAATCAATCTTAGCTTAACCAAATGAATCAATCTGTAAAGATGTACAGTGGTCCTCATAATTAGATATTTGCTGAAGGCCACTCTAACACTCGCCCTCCCCCCACCCGGCACCTCCTTCAAGGTTTTTTTTTCTATCTATGCCCCGTTTCCATATCTCAGCTCTTTCCATATCTATCTTTTCGATTTACACGCAACTTATTCCAAACATTATAATTAACTTAATAGTCATCGTCTATAACATTAAACTAAATTTATGAAGAGCGATTACCACTATTCCGAATAATAGTTTAAGCTAAATTTGTAATTAAGTTCCAAGCTTAACCAAACGAACGAATTTTTAAAGATACATAGCGGTCCTCCTAATTAGTCATTTTCTGAAGGACACTTGAACATCCCCTAACACCCGGCACCTCCCTTAAGGTTATTTTTTCTGCCTGTGCCTTATTTAAATAATTCAGCAACTATCTTTCCGATTTTAAAGCAACTGATTCCAAACATTGTAATTAACTTAATAGTCACCTTCTATAACATCAAACTGAATTTATGAGTAACAGTTACCACTATTTCCGAATAATAGTTTAAGCAAAATTTGTAATTAAGTTCCTAGCTTAAACAAACGAACGAATTTTTAAAGATACATAGCGGTCCTCCAAATCAGACATTTTCTGAAGGACACTTGAACATCCCCTAACCCCCGGCACCTCCCTTAAGGTTATTTTTTCTGCCTGTGCCTTATTTAAATAATTCAGCAACTATCTTTCCGATTTTAAAGCAACTGATTCCAAACATTGTAATTAACTTAATAGTCACCCTCTATAACATCAAACTGAATTTATGACTAACAGTTACCACTATTTCCGAATAATAGTTTAAGCAAAATTTGTAATTAAGTTCCTAGCTTAAACAAACGAACGAATTTTTAAAGATGCATAGTGGTCCTCCTAATTAGTCATTTTCTGAAGGACACTTGAACATCCTCTAACCCCAGGCACCTCCTCAAGGTTATTTTTTCTACCTGTGCTATATTTCAATAACTCGGCTAATAATTTTCCCATCTTCTCCAAACCAGCTCAATTTTGTAGTACGCCTACTATACAGTGCCGTAGGCAGCGGGGATATGTCTCAGAGGTTTGTTTAAAACAGAAACCTCCCCTGTCAGTGGAAGGGGGAAATAAAAGATTTTTTGGAGCGTACGAGCATGCCCGGTATAGGGTGCCGAAGCCATCGGAGACCGTGGCCAGAGTTTCGTTTTTTAAGATATTTACTTTTATTACACGGGCTCGGGCAACGCCGGGCGGGTCACCTAGTACTAAATAAAATCTATGCATTGAGATATTATTTAGGAAGAGGATAGTCTTAAGGCTGTTCTTAAATCAACAATGTGTTTTTTCTGACACATTTTTAACATTTTCGAACATAGTTGAAAAGTGTTTATGAATTCGATTTGTCTGTCTGTCTGCCGTCTGTCTGTCTGTCCGTGTTCTAACTCGCGTAAATATGCTCGGATTGTCATGCAATTGATATATGTTATTGAGGTTTAATGTAGCATGTTCGCTATTGAAAATGAAGTGTGTAGCACTTATAACTTTTTTACAGGGACATTCAAAATAATTCCGTGACATTACGATCTATAGGCAAAAATCCATTTTAATGATGTTACACAATTTCAAACATATTGAAATTGATATATATCACCGAGGTGCATTACAAGAGGCTTGCTATAGAATATGGTTTGCAACTTATAGTTCCTTTACAGGGACACTAAAAAGAATTCCGTTACATTGCGGTCTTTAGAGAAAATTCATTTGCGGTTTATTTTAATAATGTTCTGTTATTTCAAACATATTGAAATTGATATATAATATCGCTAATCTGAATTACAAGAGGTTTACTCTAGAATAATATGTGTATAGCATTTATTTTCAGGGACACATAAAATAATTCGGTACTGTCTGTTAACAATATTTGCTAGAAGTGCGTTTTCAGTTGCTGAACGCTTTTTTAGATTTATCTCATTTTTTCCCATTACTTGGTATGTATAAAATCTATAGATCATATGCAGGGCAGCACAAAAGTTTTTGAGTACATTTCCGTTCATTGACCGAAATTTCAGAAGGGGGATTTTAAACTGTTCTACGCGTTTCCTAACTGAACTGAAATTTAGCTTTCTACGTAGTATATATACAAATCTATAGATCATATAAAGGGCTGCGCAAAATAATTCGGATATTTATCCTAATAGTGTTGGTAATTCCTGAATTTGGGTTTTTAATAATTTTATGCGTTTTCCAAATTGTCTACTTGGATGTGGGCGGGGCTAGTTGAGCTTAAGCCGAAAGGTAGGCCTCCCCGTCCGGTTTGACCTTGAACTTGTCTACTTGGATGTCATCTTTCACGTTATTAAACGGTAAATATTTATAAAATCATTTTAGAAGTGTTGAAAAGCACTACACATTCTACGCTTGACGCATGATTTTTCGTTCTTGTTGAATTTGTTTTTGTTTCCAAAAGCATTAACTTAGCATGTGCTCATATCAAAAACTATGTAATCTAAGAGTTTTTTTCCCACTTTTCAGAAAATGCTATAAAAGTTGACGTTTTGAACCGAATCTCCGGACGCGACAGCGTGGGAAGGCATAAAAACTGTTGTCATGAGAAAACAATCGCTTGTAACCCAGGATGTAATTCATTTATAGAAATATGAACAAAACGGTTCAATTACAAATCTTTTCAATATTCATGCTTACAACTGTCATAGTTTCACGTTTAAAAATTATTCCGTAAATGTGTCAGAAAATTTCGCGCTATTCAGCAGGGAATTTTTTTTTTGAGAACCTTCTTAAGAATCGAACCTCTCTTGAAGCTCTTTTAGAGGCACCCTTCTTCCAGGAAAAGTGCCATGGTGCTCACCTGGTCACGCCAACAGCAACAGTTACCTTTCTATTGCTTTAAATTAGTTTCTTTATTTCACTGAGGATGCCCAGCCCGTAAAGGCATCTTACGTTTTTCAAAATATCATATTACTTTAAGAGGCATTTTTAACAAGTATTATCGAACCGAATAAAAACTAGTCGTTTGGGGCCACCGTAATACTTACCCATCATGGATATGCATAATATAAAATATGAAAATAAAACATGTGTAAACTATTTATAAAATGCATTACAATTCGAATAAAATCGTGGCTGGATGACGTCATAAACTTTAAATGCTCTATTACTGAGTTCGTAAAAGAAACATTCTCATAACTCCAAAAATTTTATTCATATTAACTAACGGTTTACTGCGTCAATTAAGCGTCTCATTTTCAATTAAAATATATCTTTGAATTGCAATTTGAATGAAATACAGGGTCACGAAAAATCGAAGAGTGGGGGAAATAGGATTCCAAATATCTCGGCAATTGATTATCCGATCAACTTCATTCTTTATGCAAAATTTATGTTTTTTTATTGTCTTTTATATGCACGCCTTAAAATAAACAATTTCGAAAATGTTTATATACTTTTTATCAAAAAAAAATATTTCGAGAGTTCGAAAAAATTAGTTCCGTATAATCGAGGTTACTGAAATTCAATAAGCTTCTTCCCATTATTACATACTAAGTACATACCGAATTTCAAGTCTCTATCTCAATTTGTTCGGGAGATAGACCGTTTACAGGCACACAGACAGACGGACGTTAATTTTTTTTTTTTTTCTAAAAGTATGTTTTTCGGAATCTCCAGTGTTTGAAACGTGTTAATCCGTCAATTTTTTTTTTTTTTTTTTTTTTTTTTTTTTTTTTTTTAACGATTGCAAGATTTACCCTGTACTACGTATGATGGGTAAGTAATAACAATTATTTCTTTCTAATGAAACCTGGGAAGTTATACTCTACCACAAATATTGTTTCAAATATGCAGTTAATTTTTTTAGAGAAGATAGCAAAAGTTTGGAATTGAGAATTAAACCGATAAAAATTGTATAAGTTAATTTATTCTATCTATAATAAACAGTGTTATTTCATTATCAAGGGAAAAATGGAAGCATTTAATATATTTTGATAAAAATATTTCTATAAAGTCCTTTGTTTTCTTAGTACATATTCAAATGTCAGAAAGAAGGGCCTTAAAAGAAGGGTATACAGAAGGCAGCTATCCAGGGCATCGGACAGCGTGCATTTTTGTCTTTTGAAATTAATTAAGCAAATGCGTTTAATTTACTTTCATTTGAACCGGAAGAGTTGAAAAAAAGGGAGGGGGGCGTAGTTCTGAAGCATGAGTTCTTGCAAAGATTATTAATCTCTGCTTTCAATGTTTGATATTTAACCTCTGAAAAACACCGCTATGCATAAAGCAGTAGTATAAATATTCATTATCTATTAAATGTTATTTCACTTCTATTAAAGAAATTTCGATTAAATTTCTCTGGGAATCATACATATAATTAAGAAAATATATATAAAAGATTTCTTTTGTATACGAAAAAATAAAATATATATATACTAGGGGGACTACCCCCTGCGAGCTACGCTCACCAACCCCCGCTCAGACTTCGAGGGCTCTAAAAACATGACAGCGTGCTTTATTTTAAAAATATTGGTAAATCTGTAATTGGGTTGCCATGCTTTCAACGTTTTAATGGGGCATTTTTCGATTATCAGGGCCTCATACACAGCTGTTGCGACAACTGACGACTGTTTTCGGGATTGATAAGTAAAATCAATTACAACTTGAAAACCAGCTTATATAAAATGGTTAGGTTTAAATTGTGGCTACCCCTCGGACTTTTATAACAACGATCTGTATTCTATTCTTCCTTTGCGTTTAAGGATGAGAAAAATTCCACCTGCTTGTGAATAACATTAAGAACCACGGTATTGAAAAGTACTATGTTACAGACATTTTCGGTAACAGGTTTTAATTTTCTCTCTATTTTAGTGCACCATCATGCATATTTTCATGTTATTTTAAATATGTAAATTATTATTTTTAATTAATATGTATATACGAATTTTCTAATAATTATTTATCATACAAAATTAATTAAATATTTTGTGCATGCATGCCTGCATTTATTCGGCATCAATTGATGAGATATTTAAACAAATTTGCTATCCGCGGTAATTTTACACCATGTTCTGTCACTTGAATATTGTCCATAAGAAAATCGGGTACTTTTCCATTATAGGATCTTTTGCTTTTAGGTTTGAGAGTTTATTCGAGCTTCAAAAAGGGATAGATTCGTTAATATACATAGATTTGTTGCCAAAAGTTATGAAAATAAACCCAATGAACTTTTGGTGCTTTTCTATTATAAGGGTCTTGACGCTTTTTTAAAAAGCTTGGCGGAAAAAACCAAGCAAGATAGAAAACCAAGCAGGATATTTTATTCTTCCGTTCAGTTGGGCAATTATTATTTTATATATTAGTTTCAAATATCCGAATTAATGATTTTATAAATTCGTCTAGTTAAATTTTACAAAAAAATAACAAAATGATATCAATAAATAATAATTACTGTTAATTCCTTTTCCCCCCTTTCTTTTGCGTTTACCTAAATGACGTCATTTGGACGAATTTATTCAAAATATTTTCAGTTTATAAATTAAATTAAATGCTGACAGACGATTGAATCCTGACGATAGAAATGTGATTTTTTTTTTCAAATTTTCCTGAAAAACATAATTTAATCATAATCTTGTCTTCATTATCGATTGAAATAAAAGATAAATTCCATTTCAATTTGAAAATGACGAATAAAAAGAAATCAATAATCCCTATCGGGATCCTTTTCAATTTTTTTCCCTTTTTTGTCACAAAAAAACTGAGTAATTAGTTGCCATCATTACAGAAATGTCATTAAAATTAGAAAAAAATTAATATCTCGAAAACTAATTCCAATTTCAAAATTCTATTACCAGTTTTGCCATCCGCGGATTTTTTTGAACAATTGGTATTAATTTCACCATCAAGCGTTTAATATTTTATTAAAAATAGCCTTGAAACATAATCAGTCGTTTAATCAGTTGTTTCATAAAATCGTTTCATAAATTCGTTTCATAAAATCTTTTCACAAATTCGTTTCATTAGGATTTTATATATATAGGGTAGATATAAGATTGTATTATGACGTATTTAGGGTCGAAATTTTGTTCAGTGGTTTTACTAATGAAAAGCGTCGACACAAAATGTCAGAAAGAAGGGCCTTAAAAGGAGGGTCTTAAAAGAAGGGTATACAGAAGGCAGCTAACCAGGGCATAAGACAGCGTGCATTTTAGTATTTTGAAAGCAATTAAGCAATTGCGTTTAATTTACTTTTATTTGAACCGGAAGAGATGAAAAAAAGGGAGGGGGGGGGGCGTAGTTCTGAAGCATGAGTTCTTGCAAAGATTATTATTGTCTGCTTTCAATGTTTGATATTTATCCTCTGAAAAACACCGCTATGCATAAAGCAGTAGTATAAATATTCATTATCTATTAAATGTTATTTTACTTCTATTAAAGTATTTCGATTAAATTTCTCTGTGAATCATGCATATAATTAAGAAAAAATATATAAAATATCTCTTTTGTATACGAAAATATATATATATATATATATATAAGATTGTATTGTGACGTATTTAGGGTCGAAATTTTGTTCAGTGGTTTTACTAAAGAAAAGCATCGACGCAGGGTCTACATTTTTAATTACAGACCTATACAGATTTCAAGAGACGCAACCAGCCGCCGGCGGCAAAAAACTCAAAGCTTTTTCTTCTCATCCAACAGAACGAGTTTTTTTTTAAACAGAAATTACATTTTCACAGGCCACTATTGGAGATTCTTCAAACTTTATTATTATTATTATTACATAATACTTTTATTATCTTTTTAATACTTTTCCAACGTAGTTGAAAAGTGTTAATGAATTCGGTTTGTCTGTCTGTCTGCCGTCTGTCCGTGCTCTAACTCGCGTAAATATACTCAGATTGCCTTGAAATTGGTATATATTATTGATGTTTACAATGGCAGGTTTGGTAGTGAAAATGAAGTGTGTACATTTATGGTTGTTTTTCAGGGCCACTCAAAAGAATTCCTTTACCTTACGGTGTATGGGAAAAAAATCATTTACGGCGTATTTAAATGATGTTACTCTGTTTTAAATATATTCAAATTGATACATATCATTGAGGCGCACTACAAGGATTTTATTCTAAAATATAATGTGCATGAAATGCATCGTTCATTTACAGGAACATTGAAAAGATTTCCGTTGCATTACGGTCTGTGGGGGAAAAATTGTTTGCGGTTTAAATTAACGGTGTTACACAATTTCAAACTTATTGAAATTGATGTATATCGTTGAGGTGCATTACAAGACTCTTAATATAGAATAGAGTGTGCGGAGCTCCTTTACAGCGACACACAAAATAATTCGGTATACTGTCTGTTAACAATAATTGCTGGAAGTGGGTTTTCAGTTGATGAAAGCGCTTCTGAATTTAACCCATTTTTTGTCTATTACTTGTCGTGTATAAATTCCATAGATCATATACAGGGGTGCCCAAAGGATCTGACGTACATTTCCGTTTATTGACGAAAATTGCGGAAGGGAAATTTTAAATTGTGCTACATATTTCCTAGCTGTGTAGTATACATACAAATATATAATATCATATACAGGGCTGCACAAAAGAATTTGGATATTTTGTTTGGCTATTGGTAGTAATTGCTAGCATTGGGTTTTCAAATGTGTTATGCATTTTCTAAATTGTTAACTGTGTACTGGGTGGGGCTAGTTGAGCTTAAGACGAAAGGTAGGCCTCCCCGCCTGGTTTGACTTTGACTTTTTTTACTGAGTAAACTGGGAAATTTTTGTTACAGTATTTCGAATATGTTGGAAAGTGTTATATAATCTATGCTTGACGCATGTTTTTTCGTTCTTGTTCTCGAATTGTTGCAGGTTATGTTGCTGTAGAGATCAATGTAAAAACGTCTACTCTATTAAGTTGAAACTCCGCCTCATATCACCAAACAAAGCGTTACGATTTTAGTCATGCATAGCTGTCCTGTTATGTTTAAAAAATTGTTTCCATTTACTTTACACCAGTTTTCTTAAACAGTATGTTTTTTATGTTGATTTTCAGATATTTAAATTTAGTGTTGACGAAATCTTGCAATGTACCCACTATTCGGAATTATTTTCCATGAATTCAAGAAATGACTTTTTTAAAGCAGAAAGAAGAAAGGAGAAATACATTAGAGGGTAAATTATAAAATAAACTAATTTCTGAAACAGAAAAACGACATGTCTAAAGAAATTTTTCGCATCCCGAAGAGCATAGCAACATGAAGCACCCTTTACATTCAAAGAATATTTATATCCCATCGTTTAAAAACATCTTGCAGGGCCACCTTCCCTTTTGCACCAATAGGATTGAAGCTGTAGGACGCTAGACGTCTTAGGTTGATTTTCGCAGTTTTTCTTTTGTTTGTGAAATTGACTTTTGCTAGTTTAATTTCAACTGAAAAGATTTTTAATTTATTCTTTATCTTAATTTCATTATAAATACACTTATATTCGAAGTTTATTGCAGAGCCTGAAAGTTTTCTCATTTTTTACATCCCTCTATGTAGACAGTAGACATAATACCTAACGATGGAATATCGAATCAAAGCTTAGTCTGAAAACAGTCTGAAAACATTCAGTGGCGGCTCCTGACTGTCTTTATTGGGGAACACCAAATTCACGCCTGAAACACATATTATTTTCATACCATTATTTTTACAAGAATTATTTTACTTTTTTAATGACAGAACTATCTGACAATAAATAAAACAAAGTATACCTTTTTACTTACCCATCATACGTAGTATAGGGTAAGTCTTGTAATCGTTTTGAAAATCGAAAAAAAAAATTGACGCATTTACACGTTTCAGACACTGGAGATTCCGAAAAATATATTTTTAGAAAAAAAAAAATGCCGTCCGTCTGTGTGTCTGTGTGTGTGTGTGTGTGTGTGTAAACGCTCTATCTCCCGAAAAAATTGAGATAGAGACTTGCAATTTGGTATGTACTTAGTATGTAATAATGGGAAGAAGCCTATTTCATTTCAATAACCTCGATTAACCGGAACTATTTTTTTAGGACTCTCGAAATATTCGTTTTGATAAAAGGTATATAAACATTTTCGAAATTGGTTATTTTAAGAAATGAATATAAAAGACAATAAAAAAACATAAATTTTGCATACAGCATAAAGTCGATCGGATAATTAGTTGTCGAGATATTTGGAATCCTATTTTACACACTCTTCGATTTTTCATGACCCTGTATTTCATCCCAATTTCAATTCTAAGATATATTTTAATTGGAAATTTGACGCTTAATCAGATGCAATAAACTGCTAGTTAATAGGATTATTATTTTTGGAGTTATAAGAATGTTTCTTTCAAGCAATTCAGTAATAGAGCCTTTAATGTTTGTGACGTCATCATTTTATTTGAATTGCAATGCATTTTCCATATTTTTTATTTTAATATTTTCCATTCTGCATATCCATCCCAACGACTAGTTCCTAATAGTGGTAAAAAAAAAAAAAAAAAAAAAAATTGCATTTGATGTCCCTAATAAAGCCGCCACTGAATACATTTATATATATTCTCAGCTTAGCTACTGCTATAAGGATTTGGATTAAATTTCCCTGCACTAATCGTTAAATAAATATTTTCTTTTCTGTTTTCAAAAGAATAAGATTCTTTTAGGTCGCTGAAAACTGAATAGCTTAAGTATTCTGCCGATAGAGCCAATTGTTGCAAATATCATATTATATTTGAAGAAAGAAAAAAAATGCATTTCAATTTAATCACTATACTGAAGGTAATAGGGGTGGACAGCACTAAGGTTGCAACAGTTGATTGTGGACCCAATTAAGAATCTTTCCTCAAGACTAGGAGAGCAGAGCCCCCTGTTGTATGATCAAACCCAAAATTACATTCACATCGATGTTCAGAAAAGGCATTTTGCATATAAAATTTGGAAAATTCCATCTAACAGATGCCAAAATATACAAATCACGGAAATCTTGAAGAACACAGAGGCGTTTGTATGACCGCAGGTGGCAAAGAAGCGCCCCCTGTTGGACGATATACACAAATTTCTGTCAAAGTCTAACAAAATATGAAGTTTGATGAAATTCCGTACATTAGTTCTTTAGATATGACTATCGCGGAACATGTGAAAAACACAGCATAACAGCGCCACCTGTTAAGCAATATACACCAAACCTTAATCACCGCCTATTTATGTTAATTTCTAACAGAACATTCTGTTTGATGAAATTCCATACATTAGTTTTTCATATATAGCTATCACGGAATTCGTGAAGAATGCAGAATAGTAGCGCCTACTGTTGAGCGATATACACCAAAACTGAATCAGCTGCAATTTACATCAAGGTCTAACTGCATTTGAAGTTTGATGAAATCCCATGCATTAGCTCTTCAAATAGAGTGGTCACAAAAATCGTGTCATATACACACTAACCGACAAACGGACATATTCTAAAAATAGCCATACCGTGTTCAGGACATCCCAAAACGTGTAAATATCGAAAAACTAAAGACGAAAATTTTCACGATTCCAATGCTTTTTTTATGTATTTAGAAAAAAGAAGAAACACGCTTTTAAGAAATCATGATATAAGCTTATTTTACCTAAATGCGACGTGATTCTCCATAGTTTTGTCGCATTTATAGTATATTTGGCATTTTATTAAATAAATACATTTTTTAAAGCAGAAAATGAATGAATATTGTGATTTTAATTCAAAACTAACTTGTTTTGTAGAAATTGAATCATTATCAGTAACACTATACAATATACAACAAATATACAACAGACATACAGCAAACAATATACAAGTGTCGCTTTTAGGTCATTTAGGTCGCACTTACAGTTGTTAAAACCTAAATGTGACGTCCGAAGTCTTAAATGCGACAGTGCATTTTATACATGTAAGTTCATCTTAAAATATTCATTTAATTGCAAGGGTCGATTCAGGCAAAATTTGGGGCCTATTTAAAATCCCTTCACAAAAATCAATGTAATAAAATGAGTCCCTTCACAAAAATCAAATTATTAAAATGGCTCCCTTCACAAAAATCAATTTGATAAAATGGTCCCTTCACAAAATTCCTTTCACAAAATTCTATTCCATAAAAACTTACTATTTATTTATTTATTTATTATTTTGTGACTTTTAAAATGTGTATTTTGTAAACAAACAAGTTCACCAGAAAGGAAAACTTCATCAAAAGATTTTTAAAAGTTTTTGTTAATAAATGCTTGGTTCGCATTTGAGTAACTGGATTTCAACATTTATTACAAAATGTTATTTTTCACAAAAGTATAATAAATTTCACAAAATAACCTTTATTTTCACAAAATGGGCCCCATGAAAAAATTCCTATATCGACCCCTGAATTGCTAAAAACTTTTAATTATTTAATACATATTTGAAATAGGGTGAAACCCCCCGTTAATAAATGTCTAACCAGTCTAACCAGTAACAGACACTGCCGCAAAAATCTGACTCAAATAAGCATTTTCTTGTAAAATTCTGCAAAATAATGTCATCTAGCGGTAACTTATTTGTCTTAACTGTTATAACTTATTTTTCAGCTAGTTTTCAAAAAAGGGATGTTGTCAGTTATTGGAGATAATGGCAATATTTATGACAAAAATTAATTTTGTTAATAAAAATTGAATTTTTTCCAAATTTTGTCAACAATAAATCTTTAATGTATCTTTACAATACTTTCTTAAACAAAGATAAGCATAAAATAAGTTTAAAACTTATCCTTAAGTTATCCTTACAGTGTCAGTTACATGGGGGTTTCACCCTACATAAAATGAAAAGTTGAATAGCTGATTATTCAAACTACTTCATATACTACAATAACTTTATTTAATAATAACTTAAATGATACAAAAAATAACTGAGATAAATAATTTTGAATAGATTAGAATTAAATAATGCATACTTTACGCACTTTAACTTTTACCGTGGAAAAAAATGATTACGTGGCAATAGATTAAAAAAAGTCCAGAAAATTATTTGAACTGTCTAAGATTTCTAAATTGTTTTCACAATCTTGATCAAAGTTTCATTACAATCAAAGTATTAATTAATAATTAAGTTATGACAATAAGAAAATATTGTATTATCTTCAAAGACACACAACTGTACATAATTTCTAAAACTCTAGCACACCAAGAAGTGGGTGAAAACCAATTACAAAATTCCACCTTTGCATACATAAAACAAGTTAAATAAAAGAGTGGAAAAATTAATTTAACATTATGCGTTCAAAATTTTATAAAGTCTGGATATTCTTAAACATCTTCAACGAATAACTTCCTGTTTCGTATCTTAAAGTAAAATATACCGAATAATATAAATAGGATGTCAAAATTGTGTTTGTGTGTAAAATTTTCAAAGTTTTTTACAATTTTAATATAGAGTCCCCCCCCCCTCCCCCTCTAAACTTATTTTTTTAAACGTAAGTTCAAATAAAACATACTTCACAAGCGAACGGGTATTTTCGTTTTCTCTGCGTTTGTTTGATGATAACATTGTATGGGAGTTCTTCTTTTTAACACTTTCCAACAAAGTTGAAAAGTGTTTATGAATTCGGTTTGTTTGGCATTTTTGGTATTGAAAATGGAGTATCTAGCACTTTTACTCCGTGTACGGAACATCCAAAAGAATGCCGTTACATTGTGGTCTATGGAAAAAAAGTCATTTGCAGTGCATTTTAGTGATGTTACTCTATTTCAAACATATCGAATTTGATATACATCGCTGAAGTGCACTTCAAGATGCTTACCATCGAATATGGTAAATGTAGCACTTGTAATTAGTTTACAATGAAAGTCTAAAGAATTCCTTTATATTATGGTCTATGGGGAAAAGTCGTTTGCGGTGCATTTTAATCATGTTATGCATTACAAACATAACGAAATTGATATCAATTTCTGAGGTGCACTAAAACATGCTTTCTGTTGAATATGAATTCGGATTCATTTACAGGGCCACACAAATGCATTCTGTTACGTAATGGTTTATGGAGAAAAACTGTTTGCAGAGTATTTTAATTACGTTACACTATTTCAAATATAGTGAAATTGATATACATTACTGAGGTTTACTACAAGATACATGTTGTAAATATGGTGTGCATTGCATTTATCGTTCATTTACTGGGACACACAAAATATTTCGGATGCAGTACTGTATCCGAAGTATTGTCTATAAGCGGTAAGGGCTGGAAGTGCGCTTTCAGTTAGGTATGCGTTTAACTAAATTTTGCATAATATGTGGCATGTAAAAATGCTATGGATCGTATACAGGGCTACACAAAAGAATTCGTAAACATTATTGTGTATCACCGTAAATGGCTTAAGGTTTTCTTTTTAATCGAGTTATGTATTTTGAACATGAAATATATTTACTACACTAAGAGATGTTTGCAGAAAATAAATAAAATCATATACAGGGCCAAGCAAAGAACTGGATACATTGCCACTTATGTATGTTAATTTCTGGAAGAGGCATTTCAGTAGTTTACAGCGTGTTTTTGCCTGAATTAAACTTTAGCTGAATATGTGACGTGTATAAAAATCTTAATGTAATATACAGGGATGTACAAAATAATTAAAATATGTTACTGTCTATTGGTAAACACTGCTGAAGGTGAATTTTCAACTGTGTTATTTGTTTTCTTGCTAAACTAAATTGTAACATACTATATACCGTATATATACCAGCCTATAGATTATATACAGGGCTTCACAAAATAATTACAGTACTTTTCTGGCTATGGCCTGTAATTGCTGAAATCTAGTATTCAAATGTGTTTTGTGTTTTCTAAGATGTTTACTTACTACTTATCTTTACATTACTACTTATCTTATTTACCTAATTAAGCAGCGAAGGTTTGTCAAAGTATTCTGGAAGTATTGGAAAGTGTTTCATAATCTATGCATAATGCATGATTTTACTTTCTTGTTGTTTTCTTTCTTTGGACCAACTGTGATTTAAAAATGCAATACGCAGCAAAACTCTAAATGATCTTTTCTGTCTATCACACACCAATCTTGTGTAGTTCCCATAACAACGATAAGAATAATAAAAACTATTATTATAATTATACAACCAAAATGCTTCAGCAGAATCTAAACATCGTATTCCTTACCATCCTTAATATCCTACCAACTTTTGAAAAAAAATGTTTATATCAACATCAACTTTCGAAAACGATTTAAAAGACTAGACAAAACAAACAGACTACCTCTCTGTTTTGATACTAACCTGATATTAATTGAAGCGAATCGTTCATCTGCCGTTTAAACATAGCAATTAGACCGGGCGGTAGAAGGACTTGAGTTCCCAAAATATGACAGCCAAATTTTTCAAATTGATAAAAACTCGAAAGAGACCAGAGATCAATATTCTGGGTGTTTCAAGTCCATTTTATAGTCTAAGTTTTTTAGCCTCCACCCCCCTTCAGGTATTCAGCGCATGATGTGGAGTCTTTTAAAATTTATTTCAAAAGGACAGTTATTAGTTAATTTAATGGAACGAAGTATATATAGGCTATTATATTAAATAACAACAAGTTGGAAATTGTACGTCAAACGTGACAAATGAGGTGCGTTCGTACTATAACTAGTTTCAGTGAAATGAATTATACTGTCTGTTATGATATGATCAATTTCAGTAATATCTTTCGTTGACATTTAATGAAAATTCCAATGGGAAACTTAAGGCTGGCTTTGAAAATTTCAGAACTTGAAATCTATATTTAAACTCTTTTTTCATTTAATATCTATTTCTCCGGAAACATCTATCCAAAAAACTGTCGTAGACTATAGGATTGTTATAATTTAACAATTTTAGTATACAAATTCTGTTTTTTAATTCAGTAATACAGAAATAATATAACTCTAGCTTAAATAGGACGTAATCACCATGGCAACCTAGAATCATTACCTATCATGGGATATCATTGAATTAATTACATATGTAGCTAGGATTTAATTGAATGAAGAAAATTTTTATTATTATTATTTTTTAAGATTTGATTCCATGTTCATAAAATTTGAAATGACTCGACAAAATTCTGCAACGATTTACATTTCAAACCATTCGGTTAGGTAGTTTTTGTGCTGTTATATGCGGACAGAAGTACGGATCCGACGACGACCATAGATGCTACGTATTTATATAATTACGAACTCACCTAAAAATGTCAATGCAATACTGCTTAAGGTGTATTTAAAGGGGGTGTGCCAATGCTCTGCAAAATGAGCCATCTCGGACAAATCTGGAAGACCTAATTCACACAGATGATCTTCAGTTGGTACATCAGTGGCAATTTTCCAAATTGGCGTCCGGCTCACAGATACCCGACGTTATTAGAGGATTATTCCCCTTATAAAACATAAAAGAATAAGAGTGGGAAACTGCAAGAGAGAAATTACATTTAAAAAGGCAACATTCATCCATTTTAACCACATTGTAGCCCGCAACATTATTACTTCAGCATTGCGCAAAGCACACATTTGTGTTTTATAAGTTCACTTTTTTGTGAATTTTAATAAAAGCATATTTATTTATTTATTTATTTATTTACATTTAATTTATTTTAAAATATATCCGAAGGTAACATTTAAAAAAAATCCGAACATGATGTCAAAATTAGGTGCTAGCTCTGAAAATTTTAGATTAAAAAATTAGAGTTTGTTACAATTTATATGTATAGTCAATCCCCTCCTCCTCCCCCTAATCACAATTTAAGTATAGAATTAAATAGAAGATGTTATTACTAATCAATTGGTACCATTCACATTTTTATACGATGATTTGCAGCAAATTTAGCTGAATATGGTGTGTATTTAGGGTTCCGTACTTAAAAAGTAAAAACGGAACCATTATAAGAGCACGCCTGTCTGTCCGTCCGCCTTTCAGAACCCTTTTTCTCGTAAACTATGGGACGTGGAAAGTTCAAACTATAAAAAGTTTATAAAGCCTTTTTACGCACATATTTTCAGATAATTAGTCATTCACAAATATGTTTAGGAAAAATTTAAGGGGCAAATTAAGTTACTTGAAAAAAAAAAAACCCATTTTCATTTGTATATCGTATTGGGTATCGTGTTAAACATCTCGTAATACCGAACACAAAAATATATTTGTTTCAATTTTAGGCATTTTCAGAGATGTCGTTGAAAATGCACTGTAAAAATATGCCCCTCCCCCCGTCTATTTCTACGGAAACTAAAATTATGAAAAAAATAGGGGAAGTAGGAGTTTATTTAAACCTTGCAGGAAAACTATAGCGATTTTCCTAGGTAACATATTTTTGAGAAAAAGGCATTTTTTTTTTGTTACACACAAACTTTACTTTTCGGGCGGTCAGCGGGGGAGTTGACGGGCGCTGGAGGTATATATCAACGCAGAGTCATCCTAGGAGATTTGATAATAATTTTCGAAAATAATATTCTGTAATCAGCCGAGATATTAATTAAGGTACTTGAAAAGAAAAGTTTTTATCGTGTAGGGTATTGTTCGAAAGATCTCGTAACACCGAATTCAGAAATAGGTTCTGTATGTACGTACGTAGGTAACGCGATAACTTTTCATATAAATATCCAATTTGCTTCAAATTTTCTATATAGGCTCATTCTGATCAGGCGCTTTCCTGATTAGTTTTGGGGGTTCATTGGTTAAGTATAAAGGGGGAGAACGGGGAGATAATCCCCTTAATTTAGATATTCATGCAGAATTATCCGATTTGCTTCAAATTTTCTATATAGGTTCATGATGTAGAGATCATATATATTTGTAATTTTATTCAAAATTTATATTTTCTTAATTTTTCAAAAAGTTAATTTATATCTTTATTTAAATTCTATTCATTCTAAAGCAAAGTCATATCTATCCCACGATAAATGCTATTTAATCATGTACGCGTAATCTTTCATTTATTCTGCAGCTTTCGTTAACCGCATAAAAGTATTTCTCTTCTAAATTAAGAATGTGACGACGGTTATTTCGCATATACATTGATACACTAGTATTCTTTTATTAGAAATATCCGCTCCTCAAATCTATTAAAATTCACTCATGTTTTGCATCACGGTGCCTTTATTCTGCCAGCCTTCGATTGTCTGTTCCATCTGGAATGCAAATCTAGATTCTTTTCAACTGCTTGTTTGCATTTTGTTATTAATAACACTTTATTCATCCTAAAGTATAAATTTCCGCTTTCCCAGGATAAGCCGCAGGGTTGCTCCGTTAAAACCTATATTTTGATAACGCGCCTAACTTTGCATCTCTGTTCTCTATCTCCCACGCAAAATTTGTCGGCGGCGCAGTTTATTTAATGTGTAAAATAGTTTCTTTAATTGTATAAAAACAGTACTTCAAAAATAGAGTTAAGTAAGCATGCATTCGCTTACCTGATTATAAGGTGAAACCTTCGTAAAGAAATGTATATCCGAATCGAGCGCTACGTCTCCGTTAATTCACACACAATTGTATTCCTTTGTGTAGTCGCACATTATCGTAATCCACCGATCTGAAACTTTATTACTTTGCTGAAATTAAAATGTTTATTAACATGTGTTTTAATTAAATTAAGCATCCTTCACTTTTATATTTATATTATATTTAAACATTTAACGGTATCTTGATTACAAGTTAACAGAGCATTTACATCGCTCTGACATTTTCACACGCTACATTTTAAAAGAAATTCACACAACAACTGACTAAAATCTAAAGAGTTTTTTCATGTCCTTGGTAGCCTTGGATGACGTCACTGGGAAAAAGCACATGATAGCACGTGATAATCATTCTTTCACGTGGGCGTTTATTCCATGTACTTAGCTGAGTTGAAAACAGTTTATGAATGGGTTTTTCCGACGAGATAATTAAAGTTGTTTACTGCAATTTTAAAGTACTTTATTATTATCTGACGATTGAAGAGTAGTTGATTCCGAATAGAAGATTACCCTTTAATTGGAATTTCCGTCACTCCCCCTTAATCTTCTATGTAGGATAAGGAAGTAAGTTCAGATTGTTTCGGTGTTTAATGAATTCAGGTTTGGGGTTGGGCTTGGTGAGTGAATCTGCGGTCATAAATTCTGTGGGACAATACTTTAAATCTATTATTCCATCTTCCTTGAGTTGTCTTATCGCGTGGAATCTGATATCTATATGTTTACTTTTTCGAGTATGTTTTTCACTTTCAACCATTTTTATACATGGCTGATTGTCCTCGTATATTGTTATGGGTTTCTGTTGTGGTAATTTTAAATCTTCCAGGAGTTTTATTATCCATAGTATTTCCTGTGCTGCGTTACTTACAGAAATGTATTCAGCTTCTGCTGATGACAGAGCAACGCATGTCTGTCTTTTCGTTGTCCAATGTATGGGACATTTTCCTAACATAAATATATTTCCGCTGGTGGATCGTCTAGTTTCTGGATCACCTCCCCAATCTGCATCTGCGTAAACTTCGAGAATAGGCTTATTTTTCGAACTTAGCGTCAGGTTGAGGTGTTTTGTGTTGTTTAAGTATGTTACGATTCTTTTGACTGCTTTCCAGTCTTTTTCTCGAGGGGTTTCATTTCTACGGCTGAGTATGTTGACAGCTGCTGAAATATCTGGCCTGGTTAATGTTGAGATGTAGAGTAATGTTCCCGTTGCTTGTCTGAATTTAATATTGTTAGGTAATAGATTTTCATCATCGTTGAGTCGATTGTAACCTGCTTCCATAGGTGTGCTGTAAGGTTTTGCGTTTTGAAGATTGAGTTTATCTACCAATTCTTCAATTTTTGAATTTTGGTTTAAGTAGAAATTTTTATCGTCTCTTTTTATATTTATTCCGAGATAGTTATTGACTTCTCCCAAATCTTTCAATTCATATTCCCTTTTGAGATTGTTTATTAATTCAATTATATCTTCGTTTTTTCCGGCGATTAACAAATCATCCACATATACTATAATGTATGTCGAGTTTTCACCATTTTCGCGTATAAAAAGACATGAGTCAGATGTACTTTGTATAAAATTTAATGCTTTAAGACTCTCGGAGATTTTCGTGTGCCATGCTCTGGCGGCTTGTTTGAGCCCGTATATTGCTTTTTGTAATTTACATACTTTGTTTTGTTGATTTGGAGCTATATAGCCTTCCGGCTGTTTCATGTATACCTCTTCTTGTAGGTTTCCGTGTAAAAACGCTGTATTCATGTCGATATGATTAACTTTAAGGTTATGATTTAATGCTGCTATGAGAAATGCACGGATTGTGGTATGAGAGACAACTGGAGCAAAGGTCTCGTCATAATCTACTCCGAATTTCTGACTGTATCCCTGTGCCACGAGTCGTGCTTTATAGGTTTGCACTTGGTTTAGGTTGTCGCGTTTTAATTTAAAAGTCCATTTTGAACCTATCACTTTCTTGCCTGGTGGCGGATCGACTAATGTCCAAGTTTTATTTTTAGCTAGGCACTTGATTTCATTTTCGGTGGCTTTGAGCCAATTTTCCCTATCGTGTGGATTTTTCATTTCCATGATATCGTTCCAATTCTTTGGTTCATTTGATTGTGTGTCTTTAACTAAACAGACAAATCTATCTGGTGGTACTCCTCTGTTAGATCTATTTGACCTTCTTGGTTCTATTTGTGTTTGTTTGGACTCGCATGGTTGTTTTTCTTTATCATTAATGTCAATTTCAATGTAATTTTTATTCTTCTCTTCTTGATTTCTATCATCAGTGGAGATTTCTTCGAGATTTGAATCTTCCTCAATGTTGTTTGAGTGTTTTATTTCATGTTCTATGAATTTTACAGTCCTGGCAATTATTATTTGTTTGTCTTTTGTGTGTATGCGATATCCTTTGGAACGTGTGTCGTAACCTAGAAAAATACCTTCTTGCGCTCTATTATCTAGTTTTCCTCGATGTATTTTATTAATGTAAACAAATGCTTTACATCCAAAGGTTCTTAAATGTTTGAGATCAGGTTTGATACCTTTCCATAGTTCGTATGGAGTTTTGTCGTTCGCTCTTGTTGGTAATCTGTTTTGTAAATATGTCGCTGTGTGTATTGCCTCTCCCCAAAATTGTTTATTTAAATTTGCTTCTAAAAGCATGCTACGTGTCATATCGAGTAGGCTTTTATTCTTCCTTTCTGCCACGCCGTTCTGGCTCGGGTTGTGTGGAATTGTGAATTGGTGTAATATCCCGTTTTCCTTTAGATAATTCTCTATTTCGTTGCTATTATATTCTCCTCCATTATCGGATCTTATTTCTTTTGGTTTTCTACCGAATTGATTATTTACCATTGCAATGTATTCTTTTAATTTATCAATTACTTCGCTTTTCTTAGATAGTAAGTATATAGTTGTATATCTCGAGTAATCGTCGATGAATGTGAGAAAGTATTGTTTTTCTCCTAGTGTTGGTGTACTTATAGGTCCACAGACGTCGCTGTGTATTAAATCGAGAACTTTGTTTGCTCTATTTGTAGCCGATTTTGGATATGGCGCGTCGTTTAATTTAGATTTGATGCAGGTTTCGCATAATTTATTATTGTGTCTGCAGTTTTTAATTTTTATTCCGGTAGCTAGCTGTTTGTTAACAATTGTTTTGATTGCTTCATAATCACGGTGTCCTAGTCTTCGATGCCATACTTCTAAACATTCTTTATTATTATTACAGCTTAGTGTGACGTTTGCATAGTTTTCTGCATTTTCTGAGTGGTTTGTTTGTTCGATTATGTATAAATTATTTTTGTTCTTCGCTCTTATATAAATTTCACCGTCGAACGTTAAGTCGCACTTGTCATTTTCAAAGATTAATTTGCATCCATTTTTAGTTGCTTTGCTTACGGATATTAAATTGGATTCTAGTTCTGGGACGTATAGGACTTCCTGTAGTCTTGTGAGTTTTATTTCTCCATTTGGGGATTTCGTTTTTATTAAAACGTCGCCTGAACCAAATGCTTCGAGTTTGTTGCCGTTTGCGATGGTGACTGATGATTTTTCAAAATTGTTAAATTTATCAAATAACCTCTTATCATTTGCAATGTGTGAGGTACTGCCACTGTCGAGTATCCAGTTTTGTTTTCCTAATTTTTCTGTTATTAGTACGCGATCTTCTGATTGATTAGTTTTTGAGCTTATTTTCTGATCATTCGCGTTATCGTGACAGTCAGTATTCTCTTTATAATTCTCTGTGTTTTCATAGCATAGTGATGATGTAAAAGGTTTAGCTTTGTTTTTATTATTAAAGTTATTCACATTTTGATATGTGTGTTTGTTTTTGTTGTGCTGTGTGTATCTGCTCTTGAGGTGATAGCACTCGCTATTATTATGATTTGTCATCTTACAGTGACTGCAATATTTTGAATTTCTTTTGTAGTCGTTATAAGTGTGTTTTCTTTGTGTTTTAAATGCCTTTTCAGAGCTGTTGTTTTGTTCAGACATTTCTTGTCTGCGATTATACTCATCTATGAGTTTACTTCTGATAAAATCTGGGGATAATTCGGCTTCGGGCCTTGCCTCTAATGCTGTGATAAGCGTGTTGTAGCTGGGCGGTAATGAGCATAGAAATAGTGCGGATATGTGTGAGTCATTTATATTCTCGCCTATGGCGGATAATTTATCTACTATTTGTAGAATATTTGTTATATGATTTATCATATTACCGTTTTCGGGCAGTTTAGTACTGTACAGTTTTCTCAATAAATACAGTTTGCTACTCAGATTTGCTCTTTCATGCGTACGTTTGAGAACTTCCCAGGTTTGCCTGGCTGTGGTAGAATTTTTTACATGCACAATTTGTGCATCATCTATGCTTAGATTAATTAAAGCTCTTGCTTTTCTATCTTTTTTGTTCCAATCCTCATTTAAAGGAGTTGGCGGTTGATCACTTATTACTTCGAATAAGTCTTCTTTAATGAGAAGCATTTCGAGCTTAAATTTCCAGTTGGAATAATTGCTCGAATTTAGTTTCTCGATGAATTGGCTTTCTTTGAATGTAGCCATTTTTATTTTCTATCTTTAATTATTTTTAAAGATATTTAATTTAATTTTATACGAATCGCTTTTCTTTGCGTTCGTTTTTATTTTCTATAAAGCGAGTTTTTTCAGCATATAGCTAATGTGCTTAAAATTTTTATTTAATACATACTATCAGTCTTTCATAATCTGTCGGCGGCGCAGTTTATTTAATGTGTAAAATAGTTTCTTTAATTGTATAAAAACAGTACTTCAAAAATAGAGTTAAGTAAGCATGCATTCGCTTACCTGATTATAAGGTGAAACCTTCGTAAAGAAATGTATATCCGAATCGAGCGCTACGTCTCCGTTAATTCACACACAATTGTATTCCTTTGTGTAGTCGCACATTATCGTAATCCATCGATCTGAAACTTTATTACTTTGCTGAAATTAAAATGTTTATTAACATGTGTTTTAATTAAATTAAGCATCCTTCACTTTTATATTTATATTATATTTAAACATTTAACGGTATCTTGATTACAAGTTAACAGAGCATTTACATCGCTCTGACATTTTCACACGCTACATTTTAAAAGAAATTCACACAACAACTGACTAAAATCTAAAGAGTTTTTTCATGTCCTTGGTAGCCTTGGATGACGTCACTGGGAAAAAGCACATGATAGCACGTGATAATCATTCTTTCACGTGGGCGTTTATTCCATGTACTTAGCTGAGTTGAAAACAGTTTATGAATGGGTTTTTCCGACGAGATAATTAAAGTTGTTTACTGCAATTTTAAAGTACTTTATTATTATCTGACGATTGAAGAGTAGTTGATTCCGAATAGAAGATTACCCTTTAATTGGAATTTCCGTCAAAATTAACATTGATATATTCTAAACCGTCTTAAAATTCCGAATGGCGATAAAAATTAATGCACGTGTAATCTGGCGATATTGGGATGACTTCTGACACACATGTACATCTCTGAAAGTAGTTCAGACTTCTCTTAACCTCCGCTAAAAGAGGTTGTTGCTATTGATGTAAAAAGACCACCTCCCAAACTTTACCATCATAGTCAAGTCCCTAATAAATATAAACCTTGCAAGGAGCTATGGATTCTTCTCTATTCTTGTTTACATTTATGCTGACTTCTTACAGGAAACGTTCCCGTGGAGTTATTGCGACAACTACTTCTATTACGGTGATTTTTTAAGTACATTACGATCACATAGTATCAACCCGTACTCCAGCCATTAACCACACCATAGAAAATTGGCCTCGTGAATCAAGAAGTCAGTATATTGGACGGTTCTTGACATTTTGGGAGGTGGTCAGTATTTTTGGTCAGTATTTTTGGTCAGTATTTTTGGTCAGTGTTTTTGCTCAGCGTCTCTACTTCAGCAGCATCTGTCCTTCAGTGTCTCTGGCCCTGTATTGCTCGTCAGCATTTCTGATTCAGCGTTCCTGATTCCTGTTTCTATTCCGTGGTTCCTTCAGACGGAAAAGATATTTTTGGACTTTTTTTAATGGATAAAAGTGCATTTATGGACTCTGCAAATGCTATTTAAAAAAAATAGAATCAGTGAATAGACTGTATGGAATTATTATTTGCATTTCTCAAGCGATACAGCATCAATGTTACAGAATCAATCAAATTTTCTGTCAAAAAAAAAAAAAAAAAAAAACTTTCCGTGGTGAAAAGTACTCTTGAATTACATCGAACATTTGCAATTAAAAAAAAAAAAACGCAATTTATTTACACTGAAATAGTATCGAATTGTGTGCGAAAATATTGTGTTTTGTCCCGGGACAATTTTTCTTTAACTACGACTGCAAATGCTCATGAAAGATGTTTACTCAACAGCCTTTTTTTTTATCGTAAAGACTTTTACAAACATTTTTAGAATCTACTATAGTTTACTCAAAAAATTCATTCATCGAAAGAAAACATGTTCGGTGCTTCATCATGAAACATTTTCTCCCTTTACATTCACCTTAGTGAACTATTGAAAAAAAATGATCTAGGCCAAGTTTCATTTCAGTAGATGATTTCAGGGTCAAATCGCATGAACATTCATTAGGACTATCGGTCTGGAGAAACTCATTTGTTCAGCATTCTTCAAAACTTTGACCTCCGAAATAGCGATGGATTTTATCGAGTAAGACTCACATAATGATTTAGCTAAGTGTTGCTACGTTAGCGCACACTCGCCGATTACTTTTAAAATCTTCGTATTATTTTTAAATAGTACGGATATCTATTTATCTATAGACAGAAAAAGCACGGTGTTTTATTTTTTTATTATTTAAGTTTACTTCGTGTGTGTGAACGCAAATGGATATTTTTTTTAATTCACAGGTATGTTTTTATTCATTTTTTATGATTTATTCCTTCTTGGATAAAAAAAAAATAATAATAATTAAAAAAAAAGAAAAGAAAGCAAGATACTCCATTGTCATGCATGGCATTATTTTTCTATTTGTTTTTAAAGGCTGTAAAGCTGTAATAATGTGTTGTTATTATAAAGGATAACTATATCTTTAAAAAATATATTATTAAAGAAATTATTTTAATGGGATAAGTAAAATATATTTAAATGGTTAAATTAGACATGTTTTTCTATCTGTTTTTCTTAAAGTAATAATAACTTTTCTTTATCAGGTCATCGCTTTAATTTGATACCATGCATGCGCTCACTAATTGTATATATTTGTGTTTATATATTTTCCCCATCGACCTATAATAGGTTGAGTGATTGATGCCTTTCTCATTTACAAAATAAATATATATGGATATAAATGATTGTGACCGATTGAGAATTTAAATGGAAAATATAGTGAATTATGTAGACAACATAAATAATATTAATGTGCCATAATTAATAATTAGAAAATTCTGATAGTTTTTGTAAATGGTTAAACTATAACGCTAGGGTAAAAAAAAAAAAGTTGAACTGTTATAAAAAAATGAAAATTTATTCTATTAATATTAAAATGAAGAAATATATTTTTATTCATAGGTGATTCACGGTATCAGGTATAAAAGATTTGACCTTTCCATGTATTATTTCTGTTATAATTATGCAGTGACTATTGAATATATTATTTTATATACATATCCATCGTATTTTTCTTTCAATTTTTATATATAAAACTTAATTAAATTTTTTTATAAATTTTTAATTTTTCTAAATTTATGATTTTGGCTCAGGCTACAACTTGCTATTGGTATGTATATAACGTCTCCATTTTTTAAATTATTTTGAATGATAAAATATTATATTTCAGGTAATATGGCTACCCTTTTTGTTGTCAAAAAATTGCGCTAAGTTAATTACAGGTCTATAATATGACTTATAAACTTGTTTGGTCTGGAATTTTTCTTTAAAATTTTAACTGTCTCATTTTTCTCATTTGAAGTCACCGGCACTATAGCATGTGCTTGTGGAAGATTAATGTAGTAGTTAAGAAGAAACAATTTTTATATGTGTATTTCCTTATTATATTTTGGTAAGTTAAGTGTAATATAAGTTTTGTGCAGTTTTTGAACTTAATGCATAATGGATACTGTAATTTTCTGCGATGCTATCATGAATATATATATATTTTTTTACAATCTATTAACAACTGCAGTGTTTACATTATTTCTAAATTTTCAGATATTTATATGTCTATACATCTTTCTCGTGCCAAACATTACAAAAAAAAAAAAAAATTAAACAAAATAAAATATTGTTATGAATTTTGTATATATCTGTAAATATTCCATTTGTTTAAATTTATTTTATTTGATTATTGTGAAAATTGCAGTATTATTAATGTATTTCCTATTGAGCATCATGTAACTCAATGCTAAAGGCCTCAGATGGTTTGCAAGGAAAACAACCTTACACCCTCATCTTTATAATGGAAGTCTATTGAAATATCGCCAAGGAATGGGTTTATCGCCAAGTTGGCGATGGTTTTGGCGACTTATTTTTGTCGCCAAATTTGGCGATATATCGCCAAATGTCGCCAAGTTGGCGACGGATTTGGCGACTTTTTGTGCAACCACACCCCCCTTATACCTATACATTGGGATCGTTTCTTGCTTGGGTTCTCTATCGAAAGTTAAAGCACTTTCTGGTAATTTCTAGCATCTGAAGGCTCTGGAATAATCTGGAAAGATCTCTGAAACCTATATAAGGACCTCCATCAGTTCAGTTAGTTAGTTGTCTGTCAACTGCGATTGAATTCATACGAGAGTCTTTGCATTGAGAACTGTGTTTCTCGGATCGATTTTGTCGTTGATACGTCGTATTGAACGCATTGTTTCTGTGTGAAATTTTGCTGTGCTTTTATTGGATTTGAAGATTACTGAATATCTTGTAATTTTCAGAAGATATTGGTGTTCGTATTGCACTGTTTATAGTGAATAAAGCCTTTTGATTATTCTTATATATTGGCATCAGTCCTTTCGAACCCCGAGCTCACAACATTTGGTGTCAGGAGTGGGGTTGAATGCCGATCACCAGAGCAATGGAGGGTGAACTGAAACAATTATTGGAGAAATTAGCTGCGAATCAGGCTGAGATGTCAACCAACCTTGGCGAGATGAAAGCTGAAATGAAGAAGGATATGTCAGCGATGGATGAGAAAATGACTGCCAACCTTGGCGAGTTGAAAGAAGAAATGAAGAAGGAAATGACTGAGATAGATGAGAAAATGATCGCAAACCAGGCTGAAATGAAAGAGATGTCGGAAGAAATGAAGAAGGATATGTCAACCAACCTTGGTGAGTTGAAAGAATTAATAGATAATAAAATAACATCTTTAAATGAAAGAATTGACAGCGTGGAAAACAAATTTGAAGGAAGATTTCTGGAAATAGAGGAAAAAGTTCAAAAGACAGCCAATACCGTAGAAGAAAGGATAGAGAGTATAGAAAAGGAGTTGGAAAATGTGAAGAAACAAAAGATAACTGCCGAAAACTATCCCGAAGATGTCAAGTATCAAGCTATGCTTCCCCGGGCCTCTATTAAACTCTCGACCTATGACGGAAAATCCTCATGGCCAGTTTTTAAGACACAATTTGGGATCGTAGCGGACGCCAATGGATGGGATTCCCAGACAAAGGCTTGCCAGTTAGCTGGTTCTCTACGAGCTGATGCTGCCAACGTCCTACAGACTTTGCCTGCAAATGAACCGCTGGATTTTGAAACGCTCGTCAGTGCCTTAGAATTACGCTTTGGCGAGAAATGCATGAAGGAATATAGCAGACTCCAGCTCAAATCTCGACAGCAGAAATCCACTGAATCCCTGCAAGATCTTGCTACGGATGTCGAGAGACTTTCCCATCTTGCTTATCCTGACTGTCCGACTGAAATTAGAGAAAGCTTAGCTCTACAGCATTTTATCGATGGTGTGCGTGACTCTGAGATCCAGACAGCCCTCCGGATTGCAGATCTCAGTGATTTAAAAGGGGCTTTGGTTTACGCTCTGAAATTCGAGGCAGCCCAGCAAGCTACTAGGAAAGATCGACACTTTGCGCGAGCAGCCAACCTGCCTGAGACGTCGGATAGAGCTGTGGAGCGCTTACAGCAGCAGATGAATGACATAATGAGAAAGATGAACTCCTTAATGGCCAACAAACCTTACAGGCAGATCAAGTGCTGGAAATGCGGTGGAGAAGGCCATATCCAAATCGACTGCCCAAGACGACCCAGCACCGAAGGTAATATCTCTCCCGCTAACGGAGGAGCAGGAAAACTGATTAATGGTCATCATGCGGGGCGGAGGTTGCCAGATTTTGAGAAGCCCCATTTTCAAGTATGTGAAATTTCTGCAAGAAGTTGCGGCGAGAACGGAGTTTTTCTAGTCGGAAGTGTGAATGATTTGCCCTGTAATATGATCATCGATACAGGAGCCAATGTGACCATCATTCGGAAAGATCTAGCTCAGCGGCTGAAAGAAAAACTCTTTTGGACCCCGCCGCGTGTTATTCTTCAAACTGTGACCGGAGATAAGATCGATATACATGGAAGAATGACACTGAAAATAAAGTTTGGGAACGCCGCTTATCGCCATACAGTCTACGTGGCCGATATTTCAGACCCTTTCATACTCGGACTGGACTTTTTAAAAGAGCATGGATTTACACTGGACTTTAAGAATAATGAGTTACGCTCTGCTCAAGAAGATGTCACTATTTTCAAACTTGGAAATGAGTCCGGGTCTATTCAACGGATCACAGCCAAGGCAGATGTTATCATCCCTCCTCGGACCGAAATGATGATACCTGGATTAACTGGAAACGAAAGAATTTTCCAGTATGGCTTGACTGGATATCCTGAGAAGAGCCCAAAAGGAGTGCTAATAGCATCAGCGCTGGTAGATCTGTCGAGAGATGTGATACCCGTGAGGATGGCGAATGTGAGTGAAAAGTCTAGAATTATCCAGAAGGGTGAAGTGCTTGCTACCTGTGCTCCAGTCACCTGTGTTTGCAAAGACCCGAGCTTGACGTTGTCGGAGCCGCCTACAAGTTTAACACCTGAAATTGGACGAAATGAGAATTTATCTCCTGAGCAGAGACATGCCGCAGAAAGACTGTTCCAGGAATTTACGGATGTGTTTTCACAAAACGAGAATGATATAGGTCGCACTTCTCTGACACGTCATAGAATTGATACTGCCGACCATCCACCGATTAAACAGCATCCAAGACGCTTGCCGTTTGCAAAACAAGAAGAGGTTTCTAAGCTCTTACGAGAGATGCAGGATAGTGACATCATCGAACCGTCATCAAGTCCGTGGGCCTCTCCCATCGTGTTGGTCCGTAAGAAAGATGGCTCCACAAGATTTTGTGTGGATTATCGTAAACTTAACGATATCACGAAGAAGGACAGCTATCCTCTACCAAGAATAGACGACACGCTCGATACTCTTTCAGGACATAAATGGTTTTCCACACTGGATTTGAAGAGTGGATATTGGCAGGTAGAGATCCATCCTGATGACAAAGAGAAGACCGCATTTACTACTGGACAAGGACTTTGGCAATTTAAAGTTATGCCGTTCGGGCTCTGCAATGCCCCAGCAACGTTCGAGCGCCTCATGGAGACAGTGTTAAAAGGCCTGACTTTTGAAGCTTGTCTCATCTACCTAGACGACGTTATCATTGGTGGGCGCACGTTTGAAGAACATCTAGAAAATATTCGAAAAGTGTTAACGAAGCTAAGAGCGGCGAATTTAAAGCTGAACCCTTTGAAATGCAAGTTCTTCCAACGGGAAGTAAATTATCTAGGACACATCATTTCAGCTGAAGGTGTTCGAACAGATCCTGAAAAAGTGTCCGTAGTAAAGAACTGGAAGCGTCCGGAAAATGTCCATCAGTTGCGAAGCTTTCTGGGACTATGCACTTATTACAGAAAGTTTGTACAGGGGTTCTCCAACATCGCAAGACCCTTGCATAGGCTCACTGAAAGCAAACAGAAGTTTCTATGGACACAAGAATGCGACAATTCATTCCAGCGGCTGAAAGAAGCTCTCACATCCTCTCCAGTCCTTACCTATCCAGACCCCGACAAACAATTCATTGTGGACACGGATGCCAGTCAGGAAAGTGTCGGCGCTGTACTTTCCCAAGAAATAGATGGTCAAGAACGAGTCGTAGCATACTGGAGCAAATGTTTATCGAAACCAGAGCGGAATTATTGCGTCACTCGTAAGGAGTTATTAGCTATAGTGAAAGCCATAGAACACTTCCATCACTATCTCTATGGCAGGAAATTTATCCTTCGTACTGACCACGCATCCCTAACATGGCTGATGAATTTTAAGAACCCAGAGGGCCAAGTAGCCAGATGGATACAACGACTCCAGGAATACGACTTTGACATCAGGCATCGCAAAGGCTCATCGCATGGAAACGCCGATGCCCTATCAAGAAGACCGTGTCCCGAGAGCTGTCGCTATTGTTCCAGAGCGGAGAGCAAGTATAATCCCGAATATGTCATACGCCAGACGAAGACTTCACTATTGACGCCACCAGATCCCTGGAGTGATGAGAAGATTCGAGAAGATCAAATGGCAGACTCTGAGATCAAACCAATCTTGGAGTTATTAGAATCTTCTAGCACGAAGCCGAGTTGGAAAGACATCTCGACTTACAGTCCTACGACAAAGCAATATTGGGCTCTTTGGAACTCCCTCCACGTCAAGAATGGTGTCCTGTTCCGAAAATTTGAATCGGAAGATGGGAAAACATCTCGGTGGCAGTTGGTACTTCCTCGATCTCGAATCCCAGAGGTCCTCGAAGAATTACATGGCAGTCCCACTGGTGGCCATTTTGGAGTCATGAAAACATTACACAGAGTCCGAGAGCGCTTCTTCTGGGGAAAAGCGAGAGCTGACGTCGAACAATGGTGCAAATCTTGCGATGCATGTGCAGCTCGGAAAGGACCAAAGAAACGTAGCCGAGGAAGACTACATCTCTACAATGTAGGAGCACCTTTTGAACGCCTCGCCCTTGACATCCTAGGTCCTCTGCCAAGAAGTGCTGATGGCAACAAATACCTCCTTGTTGTCATGGACTATTTCACAAAATGGCCTGAAGTTTATGCCATCCCTGATCAAGAAGCTTCTACGGTTGCGGATGCCTTGGTACACCAGTGGATATCAAGGTATGGAGTCCCTCTCCAAATGCATTCGGACCAGGGGAGAAATTTTATCTCTGCTGTGATTGAGGGTCTCTGTCAACTTCTCGGAATGGACAAAACTAGGACGACGCCTTTACATCCACAGTCGGATGGCATGGTTGAGAGGTTTAATCGTACCATCCTCAACAATCTCTCACTGCTAGTCTCAAGAAACCAACAAGACTGGGACCAAAAACTTCCCTTGTTTCTTCTCGCCTATCGCAGCGCCGTCCATGAAACCACCGGCTATTCTCCGTCTCAGATGCTTTTCGGTCATGATCTTCGTCTACCTTGTGATCTGATTTTTGGCCGCTCTCCAGATGCGCCTTCATCGCCAGAGGGATACGTGCAGAATCTCCAGGCACGATTTGAAGACGTCCACAACTTGGCTCGAGAGCGGATCAATATACAGACGGAGAAGATGAAGACCAGGTACGACACGAAAGCCACGGGACATCAATTCAAAGAAGGTGACAAGGTTTGTTTTTATAATCCGACTCGACGTAAAGGACTTTCTCCTCCCAAACTGCAATCGCACTGGGACGGTCCTTATACAGTCCTAAACAGACTGAACGATGTCGTAATTCGGATCCGAAAGTCACCAAGTTCGAAGCCTAGAGTCGTTCATTACGACAGGCTGGCTCCATACTATGGCCATAGTACTTAGTTCATTGATTGTAAATAGTGTAATGTAAATAATGTAAATTAGTATGACCATGGTCTTGTATATAAGTTAATGTAATTATTTATTTTGCTTAGCATTATCATTATTGTTATTATTTAAATACTTGTACGTAATAATGTCTATGCTTTAATTTTTTTTAAATAAGTGTATATTTTGTATAATTCAGCATTATGAATGTGTTTAATGGTTATTTTGCAAGTTTGCTTTAAGTGTTTTGGATAGTATTTGTTGGCAACGGGTTTGCTTTCCGATCAAAGGTTGAACTGCCCGGGACGTGCAGTCCTTGAGAGGGGGCAATGTTATGAATTTTGTATATATCTGTAAATATTCCATTTGTTTAAATTTATTTTATTTGATTATTGTGAAAATTGCAGTATTATTAATGTATTTCCTATTGAGCATCATGTAACTCAATGCTAAAGGCCTCAGATGGTTTGCAAGGAAAACAACCTTTCACCCTCATCTTTATAATGGAAGTCTATTGAAATATCGCCAAGGAATGGGTTTATCGCCAAGTTGGCGATGGTTTTGGCGACTTATTTTTGTCGCCAAATTTGGCGATATATCGCCAAATGTCGCCAAGTTGGCGACGGATTTGGCGACTTTTTGTGCAACCACACCCCCCTTATACCTATACATTGGGATCGTTTCTTGCTTGGGTTCTCTATCGAAAGTTAAAGCACTTTCTGGTAATTTCTAGCATCTGAAGGCTCTGGAATAATCTGGAAAGATCTCTGAAACCTATATAAGGACCTCCATCAGTTCAGTTAGTTAGTTGTCTGTCAACTGCGATTGAATTCATACGAGAGTCTTTGCATTGAGAACTGTGTTTCTCGGATCGATTTTGTCGTTGATACGTCGTATTGAACGCATTGTTTCTGTGTGAAATTTTGCTGTGCTTTTATTGGATTTGAAGATTACTGAATATCTTGTAATTTTCAGAAGATATTGGTGTTCGTATTGCACTGTTTATAGTGAATAAAGCCTTTTGATTATTCTTATATATTGGCATCAGTCCTTTCGAACCCCGAGCTCACAACATTTGGTGTCAGGAGTGGGGTTGAATGCCGATCACCAGAGCAATGGAGGGTGAACTGAAACAATTATTGGAGAAATTAGCTGCGAATCAGGCTGAGATGTCAACCAACCTTGGCGAGATGAAAGCTGAAATGAAGAAGGATATGTCAGCGATGGATGAGAAAATGACTGCCAACCTTGGCGAGTTGAAAGAAGAAATGAAGAAGGAAATGACTGAGATAGATGAGAAAATGATCGCAAACCAGGCTGAAATGAAAGAGATGTCGGAAGAAATGAAGAAGGATATGTCAACCAACCTTGGTGAGTTGAAAGAATTAATAGATAATAAAATAACATCTTTAAATGAAAGAATTGACAGCGTGGAAAACAAATTTGAAGGAAGATTTCTGGAAATAGAGGAAAAAGTTCAAAAGACAGCCAATACCGTAGAAGAAAGGATAGAGAGTATAGAAAAGGAGTTGGAAAATGTGAAGAAACAAAAGATAACTGCCGAAAACTATCCCGAAGATGTCAAGTATCAAGCTATGCTTCCCCGGGCCTCTATTAAACTCTCGACCTATGACGGAAAATCCTCATGGCCAGTTTTTAAGACACAATTTGGGATCGTAGCGGACGCCAATGGATGGGATTCCCAGACAAAGGCTTGCCAGTTAGCTGGTTCTCTACGAGCTGATGCTGCCAACGTCCTACAGACTTTGCCTGCAAATGAACCGCTGGATTTTGAAACGCTCGTCAGTGCCTTAGAATTACGCTTTGGCGAGAAATGCATGAAGGAATATAGCAGACTCCAGCTCAAATCTCGACAGCAGAAATCCACTGAATCCCTGCAAGATCTTGCTACGGATGTCGAGAGACTTTCCCATCTTGCTTATCCTGACTGTCCGACTGAAATTAGAGAAAGCTTAGCTCTACAGCATTTTATCGATGGTGTGCGTGACTCTGAGATCCAGACAGCCCTCCGGATTGCAGATCTCAGTGATTTAAAAGGGGCTTTGGTTTACGCTCTGAAATTCGAGGCAGCCCAGCAAGCTACTAGGAAAGATCGACACTTTGCGCGAGCAGCCAATCTGCCTGAGACGTCGGATAGAGCTGTGGAGCGCTTACAGCAGCAGATGAATGACATAATGAGAAAGATGAACTCCTTAATGGCCAACAAACCTTACAGGCAGATCAAGTGCTGGAAATGCGGTGGAGAAGGCCATATCCAAATCGACTGCCCAAGACGACCCAGCACCGAAGGTAATATCTCTCCCGCTAACGGAGGAGCAGGAAAACTGATTAATGGTCATCATGCGGGGCGGAGGTTGCCAGATTTTGAGAAGCCCCATTTTCAAGTATGTGAAATTTCTGCAAGAAGTTGCGGCGAGAACGGAGTTTTTCTAGTCGGAAGTGTGAATGATTTGCCCTGTAATATGATCATCGATACAGGAGCCAATGTGACCATCATTCGGAAAGATCTAGCTCAGCGGCTGAAAGAAAAACTCTTTTGGACCCCGCCGCGTGTTATTCTTCAAACTGTGACCGGAGATAAGATCGATATACATGGAAGAATGACACTGAAAATAAAGTTTGGGAACGCCGCTTATCGCCATACAGTCTACGTGGCCGATATTTCAGACCCTTTCATACTCGGACTGGACTTTTTAAAAGAGCATGGATTTACACTGGACTTTAAGAATAATGAGTTACGCTCTGCTCAAGAAGATGTCACTATTTTCAAACTTGGAAATGAGTCCGGGTCTATTCAACGGATCACAGCCAAGGCAGATGTTATCATCCCTCCTCGGACCGAAATGATGATACCTGGATTAACTGGAAACGAAAGAATTTTCCAGTATGGCTTGACTGGATATCCTGAGAAGAGCCCAAAAGGAGTGCTAATAGCATCAGCGCTGGTAGATCTGTCGAGAGATGTGATACCCGTGAGGATGGCGAATGTGAGTGAAAAGTCTAGAATTATCCAGAAGGGTGAAGTGCTTGCTACCTGTGCTCCAGTCACCTGTGTTTGCAAAGACCCGAGCTTGACGTTGTCGGAGCCGCCTACAAGTTTAACACCTGAAATTGGACGAAATGAGAATTTATCTCCTGAGCAGAGACATGCCGCAGAAAGACTGTTCCAGGAATTTACGGATGTGTTTTCACAAAACGAGAATGATATAGGTCGCACTTCTCTGACACGTCATAGAATTGATACTGCCGACCATCCACCGATTAAACAGCATCCAAGACGCTTGCCGTTTGCAAAACAAGAAGAGGTTTCTAAGCTCTTACGAGAGATGCAGGATAGTGACATCATCGAACCGTCATCAAGTCCGTGGGCCTCTCCCATCGTGTTGGTCCGTAAGAAAGATGGCTCCACAAGATTTTGTGTGGATTATCGTAAACTTAACGATATCACGAAGAAGGACAGCTATCCTCTACCAAGAATAGACGACACGCTCGATACTCTTTCAGGACATAAATGGTTTTCCACACTGGATTTGAAGAGTGGATATTGGCAGGTAGAGATCCATCCTGATGACAAAGAGAAGACCGCATTTACTACTGGACAAGGACTTTGGCAATTTAAAGTTATGCCGTTCGGGCTCTGCAATGCCCCAGCAACGTTCGAGCGCCTCATGGAGACAGTGTTAAAAGGCCTGACTTTTGAAGCTTGTCTCATCTACCTAGACGACGTTATCATTGGTGGGCGCACGTTTGAAGAACATCTAGAAAATATTCGAAAAGTGTTAACGAAGCTAAGAGCGGCGAATTTAAAGCTGAACCCTTTGAAATGCAAGTTCTTCCAACGGGAAGTAAATTATCTAGGACACATCATTTCAGCTGAAGGTGTTCGAACAGATCCTGAAAAAGTGTCCGTAGTAAAGAACTGGAAGCGTCCGGAAAATGTCCATCAGTTGCGAAGCTTTCTGGGACTATGCACTTATTACAGAAAGTTTGTACAGGGGTTCTCCAACATCGCAAGACCCTTGCATAGGCTCACTGAAAGCAAACAGAAGTTTCTATGGACACAAGAATGCGACAATTCATTCCAGCGGCTGAAAGAAGCTCTCACATCCTCTCCAGTCCTTACCTATCCAGACCCCGACAAACAATTCATTGTGGACACGGATGCCAGTCAGGAAAGTGTCGGCGCTGTACTTTCCCAAGAAATAGATGGTCAAGAACGAGTCGTAGCATACTGGAGCAAATGTTTATCGAAACCAGAGCGGAATTATTGCGTCACTCGTAAGGAGTTATTAGCTATAGTGAAAGCCATAGAACACTTCCATCACTATCTCTATGGCAGGAAATTTATCCTTCGTACTGACCACGCATCCCTAACATGGCTGATGAATTTTAAGAACCCAGAGGGCCAAGTAGCCAGATGGATACAACGACTCCAGGAATACGACTTTGACATCAGGCATCGCAAAGGCTCATCGCATGGAAACGCCGATGCCCTATCAAGAAGACCGTGTCCCGAGAGCTGTCGCTATTGTTCCAGAGCGGAGAGCAAGTATAATCCCGAATATGTCATACGCCAGACGAAGACTTCACTATTGACGCCACCAGATCCCTGGAGTGATGAGAAGATTCGAGAAGATCAAATGGCAGACTCTGAGATCAAACCAATCTTGGAGTTATTAGAATCTTCTAGCACGAAGCCGAGTTGGAAAGACATCTCGACTTACAGTCCTACGACAAAGCAATATTGGGCTCTTTGGAACTCCCTCCACGTCAAGAATGGTGTCCTGTTCCGAAAATTTGAATCGGAAGATGGGAAAACATCTCGGTGGCAGTTGGTACTTCCTCGATCTCGAATCCCAGAGGTCCTCGAAGAATTACATGGCAGTCCCACTGGTGGCCATTTTGGAGTCATGAAAACATTACACAGAGTCCGAGAGCGCTTCTTCTGGGGAAAAGCGAGAGCTGACGTCGAACAATGGTGCAAATCTTGCGATGCATGTGCAGCTCGGAAAGGACCAAAGAAACGTAGCCGAGGAAGACTACATCTCTACAATGTAGGAGCACCTTTTGAACGCCTCGCCCTTGACATCCTAGGTCCTCTGCCAAGAAGTGCTGATGGCAACAAATACCTCCTTGTTGTCATGGACTATTTCACAAAATGGCCTGAAGTTTATGCCATCCCTGATCAAGAAGCTTCTACGGTTGCGGATGCCTTGGTACACCAGTGGATATCAAGGTATGGAGTCCCTCTCCAAATGCATTCGGACCAGGGGAGAAATTTTATCTCTGCTGTGATTGAGGGTCTCTGTCAACTTCTCGGAATGGACAAAACTAGGACGACGCCTTTACATCCACAGTCGGATGGCATGGTTGAGAGGTTTAATCGTACCATCCTCAACAATCTCTCACTGCTAGTCTCAAGAAACCAACAAGACTGGGACCAAAAACTTCCCTTGTTTCTTCTCGCCTATCGCAGCGCCGTCCATGAAACCACCGGCTATTCTCCGTCTCAGATGCTTTTCGGTCATGATCTTCGTCTACCTTGTGATCTGATTTTTGGCCGCTCTCCAGATGCGCCTTCATCGCCAGAGGGATACGTGCAGAATCTCCAGGCACGATTTGAAGACGTCCACAACTTGGCTCGAGAGCGGATCAATATACAGACGGAGAAGATGAAGACCAGGTACGACACGAAAGCCACGGGACATCAATTCAAAGAAGGTGACAAGGTTTGTTTTTATAATCCGACTCGACGTAAAGGACTTTCTCCTCCCAAACTGCAATCGCACTGGGACGGTCCTTATACAGTCCTAAACAGACTGAACGATGTCGTAATTCGGATCCGAAAGTCACCAAGTTCGAAGCCTAGAGTCGTTCATTACGACAGGCTGGCTCCATACTATGGCCATAGTACTTAGTTCATTGATTGTAAATAGTGTAATGTAAATAATGTAAATTAGTATGACCATGGTCTTGTATATAAGTTAATGTAATTATTTATTTTGCTTAGCATTATCATTATTGTTATTATTTAAATACTTGTACGTAATAATGTCTATGCTTTAATTTTTTTTAAATAAGTGTATATTTTGTATAATTCAGCATTATGAATGTGTTTAATGGTTATTTTGCAAGTTTGCTTTAAGTGTTTTGGATAGTATTTGTTGGCAACGGGTTTGCTTTCCGATCAAAGGTTGAACTGCCCGGGACGTGCAGTCCTTGAGAGGGGGCAATGTTATGAATTTTGTATATATCTGTAAATATTCCATTTGTTTAAATTTATTTTATTTGATTATTGTGAAAATTGCAGTATTATTAATGTATTTCCTATTGAGCATCATGTAACTCAATGCTAAAGGCCTCAGATGGTTTGCAAGGAAAACAACCTTTCACCCTCATCTTTATAATGGAAGTCTATTGAAATATCGCCAAGGAATGGGTTTATCGCCAAGTTGGCGATGGTTTTGGCGACTTATTTTTGTCGCCAAATTTGGCGATATATCGCCAAATGTCGCCAAGTTGGCGACGGATTTGGCGACTTTTTGTGCAACCACACCCCCCTTATACCTATACATTGGGATCGTTTCTTGCTTGGGTTCTCTATCGAAAGTTAAAGCACTTTCTGGTAATTTCTAGCATCTGAAGGCTCTGGAATAATCTGGAAAGATCTCTGAAACCTATATAAGGACCTCCATCAGTTCAGTTAGTTAGTTGTCTGTCAACTGCGATTGAATTCATACGAGAGTCTTTGCATTGAGAACTGTGTTTCTCGGATCGATTTTGTCGTTGATACGTCGTATTGAACGCATTGTTTCTGTGTGAAATTTTGCTGTGCTTTTATTGGATTTGAAGATTACTGAATATCTTGTAATTTTCAGAAGATATTGGTGTTCGTATTGCACTGTTTATAGTGAATAAAGCCTTTTGATTATTCTTATATATTGGCATCAGTCCTTTCGAACCCCGAGCTCACAACAATATAGATAATTTCAATAGTTATTTTAGGTTATATTGCCATACATCAAATTTTTATAATTTTATGCCAAATTTTTCAATTTTTAAATAATTTTTTCAATACAAATTTTCCTATATATATATATATATATATATATATATATAAACTTTCACGTATTTCTTTTAACCTCAATTACAATTTTTAAATGTGCATGTCGTGTCTTGCCGCTCTCTAATGTTTCAAAAGGTTTGTTTTTTAAAAGAGTTTTACATGCTGAATCCCATATTCTAATTTAGCTGTACATTTGTATATTCTTGTCAATGAGACTATACTTTAGGTGAGTGGAATACAAGATTCCATCATTTTTATGATTTCTAGATTTAATTTTTCACTTTAAACGTTTTGATATACTCACACTTTCCTCTTAATAATATTTGTGGATATTAATTTTTTACAGTTGTGTTTCGGAATCTCTTTTCATTCATTGCTCTAAGGCGCCACGAGCAACGAATGATTCAAAATTATCATTTATTTCTCATTTGTTTTCTTATAGTGATTTAATCCCAAACATTAATAGGACTCCATTTGGGAATCTAAAATGATTTGTTTGCCTTTCTCTTTCACTTTAAAATTTTTTAAACGTAGATATTCTTTATCATTTAATTATGAGCCATATTTACAATCTTCATTGCAGCTTATGCAAATGCTCTCTTTTTGTTTTTGGTTAATATATCTTGAACAGTATTTTTATTTATTACAGTATTGTTTTCTTTTTAAATGTTTTTACTTTGTTGAACTTTTCATCGTCATACTTCCTGCAAGGTATGTTTTGTGTGGATGCCCAGTTTTTCCCAGTTGATGACCGTGTACGGTAAAAGAATTTTTTTACATACCGGGTCTTGTGTGAAATTATGGTTTCCATGCTTCGGATTCTTGTGTCTTTCTAAATTTGTCAACGATTTCATTCAACAAGAAGTATTTTGGGAGTATTCGCCGTTATTCGAATTACATAGTTGTACAATGGATCTTTTCTTTTTTTTCTTCCCCTTCGAGTACTGGTGGATATTTGCGCAATTCTTTTTGTCGTACATTCTTGCACGCAGACGTATGTTTCACAGTTTTACAAAAATTTTCTCATACAAATAGTTTACAAAAGTTTTTCACTTATATGTTTACATGTGAGATTGTCATTTCAACATACATTTTTCTATGACTAAATTTATCCTATACACATTTCACACTTTTTTTTTCTCTTTAGAAAATTCTTTTTTTGCATACATTTGTCTGGATAAAATTTTCACCGTATTTTTCGGCTCATCGGTATATCAATTCACTGTCTTTTTGTAACTTTTGTATTTTTTTCTCAGTTTGACCATACTTCTTGTGAATTATGCTATATATTTATAGTGTACAGTCCAGCGGTAACTCTTTTTTCTCTTCTTTAGTTCATTTTTTTCACGTTATGGAGTTCCGACTCCCTTTTTTTCAGAAACATAACTTATTGTGGGCTGATACCTCGTTATCAGATTATTGTTTTGGTGAGTCTGATTCTTTGTTTTCAGATATATAACTTATTGTGCGCTGGTACCTTGTTACCAGATTTTTTTTTCTTCTCTCATCCTTTATATTACATACATATACACTTTTGTTGTACTTAATATTGCTAGGCACAGATAGCTATTTTGGGTACACGCTTCAGACCGTTGGATTTCTTTAAATGTATTTTCTTTTTCACAGGTTAACAGTAAACATTTATGTTTATTTGATATTTTAATAGTTGGATAAATTTTATTTTAACTTATTTTCTAAGTACATTCTAAGTTCATTCAAGACACACATGTTATTCAAATATTTTCCAACACTTATATTTCTATTATCTGTGTCACTTTTCAAGTTATATGTTAAAAGGTCACTTGCTGCTATTCACACTTCTATATTACGTATTACTGATAAATCTTTCAATATGCAATACAATTTAATTTTAATGTTTTGGATTTATCATTTCACCTATCAATCTCATTTTTTAAATAATTATATGTACTGGTGTACTTTCTCTTTCAATATA
The DNA here is from genome assembly GCA_963931845.1 of Maratus michaelseni. NCBI lineage: Eukaryota > Metazoa > Arthropoda > Arachnida > Araneae > Salticidae > Maratus > Maratus michaelseni. The sequence goes on along the minus strand of OZ007599.1, from coordinate 68,708,058 downwards.
GCATGGTTACAATATATCGTATTTCAGGTATATATTTTTAAAATTTATTTTCATACTTTCAGATTTTTTTTAATTTACAAGTTATTACATTTTGCTACTAATAATTACATATTTACTTTATATTTGTATTTCTTTCATCGTTGACACAAACAAGCACACACCATGGTAACGGCATGTACAAGAAAACATATACAGTTTTAAACATGTCGAACATGATTTTTTTTTTCTTTTCTTTCTGTCCCCTTTTCTCATTTTTATGAAAATTTAGGTATGGGTTTGGTAAGTATCATGTGCTTTTGCGTGAATTTGATTAGTGCTTCACACCACACACACATTTTTCCTTTTACAGATCGGTCATATGAAAATTTCAAGGTTTCTTCATATGGTGGACGATAGGTCTGTATCTTCAATTTCTAACACACGTACTGGTTGGATTCACTTAAGAGCTTGATGTGCTTACCTTTAATTTCACTTTATATATTTTTAGTCATTTAAATAAATTAAAATAAAATTGTCATCAAAGTTCACATACCTCTTCAATTTTTCTAATTTTTTCATTTTTATTACATTTTTATGTAGTATTGTTGTGATTTTGGAATTTTTACGTCAAAATTACATCCTCATACACCAGTCATATGTTGTTGATAGGAATTTTCTAATAAAAAAGGTCAAATATTATTATTGATTGGCATCTACAATACTTTTATAGCAATTCTATCTTGGCCTCAGTCTCTTAAATATTATATTTTTGGCATAATGATTAAGTTATAAGTAAACATTCAGCAGTGTTTGGCAACATAATTATGTGTTGCATTTAAGAAAGTCTTCATAGCAGATGATAATATCCAGAGAAATATTTATTATTATTAATAAACAGTATCCATATTAATTTTCATTTCAATGTAAATATGCTTTTATGTTATTTTATATCACTGTGTTTTTCAATATTTGAATTTATATTAAGATTTTACATGTTAGTTTCAAAATATATTAGTTTCGTACTGATTAGAAACTTTTCATCAGTATTACAATGTATATTATCATGATAAATATTGCAATAAAAAAAAAAAACAACAAAATCATCTTCAAGAACCTACCTGCAGGTAAATATTTCATGATGACGTATAATGATGATTACGTAATGTTTTTGATATTATGCATATGCTATTAATATTATTATTGCTAGCTTTACTTTTATGTGCACTTAAAAAAAATATATATATTGAATTATTATTGGCCATTTCCTTACTCCGTCTGTAGGACGTGTGATTATTATAAGGAAAAAGAAATATGATTGTCTGCATTTTTGAAATCATTATAGATATTGTGGAAAAGAATTAATAGGCAGACATATGACATATAAATGTCTTATATCGGTATACCATGCACGAATAATGTGCTAAAATTTATGTTATTGAGTACTCATTTATGTGTTTATTTTCTATTTTTGATGTATGGTGGTCTTCGTGTTCTAGTGCTTTGTTGTGTATTGTACATTTTCTATGTTTTTGTAGTTGGTGCACATGTGTGTCAGCCCGGTGTCTATTTTTTTTTCTTGCGAAAGGGGAGATATATATATGATGTAGAGATTATATATATTTGTAATTTTATTCAAAATTTATATTTTCTTAATTTTTTCAAAAAGTTAATTTATATCTTTATTTAAATTCTATTCATTCTAAAGCAAAGTCATATCTATCCCACGATAAATGCTATTTAATCATGTACGCGTAATCTTTCATTTATTCTGCAGCTTTCGTTAACCGCATAAAAGTATTTCTCTTCTAAATTAAGAATGTGACGACGGTTATTTCGCATATACATTGATACACTAGTATTCTTTTATTAGAAATATCCGCTCCTCAAATCTATTAAAATTCACTCATGTTTTGCATCACGGTGCCTTTATTCTGCCAGCCTTCGATTGTCTGTTCCATCTGGAATGCAAATCTAGATTCTTTTCAACTGCTTGTTTGCATTTTGTTATTAATAACACTTTATTCATCCTAAAGTATAAATTTCCGCTTTCCCAGGATAAGCCGCAGGGTTGCTCCGTTAAAACCTATATTTTGATAACGCGCCTAACTTTGCATCTCTGTTCTCTATCTCCCACGCAAAATTAACATTGATATATTCTAAACCGTCTTAAAATTCCGAATGGCGATAAAAATTAATGCACGTGTAATCTGGCGATATTGGGATGACTTCTGACACACATGTACATCTCTGAAAGTAGTTCAGACTTCTCTTAACCTCCGCTAAAAGAGGTTGTTGCTATTGATGTAAAAAGACCACCTCCCAAACTTTACCATCATAGTCAAGTCCCTAATAAATATAAACCTTGCAAGGAGCTATGGATTCTTCTCTATTCTTGTTTACATTTATGCTGACTTCTTACAGGAAACGTTCCCGTGGAGTTATTGCGACAACTACTTCTATTACGGTGATTTTTTAAGTACATTACGATCACATAGTATCAACCTGTACTCCAGCCATTAACCACACCATAAGGTTTCATTCTAATAAGGCGCTTTCCTGATTAGTTATGGGGGTTTATTGATTTATTATAAAGGGGGAACGGGTGGCTAATCCCCCTAATTTAGATAAATGGGTTTTTCATGCAGAATTATCTGATTCCCTTCAAAATTTCTATATAGGTTCCTTCTGATAAGGCGCTTCCCTGATAAGTTTTGGGGCTTCATTGGTTAAATATAAAGGGGGAACGGGGGTTTAATCCTCCTTTAATTTATTCTTGATTTCTTTATTTTTCGAGTTGCATTATTCTTTGAGACAAGAGTATAGTATACAATTAGTGTGAGCTCAATGCCATTAGTTTAACTGGTCACTTTTCTTTATTTTATTTCATTTTGTTAATGAAAATTGCAAATTAATGAATGAATGATTTCAAAAATTGCTGGCATTTGAATTTTTGATCAATGCGAATTCGGACTAGTGTGGGGTTCACTGGTGAATAAATGAATTCAGTTCCTATGGCTACCACTAAATTTAAATAGAAATATTTGCCTCATGTAATCACGGAAGTAAGGTATTAAATAAGGCAAATAATTACTCTTTGAAATTTGTGGTATTTAAACGTAAATATGTGTATAAAAAACATACTGGCAATAGAAAAAATCGTGCAGTGTAAGGTTAATGTTTTTAAAATAAATATTTTGTAAATCCCATAGACAAATTAATTATTATTCTTTTCTCTGTACAAAAATGAAAAAAAGAATCCTAAGGCAAAGTAATAATTATTCTGTTATGTACTGTAAAATAAAAAATGTTTCGAAAAATAGTTACTCCTTCAGAAAATATATATCCAATCTGAAACATATCTAAAATTTGAAAAATTTAATTTTTAAAAAGTAAACAAAATATGTTCTAAAGAATTTACATTTGAAAATAATATATTAAATGCTATTGATATTTATATATATTAAAATTATTAATAACTGCTTTAATATTAAATTAACATTTCCTAAAATGTATAATTATTAAATAATTAACTATCTTGTTTGGAAAATAAAATAAATTTTTATGCTTTAATTACTAAAATGATAATTAATAATTTAGTATTCAGTCTACAAAGAAAAAGGGGCACGGTACTATTTCCCATAAAGGGCAGTCGTTTAGTAGAAATGGGCACTACTGCATGTGGAAATATATTAGTAATGTGTTTAGTAACGGTATAAGGAAAAAAAAAGTATATAATTTTCAATATGAAAAATAAAGTGACATTAATTTTCAATGATTTTTATGAATAACAAAATGAAAACTATAATTAAATTACAACATGATTTTAATAATTTTTTTTTTTTTGTAAATAATGTTCACAATATTTTAAAGGTCTTGGTCACACAAATTTAGAAATACTGTGGTATGGAGAAGCTTTTTACAAGGAATTTCTGGATTTTAAAGACGAATTTCACTATTTTTTTATTTTTAATCAGAATGCATTTTGGCAAATTAATAAAGGGCAGAGTACTGCACCCTTAAAAATGGCTTAGAGGTAACAAACAATAAGTAATTACAAAATTAATAAAAACTGCAAATAAGTAATTTCATTAGTTAGTAGCACAAATAATAAAAAAACAAAACAAATATTTGCAACTTGTTTTGGATTTGCACTCTTAATTGCCTAAATCTAAACTCACACATATGTATGTGTATGGTGAAAATTTAGTTATATTAAAAAACGATTAAATTTAGTTAAATTTAAAAACGATCAGTAATTAAAAGAATGAAAAGAAACAGAAAATACACATACATAAAATTTCAGTAGACTCTTAACTTAGGAGACTTCTCTTAACTCCGTATCGTATAAGACTCTGAACGTCTTTGCAGCGAGACACTGAAATGAAAACTACCAGTCAGTTTATACCTCTTTTACACATAGACACAGTCAAAAATAAATAAATAAATAAATAAAACAGAAAGAAAGAAAGCAAATTTACCTGTTCTTCAAAGATTTGACCTCGAAGGTTTTTTTTTTTTACCTAGATCAATTTAAACGTGCTATATGATATATTATAAACTTTCATTATATTTCTTGAAACAGGTAACAATTTGAGGGATTTTAAGGAAAAATAAATTATTAAAAAGAAAAGAATCATTATTTTCTTGATGAGGCGTCTAGTTTTTTGGAAGTGTGTGGTGGTTTCGCTTTGTGATTTCAGCAAAAAAACAATGTAAATATTCAAAATGCGTTTTTTTTGTAATTAAAAAAATAAGTATTACTTGAAAATGTTTCAAGAAAGTAGACAATATTTGATTCATTGCATTTATTACAAAACTGCTATTGTTCTGCAGAATTCAATTTAACTTTTTGAAATAATATTCCTTTGATCTTATTTGAAATTCGAGATTTTTCAATCAAGGTCAATTTAATCGTATATTACATGGAAATTATTTTCATAGCACATAGAATACTCAGTTCTTAAAAATAAATAGAGTGACTGCACTAGTATTTGAACATTTAAAAATGCCGGAGAATCCAGCCCAGGCCTCCCAGGTCACAGAATATAGATGGAAACCCTTTTTTGCTTTGAAACATGAAATAGATTTTTTTGTATTTAATATTTTTTTTAGCTTGTCCACTAACAGCACCAGAAAGAATTTTTATATGGAAATTATCAATTGTTCATTCAAATAAACTTTTGAAAGGATCAGGGTCCATAAGCCGTGTTTTTGGCCAATGAAATAAGACTAAAATTCGATTTTGTTATACTGACTTAATGACTTAATTATTTCACTTTTTTATATTAGAAGGTTTATCCTGTACGATTTCAACAATATTTTTTGCATTTTGTTCGTATTTATATGACTCACAAGCTCAAAGTTCGTATTATTCGTAGTTTTTGATGAAAAATACGCAATTTCTCCTAATTTTACCTCAATTCTTAATATATTTTTTAATATTTTATTATAAGCGCAGCTTTACAACACTTTTATTTTTATATATATTGTACATTTTTATGTATTTTATAATATATGTAAAGAAGAAAGTATTGCACGATTGTGCTCATATAAATAATTGAGGTAAAATTAGGAGAAATTGTGTATTTTTCATCCAAGACTATGAATAATGCGAAATTTGAGCTTGTGTAAATCATATAAATCCGAACAAAATGCAAAACCCATTGTTGGAATCGTACAGGATAAACCTTCTAATATTAAAAAGAGAAATAATTAAATCAGTATAACAAAATCGAGTTTAGGCTTATTTCATGGGCCAAAAACCCAGCTTATGGACCCCGATCCTTTATTACATGCAATACTTCCGTAGTACCCCTACACCACAAGTTAAGTGGCGAAAAAATTAGCCAAAGATTTAGCTACTTACAGCAGCCTTCTTGATTATTATAATTCAAGTGATTCAAGCGCGTAGTTCGACTACGCGCTTGAACAAGTAATGCGTCAATGGCGGCAAAATTTGTGTTTTATATACATTATTTTACGATTTTATTTATTTATTGATGAAATTTTGATTTCGTTATGCATGTAATTTTAGCCGGAAACAAATGCTGATTTACTTTTATTGTTTAAATGAAAACGGACAATTATTCCGTAGTCGGACTGAACGCGACAGAGATACATTTTAAAAACAAACATGCTTGAAAATTATTTTAGAAACCATAAAAAATCTGAAAATTGAGATACAGATTTCAAACAAATTGCATTTGAAAGAACATTATTTTTTCCTTTTCGACAGTGTAAAAATGAAATTGTGCGAGTTTTAAATGTAAAAAAAAAAAAAAAAATCACAGCAAAAGAGAAATTTACGTGTCAGGTGTTGCCACCTGCAATATGACGTTAGCGTTACTCACGGACATGTTTTTACTTTATAATATAGATTTTCGATTTCCAGAGGTTCTCTCGTCTGCCCTGCTCGCTGTAAAATGATGTTCAAATAATGATTTTACTTGTTTTGTTTTTTTGTATGCTGAATACAACTGTGCGTAGAACTTCCGTCTACGTTGTGTCGTTAACAAGAACGAAAAATAATGCGTCAAGTATATATTATGAAAAACTTTCCAACGTATCCAGAAAACTGTAACAAAATTTCAATGTTAAATAAAATGAAGATGATATGTAAGTACTCAGATTAGAATAAATATACTACATAGAAATGTACAGTTTTCGAGATTACTTTCCATTGTCAAAAAAGTAGTCAAATTATTTTGTGCAGCCCTGTATATTATCTATAGCTTTGGTTATATACTACACATAACGATGAAATTTAGTTTAGTTAGAAATTTCTCTTTTAGCAATTTTCGCCAATCGATGAAAATGCACTCGAAATCTTTTGTATAGTCCTATATATTATCTTAAGTACAGTAAGTACGCACAGTAAGTTGACAGCTGTGCAGCTTTTAACCATTTTTCTGCTTAGCTGTTGAAATGGTCTAAAAATGGTTTGTGTTTTGAAATTGCAAGGTTATTTAGAGCATTATAACACTTTGAGACAAACCAGCTCCATAAATCGCTGATATTTGAAGACACAAAATAATTTATACACATGAAAATCACGAAACATCATTGGAGCTATAGAAGTAGAGCCCGCCACAGCGAATAAAGAGCAATGAAATCGTTAAGCACTTTTTTTCAAAGCAACATTTTCAAAATAGGTGAAAAAAAATCTATTTTGGGATATTAAAGATGCCAATTTTCTAAAATATTGAACACGTATTTTTCCGTTTTTCAATCCGATGTACATTTCTAGAGTAATTCGACCGTTCCCAGATTTTCAATGGAAACGATTCTTACTGTATTTTACTCGATTAGAGCGCGATTTTCTGAAGAAAATGTTAAATTCAAAAGTTACTTATTTTTTCCCGTTGAATCCGAATCTGCAATAAAAAGGGGGTTATAATTTAAGATTTAAAAGTCTCCCCCCCCCTTTCCCCTAGGGACAGAGTTGGAGGGGGGGCAACTTTGATATCCCTAAATTGATTTTTCAAAAATATTGAACACATATTTTCCATTTTTCAATCCGATGTATATTTCTCGAGTTATTCGACAGTTTCCAGATTTTTCGGACACCCTATATGTATATATTCGCTTATAAATTGAGTCCCTGCACAGAAATGAAAAATATGGGAGAAAGCAGAAACTTGCTTATAAGTTGCTTTCATTAAATTCTAACTGAAAGAAAAATTATTGCATTGATTTTGAAAAGGAAAAAGAATTATCTTTCCAAAAAGATTTAGAAAAAAAATAAATATATATAAATATACATAAAAATATTAAATTAAATCAGTATAAAATGTAATCATTCAATTCCTTTAAATTTCATATCTTTGTCACATTCGCCAAATAGTTCATTTTATAGAGAACTCGGTACAATTAAAAAAGAACGAAAAATCATGCGCTAAGCATAGATTATGTAGATGATACCCAAGTAAACGATATGGAAATCGCATAACATATTTAAAAATACAGTTTCAGAAATTACCAAAAATATTCGGAAAAATATCCGAATTCTTTTGCGCATCCCTGTATAGGATCTATAGATATGTATATATACTACATAGAATGCTAAATTTTAGTTCAGTTAGCAAACGCATAGCACAGTTTAAAATTCCCCTTCAGGAATTTCCGTCAATAAACAAGAAATGAACTTTTGTGCGGTCCTGTATATGATGAATAGAATTTATACACACCAAATAATATAGACAAAAAAATGAGTTAAATTTAAAAACGCGCTCAGTAACTTTAACAAAACGCACTTCGAGCAATTATTGTTAACATATAGTATCGAATTCTTTTGTGTGTCCCTGTAATTAACAATGAATGCTATACACACAATATTATATACAGTAAGCTTCTTGTAATGCACCTTAGTGATAAATATCAATTTCAATATGTTTGAAATAGTGAAACATTGTAAAAATAAACTGCAAACTATTTTTCTCCATAGTCCTTAATATAACGGAATTCTTTTGAGTGTCCCTGAGTGCTATGCACACCCTATTATATACACTTTCAAAAATACTTCCTTCAAATCACGGAAATAATACTGGCAGTACTGCTGCCGGCTTATTTCCGTTATTTGAAGAATTTCTGTATATATTTTTTTCTCTGTTACAGGAGGGAAATTTTCCGTTATTTGAAGAATTTCCGTCTATTTTTTTTCCTGTTACAGAGAGAAATTTTCCGTTATTTGAAGAATGTCGGTTTTAAAAAACTGACTTTCTGTTTGTGCTGCTATCTATGTACTGTTGCTGAAGTATTCATTATTTAATACATTTTAAGAATGTTTCCTGTCTCACCTGAGGATCGAACTAGAGACCTGCCTGTCTTGAGTCAAGTATGTTACCGATAAGGTTAGCGGGCACTTGCTTGAAGACGAGTTTGGAATGATGATAGGGTTTTCTTCAAATGCTTTGGGTTTAGAAAGCTGGCAAATTGGAAGTTAATTACGGGGAGATTTTGTTGTCATGAAAAGATGGGTTGGTGTTTTAACTCTTTAGTATTAATAGAGGATAAAAATGTGAATTATATGTATTCTTAATTTTATTGTTAGGCGTAAAATATGGATATTATATTTTTAATTAAAATCGATAAGAAATGTTTGCTTTTTCAAAAAAACCGATTTCTTTTTCAAGTATTATACAGTTTCTTTTTTAAAGTGTTCGGTTCGATGAAACGTGTTCGATGTTTTAGAATATATTTTAACTTCGAATGTTTTTTTTTAAATTAAAAAACAAAAATTGTGAATAATTTTAAATAAGTGAGAAAATTATTTGTTACTTTTTTTAAATTCGAAAGTATTACTTTTGTTTGTTGCTTTTTTGAGTAAAATCGTTTTTTTTCAACTGTTATACACACACACACACACACACACACACACACACACACACACACACGCACACACACACACACACATATATATATATATATATTAATCTCTTTGTTTAGAATATATCTTAAATGCGAATTTTTTTTCTAACATTAAAAAATAATTTGCAAATAATTTGAAATGAATGAGAAAATTAATTGTTACTTTTTTAAAAATTTGAAATAGCTATTTTTTTTCTTTAATAAATTCGAAATGATATTTTATTGAATTTTTAGTTTTTCATTTATAAAATAAATTCAAACTTTAGTATTAATATAGCCAATACGCATGCGTGCAGGGAATAAACGGACATTTTCTCTCTTCTTCAGACTTTCAAGAAGAATTCATTGGAAAAGTATGTTTCTAGGAGTACGGAAATTATTTGTTTAAAAAATAGGAATAATTTACTGTATAAAGACGAGTTTTTCTGGCAGTGTAGTAAGCATCTTGAAGTGCACCATAGAGATATACCTGTACATCAATTGCAACATGTTTAACAATTTCAATTGTGTAACATCATTACAATGTTCCGCAAATGATTTTCCCCCACATTGACCGTAATGTAACGAGATTCTTTTGAGTGTCCTCGTAAAAAAAAAAAATATATATATATATAAGTGCTACACACTTCATTTTCAATACCGAACATGCCATAGTAAACTTTAATAACATATATCAATTGCATGACAATCCGAATATATTTACACGAGTTAGATTACGGACAGACACAAAGACAGACAAACCAAATTCATACACTTTTTAACTTTGTTGGAAAGTGTTAAAAATGACTAATGCCCTTTTTTGTACCTCCTTTACATATTAGTAAAATTAAATTGTTAAACAAAATTATTTTCATGATAAAAAATATAATATCATGGCTAAATTTTGAAACCAATTAAAAACACTAAAACTGAGTGAAAAACGAGAAATTCTCTATTTACAATTTAAAAAATATATATATATATTCATTCTATTGCAAAATCCCTTTATAATTCTATCGAATAAACCTTTACGATTACGTAAAAAAATATAGGTCAATTTCTCACATATCTGTTGAAGTTTAACCACTTTAAAAGTATCAAAATATGAAAACAAATTGAACTGAGAAAAATGAACATAAAGATTGGAATTCTGATGCATTTACAGTCCCTGGCCAAATTATTAGACGCAGTTGTTTTTATTATAATTTGTTAAATATCTGGAAAGATACATGAGGTTTTATCTTGAAACTTTAGGAGTGTAAACAACATGATAAACGTCATATATTTCCGAGAAGATTTTTTCTTGAAACCCCATAACGGGCCGTCAACAAATTGAAGAAAAACGAATACGTTTTTGATAACCCTGTAAAAACCAATATCACAAAAGCGTTAAGGAAAACATTAAGGAAGCATGGATCCAAGAAAGAGGGAGATAAGGATATTAATTATGATAATTTAGTATTAATTATGAATTTAATCTATTAAATTTTTTTACTAATTTAACTCTAAAAAGGACAGAACTTAATAGTAAAATAAAATATTCGTTGTAGCTATATTTAATGAATGATAAAGTATTTCTATGACATATAACTTTTTTAGCTATTGATTTTTATTCGTAAACGCATAAAATCAGCAGGTGTTCATGATCAGAAATTATGAAATCGATTAGTGTTTCCGATTTTCCTTTACATGCAAATGTTTTTTTTTAGGCGATACTGTCAAAATGGGTGTTTTGAGCAGAGTTTCAGGACGCGAGAGTAATGGAAGGATCGTCATAAGAATAAGACAGCTATCCATTATAACTCGATATGTAATACATTTATCGAAAAATGAAAATCTCTGTTTGATTCCATATTATTTCAATCGTCGTGACTGCCAATTTTATTAATTTAGGGAATAAAACGAGTCCATGGAATGCGTCACAAAATTTTGCGATGTTCAGCGAGGCAAAATATGTTTTTGAGAATCGCCTTAATGCTACTTCCCGTTACAAACAGGTTCCGTTGTTGTAGGTTTACTGTTTTCAGTAAACAATGAGTATTTCTATTAAAAATACTGAATTAGTATTTTTTTTAAATATATACAGTAAAACCTGTCGAGAGGAAATCGCAAGAAACCGCAGAAAAAATCTGCTTTGGACAAATTTTCCGTCTTAGCAGATGAAATTGTATTGTATTATTTTCGGGGAAATGGAGCTTGGACTATTTCTACTATAATCCGAATTCCATTTTTAGAGGTTTTATTGCATTTATTATTATGTTTCATTTGTTTCCACTTTTACGCAAACTTCCGTTACGGAGAGGTTACGTAGTAAAAAATTCCGTTGTGGGTGTAGGTAACAGTAACGAATTCTTCCAAAGATCTCGTGTACGGTATATAATTAGATTTGCTGCAGTTTTGTGAACATATATTTTGCATGCAAGTAAGTACATTAAGCACACAGTTTTATATTTTCTGAAATGTTGAATCAAGGTACCCAGATAGATTTTATATTTTGTTTTAATGAATAGTAAAAGTTAATTATCTAACAAAAACATAACTGTGAAAGTTCTGGAAAAAAAAAAAAAAAAAAAAAAAAAAAAACAAGAAAAGAAGTGATATGTACGTGTGTGCCAAGTACAAATAAAATTAACTCAAACTTACCTATTTAAGTATTATAGCATTTTTTAACTTGTTTAAAAATAAAATTATTGATAGCATATTAAGAATAAATCTAAAACTTGGTAAGTTTAAACCTAAGAGTAATTTATCTTTATTAATAACATTATTATATCAAAATTTGTTATTTCATGTTTAAAGTCCTTAATTTGGGTGTATTGAGGCTCCTGAAAGGGGTGGAGTCTCTAGAATGATGACCAAGGACAAGTGTCAGTGTATCTGTCTCTTTGTCAGGCCTTAGTCTGTATTGAGGTTTCCAGAAGTGGGGGTGGCTAGAGTGATAATCAAAGACGAGCGGAAGTGTATCTGTATGCTTATTTGTTTATCAAATCTTTAACACGAGTCATTTGTTTATAATAATAACAATATCAAAAAATTATTATAATGACAGTGTTATTAATATTATCATCATCCATTTATTAAGACATGAAAATGATAGGCATAATATTTATCAAAAACTTGCCAAGTTCTATATTTATTATTAATATATCAATAATTTTTATTTTTAAACAATTTAAACAATGCTATAATACTTCAGTAGGTAAGTTTGAGTGAATTTTATTGGAACTTGACATCCACTTACATATCACTTCTTTTCTTGTTTTTTTTTATTTTATTATTTTTTTTTTACAGAACTTGGCTCCCTTTTTTCACAGTTATGTTTTTGTTAGACATCATTACTTTTTTACAGTTACAATATACTTAAAAACTTTACTTAATGGTTTTTAATGTGTTTACAAGTCACTATTTTATTCACCAGGCAACATTCAATTTAATTTAAATTTCCTACAACAAAATATTTGGCTGTCAATTTGCTGCAGAAATCCGTATTTTAATACTGCTTTATTTAATGTTTGTTTAGAAACGAAATGTATTGATTCGAAATGTGTATTATTTCTGAAATAACAATAACCATATTGACATAATTTTATGTTTTACCATTACAGACTCATTAACATATAAATCAACAGTCCGATTCATATTTACAAATAAAATGACGAAGCTATCCAAATAATATCAAACAAATAGTATAAAATTGAAACAAGCACTAACAAGAAAATCTGGTTGACATTTAGTCCTAACTAATGTAGGTTTTTAGTCGGGTGAAAGAAAGTATTGGCTCAAACAATAATTAAATACAAAATGCTAATGCAACTTTTGCTTAATTATAACATTTATTTGACGCACAGCATATAAACTTGAAAGCAAACAGACAATAATTATTAAAATTCGAATTCGTCCACCGAAACTACAGCATAGCAAGGATTTGCATCTTCAAAACCTTCCGTATCCAACAGTTTGAAAGTTCGTGTCGTTATCGAAAAACATCGAAATGATAATTGATCATCCTCTGCAAGCATTATCTTTATACTCAGCGTCAATAGGTAGAGTATCTTTATTGGCAGCGAAAATCGATTGAGTACCCATAGCACTGGCGCACGGCAGGAGATTTACTGATTCTAGCTGGCCAAAAGTCAATTTAAAAAAAAAAATTTCATAGCATAATTTATTTTTTACCTGATATTGCTTAGTAGTTGGGGTGTTGTACTCTGCGAATGGTTTTGATATAAATATAATTGTATGGTCCAGAGACTAATGCAAAGATGGTGTTTCTTATTTTATGAATGAATCACGTTTTTTGAGTATAGTTGTTTAATCTGTTATTTCAAGTAGAATAAAAAATAGTGTTATATTATGGACTCTTCCGAACTAAATATGGACTTTGTTTTATGGGATTTATGTGCATAAATTTTCAACAGATCAATTGTTAATTCATATTTAATGTCGCAAAAAACTCTTTATTCTTTTTTTTTTAAATTGTCATTTTTAAAATAGAAAAAGGTTATATTAAAAAGCAAGATAAAGCTAACGTTTGGATACCATTAAATAGTTTTGATTATTACCTTTTCGATAAATTTGAGTTTGTCTGCATCTATCTGCATCCCTAGGTTTTAGAATTAATTTTACTTTATTAAGTCTAAATTAATATTTTTTTGAAATTTTAGTTCAAGCATCATTTTTTTTTAAATCAAAGTCACCAGGATTTAAGTCAATCACACAAATAAACTTTTGAACCATTAAACAGCAGCAACAAGCTCCGAAAAGGTGAATTCGGTTGAAAATGTTTTGTTTATACAGGAAAATTACAATTAAGAACACATGAAGTTTTGCAAGCGAAAAAGTTTAAATGTATGGCCCAATTTGGCCGAAAGTTGTCAAATGTATGTCGATCTCGTGACAGATTCATATAAAATATAATACATACCGGAAAATTTCGAGTGGTATCGAAATTGGCCCAGAAAATTCTAGAAATTGACTTTGGATATGGAAAATATAATGTAGAACTTTCTCCATTGTGTCTTATGACTCCCACTATTTACATAAAGTTCTGCTATGTAGAGATAAGTATAAGTATACAATTACATACATATATATATATATATATATATATATATATAACCAAAAATGAAACATTACCATAACACCAACTTAAACTATGAAATAATGATTAAGTATGTAATAATTAGTTGACAATGAAAGTATTCCCCAACATACTGATTATAGAGACCAAAAACTTATTTAAAAGAAGAAGAAATTAAATTAAAAATTGAATAAATGAAATTGAATGAATGAAATGAAATTCGTGGAATTTAGACAGAATTATCAAGTCCCAAATGCCTAAATACCACGAATGAAATGAGTGGTTTCATCATCATATTAGCCATAACATTGCTAAAGAGTATGATTTTGGGACTACCACTCATAAACAATGAATCAAACCTGTGAAAAAAAATAAATACAATATTAAAAATGAAAGAAACCATACCTATAATATACAGATAAAACTTGAAATAGAGTCATAAAGTACATAATCCATTTGGATTAAAAAAGATACCTGTGCACCACATGAACCACACATGAACACAACCAAACAGAGGGAATGAATTGCAAAAAATCATTACATGTTGCCAAATTTAGTTTTAGAAAATGATTTACCATGTTGCCAGAATAGATGTTAGAATAATATGAATATTATTGTAAAGCATATATGTAAAGCAACCATGGTGCTGCCATCTATTAGGGTAAAAAGTGAATATATGTTGAATAAAAATAGCATTGGATGAAAATTAATATTTAAAAATTAAACCATATTTTATCTAAAGATGATAGCAATTAGTTAAATAATAAATAAATGAAATTAATTAATAAATACTAAATAGAATATCCAATTACATTAAAGTAATGGATGTATTAATGAATAATTCTATGTTAAAAATAAGATGGAAGATGGAAAAATTAATAATTAAAGCAACATAAAAATATATGTACCATGAAATGACGTAGCAACTATTAAATAGCTGTGCCAAAATGCAACATCACAAAAATTAAATTAAATTAAAATACTAAATATTTGAATTAAGATACAAAGGATTTAAAATTAATAATAATTAAATATCGAAATTAAGTATTAACATATAATGTTTCTTCATACAAAGTTAGAAATTAAATACTCTTGATAAAAGTGGTAAGGGTAGAACGTTTAATAAAAATTACAACATGTATTATATTAACACTTTAGAAAAGTATACTTTATATTAGAAGGTTAATATGATATTGTCCACCGTAGGCATTAATCTAAATGCATTAGATCCAAAACATTCTTAATATTAATGAATATAAATTCATTTAAATTATTAAATAATGAATATGTAAATATAACTAAATTAATATACATATAAAAATATCACGTCACAGTCCATTATAAAATGTGTAATATCAAACGTGTGTGTAAATCAAAATGCCCCCCCTCTTTTTTTTAATATAAATTAGTTATGCGTTTTTTTCATACAACTCCGCCACACACCTCCTCAATCCAACATCTACCCACCCAACCGTCCTATTATAATTTTTTTATACTATTTTCTAAGATTATATGTTTTTTTTATACATTTTTTAACGCATGTGTTAATTTGGTTGCAAAGATCATTTAAGTACTAATTATATATTAAAGAATATATGATTTTTTTTTGGAAAACATGTTGTACTGCATCATAGATAAGTTTTTTAATATTGTTGTTAATTAGTTGAGAAGAACATAAACTTTTTATTTTATAAATATGATTAAGGCGTATATTACGATATACAGAATTATGAAGACATGAATTAAAATTAGTAAATAAATTAACTTTAAATTTAAATTCTTTACGTTTATCAAATAGATCAATTATTGTTTTGTTTTCTTTAAGTGTAATTTTAAGATCTAAAAAGTTAATAGTATTGTTAGAAAGGAGGTTTTCCGTTAATTCTAAATTAGTAGGATAATCAACTGGAAATATAGAAATAATAGTGTGATCAGTGGCAATTAAAATTGTGTCATCAATATAACGATATAAATGTATATTACTGTTAATAAAAGTACGTTCATAGTGATACAAGTATAAGTCTGAAAGTACACTAGATGTACATCCCCCTTGTGGTATACCGACTTTCTGTAAATATAACATTTTATCATGCATTATATAATTATTATATATAATGAAATTTGTTAAAGTTTTAAAATAAGCTGTATATATATGAATTGGTAAATTTAGTGAATGATGATACTTATTATATAATGCATTTATATATTATGTAGATCTAATAAATCTATATTATTAAATAGATCTTTGAAATCATAAGTCATTATATTGTTAACACATTTAAGATTTTTCAAAATATTGACCAGTTGATAGCTATTTTTTATACAATGTGTATTATCAGTGGATGTTGTCAGTGTATAAATTTGATTGAGAATTTTTAATAGATGTTTATTGGCTATATTATTATATGTATTGCATCCTATAGTTACAGTCCTAAATTTAATTGGATTTTTATGAAATTTGGGTATAAGAACTAAATAAGGATAATTAAAGTTAGTAGAAGAAATATTTAATAATTTATAATAACTGTGAACTTTACGATTGTTTACAATTACATTTTCATTAGTTTTTTTAAAAGAATTGTTAGTAGAAATACAGGGTGTATGTAGTTGGTGACAATAAGCTTTACATATGATTGCATAATTATTAGGAGATTTGTCAATGTATGTGATTACATTGTTTTTTGTAATTTAGTAATTTGCTGGAACAAATGTTTCGTGTTAATTTTAACCATATGCGATAAATTATGTTTTAAAGACGTAGTTATATATATAACCATAAATGAAACATTACCATAACACAAACTTAAACTATGAAATAATGATTAAGTATGTAATAATTAGTTGACAATGAAAGTATTCCCCAACATACTGATTATAGATACCAAAAACTTATTTAAAAGAAGAAGAAATTAAATTAAAAATTGAAAAAATGAAATTGAACTAATGAAATGAAATTTGTGGAATTTAGAGAGAATTTTCAAGTCCCAAATGCCTAAATACCACAAATAAAATGAGTGGTTTCATCATCATATTAGCCATAACATTGCTAAAGACTGTGATTTTGGGACTACCTACTCATAAACAATGAATCAAACCTGTGAAAAAATAAAAAATAAATGCAATATAAAAAGGAAAGAAACCATACCTATAATATACAGATAAAGCTTGAAATAGAGTCATAATGGACATAATCTATATGGATTAAAAAATATACCTGTGCACCACATGAACCACACATGAACACAATCAAACAGAGGGAATGAATTGCAAAAAATCATTACATGTTGCCAAATTTAGTTTTAGAAAATGATTTACCATGTTGCCAGAATAGGTTTTAAAATAATATGAATATTATTGTAAAGCCACAGAAACCATGGTGCTGCCATCTATTATGGTAAAAAGTGAGTATACGCTGAATAAAAATAGCATTGGATGAAAATTAATAAAACCATATATTATCTAAAGATGATAGCAATTAGTTAAATAATAAATAAATGAAATTAATTAATAAATAATAAATAGAATATCCAATTACATTAAAGTAATGGATGGATTAATGAATAATTCTATGTTAAAAATAAGATGTAAGATGGAAAAATTAATAATTAAAGCAACATAAAAATTTATGTACCATGAAATGACATAGCAACTATTAAATAGCTGTACCAAAAACGCAACATCACATAAATTAAATTAAATTAAAATACTAAATATATGAAATTAGATACGAAGGATTTAAAATTATTATTAATTAAATATTGAAATTAGTTAGTAACATATAATGTTTCTTCATACAAAGTTAAAAATTGAATACACTTGATATAATTGGTAAGGGTAGAACGTTAAATAAAAATTAAAACATGTATTATATTAACACTTTAGAAAAGTATACATTATATTAGAAGTTAATATAATATTGACCACCGTATGCATTAATCTAAATGCATTAGATCAAAAACATTCTTAATATTAATGAATATGAGTTCATTTAAATTAATGAAATAATGAATATGTAAATATAACTAAATTAATATACATATAAGAATATCACATCATAGTCCATTATAAAATGTGTAATATCAAACGTGTGTGTAAATCAAAATGTCCCATTTTTTAAAATATAAATTAACCATGCTTTTTTTTCCATACAACACCGCCACACACCTCCTCAATCCAACATCTACCCACCCAATTGTCCTATTATAATTTTTTTTAATTACTATTTTATAAGATTATATGTTTTTTTATACATTTTTAACGCATGTGTTACCTTGGTTGCAAAGATCATTTACTAATTATATATTAAAGAATATATGAATTTTTTTTAAAACCATGTTGTAATGCATCATAGATAAGTTTTATATTGTTGTTAATTAGTTGAGAAGAACATAAACTTTTTATTTTATAAATATGATTAAGGAGTATATTACGATATACTGAATTATGAAGACATGATTTAAAATTAGTAAATGAATTAACTTTACATTTAAATTCTTTACGTTTATCAAATAGATCAGTTATTGTTTTGTTTTCTTTAAGTGTAATTTTAAGATCTAAAAAGTTAATAGTATTGTTAGAAAGGAGGTTTTCCGTTAATTCTAAATTAGTAGGATAATCAACTGGAAATATAGAAATATTAGTGTGATCAGTGGCAATTAAAATTGTGTCATCAATATAACGATATAAATGTATATTACTGTTAATAAAAGTACGTTCATAGTGATACAAGTATAAGTCTGAAAGTATACTAGATGTACATCCCCCTTGTGGTATACCGACTTTCTGTAAATATAACGTGTTATCGTGCATTATATAATTATTATATATAATGAAATTTGTTAGAGTTTTAAAATAAGCTGTATCTACATGAATTGGTAAATTTTGTGAATGATGATACTTATTAAATAATGCATTTATAATATTATGTAGATCTAATAAATCTATATTATTAAATAGATCTTTGAAATCATATGTTATTATATTGTTAACACATTTAAGATTTTTCAAAATATTGACGAGTTGATAGCTATTTATTATACAATGTGTATTATCAGTGGATGTTGTCAGTGTATAAATTTGATTGAGTATTTTTAATAGATGTTTATTGGCTATATTATTATATGTATTGCATCCTATAGTTACAGTCCTAAATTTAATTGGATTTTTATGAAATTTGGGTATAAGAACTAAATAAGGATAATTAAAGTTAGTAGAAGAAATATTTAATAATTTATAATAACTGTGAATTTTACGATTGTTTACAATTACATTTTCATTAGTTTTTTTAAAAGAATTTTTAGTAGAAATACAGGATGTAAGTAGTTGGTGATAATAAGCTTTACATATGATTGCATAATTGTTAGGAGATTTGTCAATATATGTGATTACATAGTTTTTTTGTAATTTAGTAATTTGCTGGAACAAATGTTTTGTGTTAATTTGAACCATATGCGATAAATTATGTTTTAAAGACGTAGTTAATTTTTCAATAACTAGTATTTTCCATTGATTAAAATATTCAATAGGTTTACTATATGAGATTGAAATTTTATAACTAAAAATATCTATCTCGTATGTAAACTGTTTTATAATAGAATTTACATTAAATTTAGACGGAAGTCTATATTTAGTACCATAACCCATTAGTTTTTGTAGTTTAAAATCATTCACAATATTAAGATTACCAGTGATTATATGTCCATGATCATTATTAATGTATTTTTTTAGAGTGGGGTCATTGCATTTACACGGAAAAGTACTAGCATCAGATGTATTTTAGGTAGCTTTCAATACAAAAAAGTATAAAGCTACCTATTGCCGCCGTTCGGAGGAAAGTAGTTCCGGAAAATTTCGATATAATTTCACCGATCATGACCCCCAGACCCCAAAACCACCCTCCGTTCAAATGTTGATTTATATATATATATATATATATATATATATATAATTATAATATCTATGAATTTCAAAAAACATATCAAGTTCTATTATCATTCTACTTAAATCTCCAAAGAGATAATTAATGATATTATGTATACAGAATACCACATAGCTAATAATTAACATGTGCAAACATAATTTTACCATAGCTTGTGCTTCAATGGTAATTGGCCAAATTTTACTCATACCTAAAGAATATTGAAAAAAGAAAAAAGAAATAGAGAGAAAGGGGAAAAATATATATATATAAATTGGAGTTGCAATTAAGTAAATACAAATGGAGTAATAAATTAAATATGAACCATATACAATGGAAAATTGGACCACATGAGAATTAAATATGAATTGGATATGAAAAAACACATGCACATGTACTCATCAGCCTGGATGCACCCACATGTGTTTTAAATAATAATTCAGTGTTTCATAATTCTACTGGCATAATGCTAAGATCAGTAGAATCATCCAGGTACACTGAATTATTACCAGACAACAATTGGAAATATTAAAATTTGGAAATATTTAAATAGGAAATAAAAAACCATTACGAATATACAATATATTTCACTCACATCGATTATCCCAAAAACTGTATTTAACACCTCACGAAATTACAACGAGATAACAGTTTTGAAATAATAAAATTGGAAATATGAACGCGTAAAGTGTAGATAAAATATTTTACTCACAATAATTATACAGAATCCTTAAAATGTCAGAACTTCTGCATAATATTCACATCCACATGGCAATGCATCATACATGTTGACTAAGTCGAGTTGAGAGAAATGATTTGAAAGACAAGTTGAGAGCACACTTTTTTTAAAACACAACCCCATCGATGACACCCAAACACAAAATGATTCAAAAACACACAAAATAATTCTGGTTTTAATACACTTATAACAAAATTATATCCGTGAATATATATTACTCCATCCAATTTTAATTCCTGAAAGTAAAATTAATATACAATCAATAGCTCCCTCTATAGTTAAATTAAATATAATATTATCAATATTATCAACAACTACCTGAAAGGTAAAGTGTCGCCATCTATTGGTATTATAATAATTCCTAATTAATATTTAGTTAGATATCCACTTTATTAGTTACATACTCGCTTCATTAAATTTAATTATATAAATAAACTTTAAAAAACAATACTAACTTGTAGTTTTACTTTAAATTCAAATAAAATATAATACTACTATATGAATAAATCTACACAGAATTAATTCAACTTGCACAGCATTTCAGATATTCTTAACAAGAATATATTATGTAAAAGAGATATTATTTTAATTCAAATTGTTTTTGCTGCCAGCTGTGTTAATCCACTGATATTATAGACATATTATTAAATAATTAATGTTTTATTTTTACTACTACTTAAATATATATTAGACTTGTTATTAAATAATTAATGTTTAATTTATACTACATTGTAAATATATTTTATATTTCATAGATTAATTTAAATATCTAATTAAATAATTCATAAACAATTCAAAATATCTCAAAATTTATAAAATTGATAATTAATAGTATTACTACTGTTTTTCAATCAAATTAATGCAATGCAGTAATTAAAATACTTGTTAAATTTAATTATTCATAGACAAAAATAAAAACTATATATATTTATATTTATATATATTGCAAATAGATATGTTTATGAGTTATAATCACCAATGTTATCCATGTATAATTTAATTTGTTATTGTATAAGTTAATTTATAAATGTATGAAAACTGCACATCAATAACACCTTAAACAGAGGTGATCGGCAACACACAATCACAACTATACAAAGTGTATATAATGTTCAATCAAATATTAAATTTCCTAATATGTTATAATTGTAATTATGTATGTTATAATTGTAATTTTCTATATAAAGTGTATATAATGTTCAAAAAAATATTAAATATTAAATTTCCTAATATGTTATAATTGTAATAATGTATGTTATAATTATTATTTTTTTATTTTATGTTATCGCACACTAAAACAATAATTTATTACATACCATGTTTATATTTAAATTATATAATAAATGTTATTTAAAAGAGTTGATGATTGAATTTATCATAAAAATTGGATAACCATATATTTTTGCTTGATCTCGAATATATCTAATATTTTTGTTTTTATTTATATCTGAGCATAAGTATTTTATACGATGTAGATAATTGATAATTATATTTTTATAAACAGATTTATGTAAACATGAAGCAAAATTGGTAAAAATATTTACTTTAAATGGGAAATCAAATCTCTTATCATAAATATCAAAAATTAATTTATAATTATTAGTAATATTAATTTTTAAGTCAAGAAAGTTTATATTATTATTAATTAAATCATTTTCGCTTAATTTAAGCTGAGTAGGATAAAAATTGAGTGGTGATGTGCAATTTTTTTCATTGAAATAAAATATGATAATGTCATCAATATAGCGATAAAATACATAATCATTGTTCGGACTTATATTTCTTTCATAATAATATAAGTAAAGGTCAGAGAGAATACTAGATGCGGTTCCGCCCTGCGGAATTCCCTGGCATTGTTTATAGATAATATTGTCATATATAATGTAATTATTATGCAATGTAAAATTTAGTAAAGTTTAAAAAAAATTTACTGAAATATGTTCTTTTAATTTTAATTGAGATTTAAATTCTTTAAATAATATACACATTGTTTTATGTAAGTCTTTTATATCAATGTTATTAAATAAATCATTAAAATCCAATGTTTTTATGAATTTTACCGGATTGATATTATGTATTTTATTAATGAGTTGAAAACTATTTTTTAGGCAATGTTGGTTATTATGTTTTAACGTTATATCATATATCTGCTTTAAAATATTAAGTAGTAAATTGCTTGCATTTTTATTATATGTGTTACAACCGATGGTAACAGTGCGAAATTTAATAGGATTTTTATGAAATTTTGGAATTATAACAAGATAAGGATAATTAAAATTATTACATTTGATTTTTAGTAATTTGTGATAATTTAATAATTTTCTGTTATTTATTTCAATATTTAATTTAGTTCTATTAAAAATATTACTTGTGTTGATTGCATTGTGAATTAACACTTTATAGTATTCTTTACAAATGATAGCATTATTATTTGGAGATTTATCTACATAAGTAATTATAAATTTGTTTTGTAATTCTGATATATGTTTATTTATGTTTTTAAAAGCTGCATGTGTAATATGATGATAATTTTTTATAATTTCATTTTTTAATTTATCAATTACAGAAAATCTCCATTCACTGAAATATTCGATTGGTTTATTGTAATCAACAGCAATTTTATATATAAACAAATCAATATCTTGAATAAACTGCAATATTATGGATTTGATATTACACTTATATGGAAGACGAAATTTTGTGCCATTATGCATTAAGTTTTGTAAAATAGGTTGTTCTACAATATTAAGATCACCAGTAATGATATGACCATGTGTTGTATTTATATACTTTTGATATTTTGGGTCATTACAATAACATGGGTAATTCTTTGAAGAGACCAAATTTTTTGCAAAAGAATTGTAATTAAAAATTTTACGTCCAAGTGTACGATTATATTTATATGTCTTGTGAATGGTAAAATTTTTTATTGGAAAATTATTATTAATGTTATTATATTGTGTAAATTTATATTATTAAATACATGATTGGAAAAATTTATAATTAATTGTGTATTATTAGTTTTATATTTAGGTTTATTAGAAAGACTTGTATTTAATAGGTTTGCTCTATAATGTATATATATATATATATATATATATATATATATATATATATATATATATATATATCTGACCTATGTCATACGATAACGCCCGTATTTATGAATCGATTTTGATGAAACTAATTGTGTGTATTAAGGTCACTAATGTCTCGACCGAGTTCGTTGGCCAGCTTGGTCCGCCATTTTGTTTTAAGATGGCGGCCATTTAAAAATTTAAAACTAAAATAAATATACAAAAAAAATAATAATTCAAATTTATTTTTTAATTACTTGTTAGGCCTTAATACAAGGATTTCAGAGCATTTTTTGGTTTACCTCTATCTTAAAAAATGGCTGAGATAGAGCAGTTTGAAATTCTAGGGCGGCTGACATTTTGAAACAAAACAGCACATTAACGCGATTACTCGCAAATTATTTTCTTTCATTGTTGTAATAATTTTCCCAATCATACGCATAAAACTATATATTCATATCCGTTAGCGCCAAATTCTCGCCAAAATTGGCGACATTTGGCGAAATATGCCAAATTTGACGAAATATTGCCTATGCCAAATTTGGCGACCAAAATAAGTCTTCAAAAATGAAGCCAATTTGGCTATTGCTCAATAATTTCGCGAATTTCTTTTTCAAATTCAGTATTAACGAAACTTTTGTAAACGTTTCTTTGCATTTTAGCTTGCTGTTTTCGAGTAACATTAGCTAAAATTTGAAAACGAAGATATAGGAAATCTACCTTTTCCTTCCGGTACAGGTCGGAAGGACTTTTTTGAAAATACATTATAGTTAAAAATCTTTCTTCCGATTGTATTAGGATATTTAAATGTTTTTGAAATTTGAAGATTATTAATAGGAAAATAACAGTTTTTATCATTAATTATAGAATTAATATTAATTTTATTAAAGATTTGATTTGAAAAAGTTATAATCATTTGAGTATTAGTGTTTAATTTTTTGTTTTTTATGTAAATTAATGTTGAAAAGATTAGTATAGAATGCCCTTCTGTCCGCTTTGGACATTAATCATAAGAAACTGCTGAGGTAACGAATAAACATTTCTGTGCCTGTAGACTTAATTATGCAAGAAAGTTCTTGAGAAAATCATCCAACCAGGAAATTCTTTTATATAATATTGTTGACTTCAGATACTTTCTTAACTAATAAAATTACAAAATAAAAATTAAACCAACTCTTTTTTTTCTAAAGACAGTCATTGTGTTGTTAATTTTTCAAGATAGAATAAAATGCTGTATATTCTGAGAGCCAGAATGAAGAAATTTCAGATGATGATGGTTGGTTGGTTGGTTGTATAGGGTTTTATGGCGCAAGGTCCCATTGGGGACAAGCTGCGCCAAAGAAAAAATGTATTAAAAAAATCCACAGAGTCCAATCAGAAAATCATCTGGATGGGGTCACCCATCCAGATATAGTCATACAATATATAAAACAAATATAAAGAAATCTTAAAAAATTGAGGTATAAAAATACAACATTAAGAAATATCACCTGGATGGGGTTACCCCATCCAGCTGTCCAGATAAAAAAGTATAAACTAACATTGTTATATATAAAACATGAAGGGTATATAAAAACTAGATATCAAAATAAAAGCCAGAATGTTTTAAAAAATGAAAGAGTGCCCCATGAGGTGTTTCCCCAATGAGGTTAGTCAAGATTGGTGATGATGAATTAAAATAAATTCTGTACAAGTGCCGGAGGCCTGGACAGTCAGATAAAAGATGAAAAATAGTCAAGCAATCAAAATGACAGTGTGGACACATGGGTGTGTCCTCCCGAAGTATAAGATGTTTATGAGTGATCCTTGAATGTCCAATTCTCAGACGAGTCAGCAGAACATCTGTTTTTCTAGGATAGCTCGAAGGCCAGGTCATAATTGTGGGTTTGATATGGTGCAACTTATTATTGTATTCTGAATCCCAACTTTCTTGCCATTTTTTATGAATAAAGTGTTTTATAAAGTGTTTAATGTCTGAGAATGGAATTTTATGATGTAATGGATTAAGAGCAAGTTTTGCCGCCTCATCTGCTTTTTCATTTCCAGGAATACCCATGTGTCCAGGTACCCAGCAAAATAGAATATCATAACCACGTCTAGTCAATTTATTATAAAAATCCAGGATGGCTGAAACATAAGGATGCTTTTTAAAAGATTTGATTGCGTCAATAGAACTATTTGAGTCAGTATATATGATGAAGGATGTTTTATGATGATGAGATATGTGTAACATGGCTTTCTCTATCGCAATCAACTCTGCCGTAAAGACAGAAATTGAAGTCTGAAGCCGATAACTGAATTTAGTATTATCGATAAAAACTCCGCAACCAACAATATTCCCACTCTTGGAACCATCTGTATAAATATCAGTAAAGTTATTATATTTTGCACGATGTGCAGCAAATAGTTGTTGGAAAACAGTAGAAGCCAAGTTGTTTTTGTCATAACCTTTAAAAGGATGGAGAGAGGTAATTTTAGGAGGATTCCAAGGAGTGAGAACATGCACAGGACATAAACTCACCTCGATATTATTAAACGGGCCGTTATTGATAATATTTCTCATTCTGACTCCAAAAGATGGGATGCAAGATGGTCGATGCTGATAAAGGATATCATTGTCAGTATTTAAAAGATAGGTGTGAAGAGGATGACCAGGATGAGAAAGGATACGGTAATACAATTCCAATGAAAGTTTTTCATGAGTATGGTGTAATGCTGGCTCATTGCAGTCAACATATAAACTCAAAACCGGGGATGTACGAAATGCACCAGAGCACACACGGAGTGCACTATGGTGCACAGTGTCTAGTTTTTTTTAAAACAGATTTTCTTGCTGAACCATAGACCTGGCAGGCATAGTCCATTTTAGATCGTACCACAGCTCGATAAATTTTTAAGAGAGAGGTACGGTCTGCTCCCCATGAAGTATTTGACAGTACCCTCAATAAATTAAGCGATGTTTCACATTTTGCCCTTAAGTGTAAAATATGTGGTAAAAATGTAAGTTTCTTGTCAAAATGCAGGCCAAGATATCGAACATTGTCCACAACAGGAATTTGGGATGAACCGATAAAAATTTCAGGATCTGGATGCAGACCCCTACGTCTACAGAAATGCACACAAGATGTTTTGTCATGAGATATTAAGAAACCGTTTTTGTTAGTCCAGCTAAGAATATTTTTGATTGCTATTTGCAGTTGTCTTTCAATAAAACGAATATCTTGTCCCATACACATTATGTGGAAGTCATCAACATAGAGATCCCCCTTCACAGAAGGGGGAAGTTGTTTGATGATGTCATTTATTTTGATAGCAAAGAGGGTGACACTTAAGACACTGCCCTGAGGTACACCCTCTTCTTGTACATAAAAACTAGAAAGTATTCCCCCAATTCGAACTTGAAATCGTCGAATGGCAAGAAAGTTTTTAATAAAAATTGGAAGGTTCCCACGAAAGTCCAGGTTAAAAAGATCACGAAGAATCCCATAACGCCATGTTCTGTCATAAGCTTTCGCCATGTCAGAAAATACTGAGACCGAATGGTTGCGTTTTAGAAAGGCTGTCCGTATATGATGTTCCAAATGGATTAAATTATCGATAGTTGACCTACCACGTCGAAATCCACTTTGAAATGCAGCAAGGCAATTGTTAGTTTCTAAAATATGGATGAGGCGGCAATTTACCATTTTTTCAAGGAGTTTGCAAAGGCAGCTAGAGAGTGCAATTGGCCTGTAATTATTGGGATTGGTAGCATCTTTTCCTGGTTTAGGAAATGGTATTATTATAGCTCTGCACCAAGCATTAGGAAATGTCTGCTCCATCCATATCCTATTAAAGAAGGAGAGAAGATTATTCAAGGACAGAGCAGAAAGGTGCTTGAGCATAATGTATGTAATCCCATCGTGACCTGGGGCAGATAAATGGCTGTCTCTCAAGCATTTTATAATCTTTGATTTAAGAAATGGCTCATTATATGCATATGAGTGATGAGAGTTAAAATTAATCCTGGTTCTTTCAGTTTGTCTTTTGTATGTTAAAAAAGGTTCTGGATATGAGTCAGAGCATGAAATAGATGCTAGGGTACTACCTATTGTCTCAGCAATGTTTTTAGGTGATGAAATGGTGTGACCGTTATGCTTTAAAATAGAAATATTATTATCAGAGTATAGGCCCATACATTTTTTTACTTTATTCCATAGTTCTTTACTTGATGTATTGGAATTGATGCTTGAGATGTAGTTGATCCAGGATTCACGCTGGCTTTTGCGTCGTATTCTTCTAGCTTCAGCCTTTGCTTTTTTATATGCCGTATAGTTAGTATTAGTTGGGTACCTCCGAAATATTCCCCAAGCCTTCTGTTGTTTTTTCT
Source organism: Maratus michaelseni (assembly GCA_963931845.1). Lineage (NCBI taxonomy): Eukaryota > Metazoa > Arthropoda > Arachnida > Araneae > Salticidae > Maratus > Maratus michaelseni. The sequence continues at coordinate 68,679,552 of OZ007599.1, read as the reverse complement.
TGGCATTTTGGCAATCACTATTCCACCATGGCTTTCTGTGCTTACGTATGGATGCTGTTTTTGGAATGCTAGAATCTGCAGCATTGATAATACATTGAGTTATATTATCAAGTGCATTGTCAATATCCCCCTGTATCATGTGAGCTGTGATGTTTGCAAGTGCAGTAAATGTTGGCCAGTCGGCTCTGTCATAAATATAACGATTGGTAGAATTATAAGAATCCCTATCAGGAGTAGTCAGGGTAATAAAAGTGGGAAAGTGGTCACTGCCGTGCAGGTCATTAGAGACCCAGAAATTCCAGAATGGATAGAGTATTGGGGAGCAAATTGTAAGGTCTATTGCATGGAAAGTACGGGTTGGTTCATGAAAATAAGTGTGATCACCATTATTGAGCAGACATAAGCCGTTGTCAGAAATAAATTTTTCAATAATATCACCACGTTGGTTAGAGTCACGGTTGCCCCAGAGTTGGCTGTGTGCATTAAAATCTCCAACAAAGATGTATGGAGTCGGAAGTTGTAGAAGGAGATTATCGAGATGTGCTGATTGGATAGTTTGGTTCGGAGGTAAATAAATTGTACATATTGTTATGAGCTGTTTAATATGTACACGGACTGCAACTGCTTGTAAGTTTGTATTTAAAGAGAGATAAGAATGGGGTAAATTATTGGAGATGATAAGAGCCACTCCACCAGTGGCCCTTCCATTAACTGAAAAATCTTTTCTGTATGTAGCATAGTTACGTAGTTTGCATTTGTCATTGGGTTTCAGATGGGTTTCTTGTAGAGCTAGACATAATGGTTGATGGTCAGAGAGAATATTACGGATATCAGTATGTTTATTATGATAACCACGGCAGTTCCACGAGATAATATTAGTCATGATTGAATTTTTTAGATAGATATATCAACGTCACTTTGTTCGGAGGTAGTAGACATATCATCTCCTCCATCGTTCAATTCTACATCCGATTCTGGATGAAGTGTTACAGCGTCTTCATCATGCATATGCTTGTTATCTTTATTATTTTTATTTGGACGAGTTTCTTTTTTAGGTGGCACAATTTTTTTTTTCTTATTAGCTGGGTTTTCAGATGATACAGTGGATTTTATTGGTGGTAGGCCATGTTTTTCAGAATCAGATCTGCGGTATTGTTTTATAGGTGTCGTTTTGGTGTTATTTTGAGAGGCTTTTTGATGGATTGGAATTTTAGGAAACATGGATTGCGATGACTTTGCAGAGACATTTTGTGGTGATTTAGGAGGAAGAGAATTTACTAATTTAGCAGAAACGGATTGTGTTGATCTTGTTGTCGAACCAGAATTAGTAGAGAGGTTTTCTTTTATTGTTTCTGTTTGAGTGGCTATTGTCTGATATGTTTTATTACCAATTAATGCAGCAGAGTAACTTATGCCTGTATTGGGTGTGCGAGACTTAACTATTTTTCTTGCTTCTGGATATGAAATGTTCTGTTTTGTGCGCACAGTTTGGATCTCTTTCTCAACTTTCCAGATTTCACATGATTTATAATATGATGGATGATCTTTTTCACAGTTTACACAATGAGCAGGAGCTGTGCAGTTTTCATTTTCATGTCCTTTTCCTCCACATCGAGCACATGTTACAGTTCCACGGCAGTTATTTTTGGAGTGACCAAATTTCTGGCATTTGAAACAGCGCAATGGGTTTGGAATATATGGTCGGATTGGGCAACTCAAGTATCCTGCTTTTATGTGTGTGGGTAGGTTAGGTATATCAAATGTAAGTTTTATATGTTTCGTTGGGATGATTTTATTATCTCTCTTAATTGTTATTCTTCGAACTCCTGTAACATGTTGTTCTTTAAGGTTTTCAAGTATTTCTGTTTCGGAGACAAATGTGAGGTCTTGTTCTGAGATGACACCACGTGAGCTATTTAAATAGTTATGAGCAGATACAGTAACTGGTATATTTCCAAAGAATTTACATTTCATTATATTTTCAGCTTGAGTTGTATTTTTAACTTCAATAAGTAAATCACCAGATCTTAGTTTTTTAATAGTCTTTGGTTCACCAACTAGTCCTTGTATAGCTTTTTGTATTAGGAAAGGTGATTTGAGGGCAAAATTGCCTTCAGCACATTTTACAATAAAGAACCGTGCATTTCTATATGAGAAATCTAACTGGCTACAAGCTTTGGTTGCATCAGAGGATGCACCTTTATTTTCCAAATTGGAAGAAATATTTTCCTCGACTAAATTAGCCCAGGATGTATTTGGTTGTGGGGCCTCCACATCGCATGTCTTATTTCCTTCAGTTGTATCCATAGTTTAGATTTTTGTTTTTTTTAACGCCAGGCGTCGGGCCTGGTCACCGACCCTTCTTCTTAACCTTACTTCTGGGCGCAGGTTTCAAAAGGGTGAAAACTATCAACAAACCTCCACGTTTTTCGAACATTGGATTAAACTCGATAGCACTTCCTAATATCTAGTTCTTTCACATTGGAATCAGGTAGTCAGTAGGTAAGCCTTTACAGCTCTGTCCAACCTACAACCCCTTTCACCGAAAGGCACCAGTCTCCCGGTGTTGATCCTAACAGCCACCATACAATGTATGGCGTCCTCCGATCACGGAACCGGAATTCGGAAAGTGCCCTGCACTCTGGGACTCAAGATCAGCCTAAAAAGGTAGAACCGAGTCGAAGAGATTAAAAAACCTCAGCACCCAGAGTGTCTCACGTGAAAATAAAAAAATCCACTATTGTATAAAAAAGAAGCTATGTGAGAGAAAACTTAGAAACAAGGTGTATTTTTTTTCTTTTTCACTCTTTTTAAATTTTTTTTTCTTTTTTTTTTTTTTTTTTTTTTAAACTCAAGAACAAAAACAATGTTAGTGGGACAAGGTGAACAAAAAAGTTAGTAAAACAATCAAACATGAACAAGAACAAAGAGGTATAACAAACTGAAAAGAGAAAATTAAAAAGTGTGAAACAAAGAAAAAAGGATAGACAACTAAACAGAGAAGAAGGCAGGAAAGGAGAAAGATCGCTCAGGAATCCGGGGTCGCGAAACCCGTAAATACCTTAAGAAGGTATTCTCCTGGGGGATTTCAGATGATGAAGTGTTGAATTTAAATTTCTAAGCAATTTTCATTTAAGCTGTCGAATGTTTGTCTTGTATCTGAATTTCTAATAGATTATTAGAAAAATTATTTTTTTTAATAATTTGTAGTATTATATTAGAAAAATTATTTTATCACTTTAAGTCTCATTCTGTTAACAAAGTATCATTAAGATTATCAATACGTACCTATTAAGTAATTAGAATAAATCTTTTATTAACTGTCTTAACGCTTTAAACGTGTTTTACCTAATTGAATGATACATAAAATGTATCAAATACATATTTCAGTTTTAATGTCTCAAATTAATCAATTTTCAATTCAAAATAACCATCTCCGAAGAAACTTTGATTTAAAACTTAATAAATTTTGTTTAAATGAGTTTAATATATCATTTTTTTAAATAAAACATAGAGTTCAAGAGAAATAAATTGGAAAATAATTTTGGCCAGCTAGAATCGACAAATCTCCCACCGTGTGGCGTTGAAAGTCCGAGACACCGCAAGGTTGTCCACGGCTACACTGCCTAGACCCATGGTAGCCACACATCCATGATCAATATTTATTTGAATCATAGGATTGACTCTCTTATGTTTATATTTTTCATTCTGGGATTAGACGAATTTCAACTGCAGATGTCTCGAAATATATACGTATTTCGATATACGTATTCTTTCAATATGTTTTTGTTTTTTCAGAATGTGTCTAAAAAGGTAACTTTTATACACCATTATTCAAAATATTAATTCTCTGAAATTAGCCAAAAATGTCCGATAATCAGGTGATTTTGCTGCAAGGTCAGCCCGGATTCAACATTTGGCGCTTTTTTGGCAAATTAAAATTTCCCCAATAGCCGTAACGTTAAAGTAAAAATAGACACCCCCAAGTGGGTAATTAATCGATTTTCAGATTTTTTTATCGATTCCTTATAGTGTAAACGAACTTCGTACCAAATTTGAAGTCTGTAGGTGCAGTAGATATATGAGATCTTTTTGATGAGTGAGTGAGTCAGTGATACAATTATCGATTATCAGACATTTTTAAATATCATTATCTCGGAAACTAATTATGTGTTATTTAAAAAAATTTGGATTCTGGATAATTAAGGGGGCCTTACTGCACATCTAAAATTACATGTACGTAGGTCAAATAGATTTTCAGTAGTAGAGTGCCAAAATTTAGAGAAAACAGCTTGAAATGGTTCGTGTAATATAACACACTAGTATATCAGACGAACTTGGCTGACACACTGCCGTGTGTCTAGATAATCGAAACAACTCTCTGACAATTAGAAAATACCGAATATGTGTGTAATACTTACGATGATTTTTAATATCCGTTTCCTAAATATACACGAAAGTAACGAGTAACGAATTCTTTCTAACGGGTAGTGAGTTTGAAAGTAACGAATACATACGGGTGTTTAGTTAGTCGTTACTGTTACAGCCATAGAACTATATGGTTACAGTACTCACTACGAACGAAAATATACAATAAACTCTCTCGAGTTATTTACTATTTCAAAAAGTGTTCTTTATCTTTGGAAACCTGAGAAACTAATACATTTTTTTTAATTTAAAGAAGCATTTGTAGAAAAAAAAAGTTTCTTTTGCTGCCACTGATTTTCGGAAACTTTTCTGAGTAATTTTTAACCTGTATTAATCGTTTTTTTCAACCTGGGATACATGTTATTTGGATGATATCCTTTCTCATGTAAATATTTTCATGTTTATCAAACATGCTATACAGACTAACGTGATATATTAACAGCATATCATTATTGTTAAAATTAATGTAATTTGTTATTTTTGCATGTATAAATTCAAATACGCCGCTGAAAAAATTTAATTCAAAATTAATAGCATCCAAAAAACTGATATTTTAGTTTGAGAAACAAATTAATACACTATAAAACTACTCGGAAACGTTCCCGAAAAGCAGTGGCAGCAAAAAAAACTTTGTTTTTATAAAATATTATTTTTAAGTCTAAAAAATATATTGGCTTCTGTGTTTTCTAAACATAAAGAACGCGTTTGGAATCATGGATAATTCGGAAGAGGTAATTGTATAGTTTCGTTCGTGATTATATTATATTTCCGTATATTAAGAAACATTTGTCGTTATTTATAGTGTAGTTAGAAGCTTTTTCCACATACTTACACTGCAAAAAATGTTGTTGATTTTACGGTATAATTAACAGTAATAAACAGTAAAATAAGCAGTAAAACGCTAACGCGCAAGTCAAAAATTTTTTGCAGTGTAGAATCATTGAATATTTACGTAATTTTGCCAGAATACACTTAGGATGTCTAAATGCATTTTAAGAAAATTAAAAAATGAGTTCTCTAATCGTATGATTTTCTCCTCTTAAATTATTTGTGTTGAAGAGCTATATCCCCTAAGAACCTCCCTTCCTTCTCATTTGTAATTTAGAGCTGTCATGACCTGTAACATGTATTCGTATAATTTTTCCTTAGAAAGCCATCCATATCTACATATATCCCCTAGAAGTAATTAATGAATCGAACCGATGAGTAAATCTAGAGCTTTGGATAACTAGTACCATAAATTGCAATAAACTACAACGTACGTGTCGAAAACTAGTCGAATGCGCCAATCACAAAACTTTCTTCTACACTCTCAGAAATAAAACACTCAATTTTGACGATTCGGCAATCCTTAAGCTTTATTTCGCTATTTTTGACAATCATTTCATCACAGAGTCACGTGGTTTTTGACGAAACGCGAAACTTCAAATATCTGACGAAACTGTTTCCTCACTGTCAAAAATAAAACTCTCACTTTTGACGATTCAGCAATTCTTGAGCTATATTTCACCATTTTTTACATCATTTCGTCTCAAAATTAAGTGATTTTTAACGAAATGGAAAATCTCAAATATTTGACGAAACTGTTTCCCCATTCACAGCCAGATTATTTTTGTTGTTACAAAATCGTTCAAAAAAATAATAATAACACGAAAGTACCAAATTTACAATATATTAATGAAAACAAAAACAAAAATATTTCATCCTTAGGGGCCGCTATAACACGAATGTACCAAATTTCTACTTTATTTTTCACATCTGATAATTTGCGTCTGTCCTTTTTGTAACTTTAACATTTTTGTAACGGTTTTATGCATTTATATTGCCTATTTAAAGATAAATTCTTCTAAAGTTACAGAATTTCGTTAAAAACGCTTAAAAAATTCTTCTAAAATTACAGAATTTCGTTAAAAACGGTTAATATAGTAAAATGCGAACATCATTTGGTCCATTCTCTGCTGAAAGCAACAACCCTTTTCCCAACGGTTAAAAAAAAATTCAAATTTTCAGGAGCTTTTTTTATTTAAGAACTATATTCATATAACAATCAAATTTAAAATATGCATAACTGATCCCTTTCCCCTCTATAAACAGTAACGTGTTAAAATCCTAACCCCAATCATCTTTATAATTTCTGGCCAACAAATTAACTAGACCATATTATAATCATTCATTGAGCAAATGAAATTTCTTTAATAAATTTTATTAATCAAGCCAAAGTCTACTTATTTATTAACCAGAAAAAAACATAATAATAATCTAGCCTTATTAATTAAAACATGCAGAAATTATAACAGCACCGATAAAAATACAATCTACTTTCTAAAAATATAAACACACATCAACATCCGGTGGATACATTTAAAATCAAATTCATGCAAGAACCCAATGGCTATGGAGGCAGCGCAGTGGTCTTCCACACCGAAGATCGTGCGTCCGAATCCTCTTGAAAACGAGAAAAGCGTCGTAATTTCCCTCCCCCCCCCCCCTGTCAATTACAGATGCTTCTAAAATTGTGAATAGATGACACCACCAACCTTTTTTTACACTTTCGAACAAGCAATTTGACGAAATTAATTTCCTCACTTTTTTGAGAATACAAATTTACTCGATTTGACGAAATTTTCGCTCGAAGCATTTCCCAGGAAACATTTTCGCCAAAAACGAAAAAAATTACGCGGAATTTGAGTATCCATTTCTGACAGTGTATCTTACACAGGTTTCGCATACACTAAAAACGAATCAGCACCAATTTATATCAAGGCCTAACTAAATCTAAAGTTTTATTAAACTCCGTGAATTAGTTCTTGAGCTATGACTATCGCTAAAATCGTGTAAATCCTGAAAAATGCAGTATAGCAGCGTCACCTATTGGGAGATTTACATCAAAAGCTAATCTACAAAACTTATGTCAACGTCTAACTGAATCTGAAGTTTGAAGAAAATCCGTGCATTGGCTCTTGAGATATAGTTATCGTGAAAATTATTTTAAAAAAAGTAGCATAGTACTGCCACCTGTTGGATTATTTACACCAAAACGTAATCAGCATCGATTTATTTCAAGGTCTAAAAGAATCTGAAGTTTTAAGAATTCTGTGCATTAGTTCTCGCAGTGCTGTAGTTGGGTGGGAACGCCGTTCCCAGAAATATTTGGTTTGTTACTGTAAAAAAAATAACGCGCACGAGTACAAGCCTTTTTTTTCCTCCAGACTGTGAAAATTATACGCATTTCAATGCCTGAATGCGAAAGAGCATTCATCTGTATGAATAACATCATGACCGATGCAAAGAATTCACTCCTTATCTACTCTATGAAAAGGTGAGTTCCCACAAATATTTTTTTACAACTACAGCACTGAGTTCTCGAGATATAGCTATCGAAAAAATCATGAAAAAGGTAACATAGCAGCGCCACCTGTAGGAGTATCTACACCAAAATGAAAGCAGCGTTCTTTTATGTCAAGGTCTAACAGAATCTAAAGTTTGATGAAAATCAGTGCATTAGTTCTTGAGATAGAGCTATTGCGAAAATCGTGAAAAATGCAACATAGCAGCGTCACCTGTTGGACGATTTACACCAAAAACTAATCAGCACCAATTTATATCAGGGACTAACTGAATATAAAGTTTTATTAAATTCCGTGCATTAGTTCTTGAGATAGAGCGCCCACAATTTTTTGTCACATACAGACAGACAGTCACAGACTCACAGACAGACATTTTCTAAAAACAGTCAAATATGAATTATATTCATATACATAATTAAGATTTTTATGTATGTTGGAAAAATCATCTTTTTTTAGCATTAAAAATATTCAGAGAAAACAACATTACAATTTGCCCTTTTGCTTGACAGTCAGAGGGTTAAAATGCTTTTATCATTGCATGTAATATTTTAAAGGGCCAATTGAAAATCCAAATGATATATTCATCTATTTTCAACATGCTTAAAAATTTCGATACATTATTCAGATGGAAGAAGAAAAACTTCCCTTTTAAAAATGACCAATGTATCATATATCGCATTTTATGCATCAAATGAAAACTCAAATATATTATCATTCACTGTCGATTGTATTATTTGAATCTGTACCATACTACTATATTGATATGAGATTTTGAATTCTAATGGGCCCTAAAAACATAATCGCTTAGGATTCCAGGTTCAAATTCCGTAAAAGTATGGCTTTGAAATACATAAAAAGATAACACTCATTGTATCAAACACAGTACTGTGTTAGTTAATAAAATAAAATCAAGGCACTAACAAACGTTAACAATAGTATGCCATATGATTTTAAGGACCTTTTCAACAATATTCTTTTTGCAGATTTACCTTCTACTATTAATTCAATTTTTATAGAAAATTTCTCATCATTACAATTATCTGACAATATTGATATTGACTACTTCAAAACTTTAACTATTTTTTTTATTCTTTCATAACTATATCTTCCAAAATAATGCTAATTTTATTCAGGTAACAGGGTACCACAAGACGCAGATAGTTCCAACGTGCTTTCAGATACATATCTTTATTTATATGAAAGACTGTTTATTAACAATAATATATTGCTTTATAGATATATAGATCATATAATTATTTTTTCTCTTTAATCAATCTATATCTCTTACTGTAGCGTATCATTTTAATATAGTACTTAGCACTACATTTAAAAAAAATCTACAATTAATTGTATAGACATTAATATTACTATTCTTTCTGATCATACATTAACATTCAATATTTATGATAAACGAACTTATTTTTCATCTAATGTTATTAATTTTACTTACTTTCATTTCTGTCTGCATATTTCAGTTTACAGAAATATTCTTCTAAATCACTGCAATCGCATTAAACGTATATGTTCCTCCTATTTTATAAGACCAAATTTATTAAAATTAAAGCATACAATACTATCTATATAGTACTATCTATATAGTACTCTGTACTATTAATATAATGCCTTTTGTTTTATAAAGATAGCTTAACCCATAATGACCCATAATCAAAATTACCCACTAATCAAATTTTCTCGAACATGTGACCAAGCCCAATTGTCTTCTCGTGCCCGAAACCTGTAGAAAATAAAATTTAGTCAAAATAATCTGAGCTGTTTTTTAGATAAAATTAGCTTGACCCACAGAGACCCAGAAATGACCCACTAATCGCATTTTCTCGAGCATGTGACCTAGCCCAATGATTTTCTCGTGGCCAAAAACCGTAAGATACAAAATTTAGTTCAAATCGTCTAAGCCGTTCTTAAGATAAAAATAGCTTGACCCATAATGACCCACTAATCGAAATTTCTCGAACATGTGACCTAGCCCAATAGTTTTCTCGTTCCCTAAAACTGATGGATACTAAATTTAGTTCCTATCCTCTGAGCGTTTTTATGATAAAAATAGCTTAACCCATAATGACCCATTAATTGAATTTTCTAGAACATGTGACGTAGCCCAACAGTTTTCTCGTGCCCGAAAACCATAGGATGCAAAATTTAGTCTAAATAGTCTAAGCCGTTTTTTACATAAAATTAGCTTGAACCACAGTGACCCAAAAATACCTGGTGAGACGCTGTTTTACTTTAGTCTGGAATCAACAATTGTAGCTTTACACAGAAAGGAATGAAGAAAGGAAAAGGTCAACGCTTCTTTTCCATTGTTGAACACTTTTCACGAAAAAAAACTTTAGCTATATTCTCTGAATCGTCTTGTGCTTTTAGCAAAAGATTCGGGAGAACTTTACAATGGAGAAAGGTAAGATGAAGTTGAAGGACAGATTTTTGGCTTTAGGAATATACGTTCGTTTTCCTCATAGAACTAGGAACAAGTTCCTAGTTCTTATTGTTCCTAGTTCTATGGTTTTCCTCTATGCAGCGGTCGCCAAATTTTTCAACCTCACGGCCAACTAAATTCATAATTTTTAATTCTGTAGACCACTAAATTAATAATTTTTAAACCTACGGACCATTAATAAGAATTTTTGAATAATATAAATACATTTGAATAATAATTATCACGGAGTTTCTATTTTATTAACTAGGGGGCTCTGCCCCCTACGAGCTGCGCTCGCCAACCCCCATTCTGACACCGCATGATTTAAAAACACTCTGATTTGATCATCTCTAAAACGATTACGGAAGATTGTATTATAATTAAACAACCAGTGGCGATCTGCTGTAACAGGGTTTCCATTCATTTTCCTTTGACTGAGGGATTTTAAGGTCGAATCAACTGCTGTTGAAACAGATTACAACTGTAACTGTCACCAAAATATATGATTTAGCGCCAAACGTGCATATTCGTGGCGTCGCGTCACTTTCAGTTGACATCAGATGCGTTACACGAGTTAGTTTTTTCATCGGGGAATTTTTAATTCAACGCTTATTTGTCTTTTGATACTTCTCCATTACCCCGTCAATCAATTTTCATAAAAAAAAAAAAAAAAAAAAAAAAAAAAACTATCGTTAAACTGTAACACCAAATAAACAAATAGAAGAATTTTGACATTGGAAAGGAAATATTATTATTTACGCTGTTTTAAAATTTGCAATAATGGGTAAAAGATATGTCGAAATAAATTGATCTCTCATGAAAATATAATAATTAATTGAAATTGTTTGGAAATATTGTTTTTTTTTTATCATTTTAAATGTGACGTGAATTTCCCTAGTTACTCGTATTTCTCTTTGTAATATTCACGGGCAAGTATATTTTTATTACGTCATTTTCTACATTTATTGCTTTTAACACGTGATCATTTAAATATTATTTTAAAGTTTTATTTCTGTTTTTAATAGTCTCGTGTAAATACATTTCTTAATTGAAAGGGAATCTTATTACGTGCGCTATTTTACAAATTGGCAACGGTTCAAATAATGGAATTTATGAAATATGAAATAAATCTTCGTCAAAATAATGAAAATTTTGAATAAAAAATTGGCAACGGTTCAAATAATGGAATTTATGAAATATGAAATAAATCTTCGTTAAAATAATGAAAATTTTGAATAAAAAATTGAAATATAACCTGAAAAAATTACTCAAATTAAAAAAGTGATTGCAGTCTGCACTCCGCAAACTTGTCAACTATATCCTTACAAATTATGGTTAAATTCCTGCGGATAGTTTTCGTTCCTATAAAACTTTTTTCAAAAAACTGTTTTGACGAACTTTGATTTTAAATATCTCTTAAAATAATTCTTCGATTTAAAAACTGTTTGCTTCAGCGTGTTTATCGAACATTTCTTTATAAAACTACCAATTTTTAAAATTTTACATGCAATAGTTTTCTAGATATTAGTCCAGAAAGACTTCAAGGCACAAAATCTTAATTGACAGCGGCGGCAGCGGTGGTTACTTTTTTTTAATATAGAGAGATGTAAAATTAGCTATTCGATATAACAAAATTATAAATGAGAAATTTCAAACTATGGCCGGCGGGATATCACTATATTTAAATAATAACCTTCGTCTTATAGTCCAGTAGAAATAGCGCAAAAAAGGGCCTTGCCTTACAAAAATTCGGGTAGTTCTGATTTTTGGGTATGCTGTAAAGGTTGACCCTCTAATAAAAAAACCAAGTTTTCGACCTTGTAGACCTTGTGCGTTTTTCACAATATTGAAAAAAAAACAATATTTTTCGGCACTTTTTTCGATTTTTCTTAAATAACTCAATTTTAATGCATTTTACAGAAAAAAGCACTGTATCATTTTGTAGAGCAATAAAATTCTCTACAACATGCTGTATTCATGTTTGTAAATTGTCTATATAGGGGGTAAGATACGGAGCCGGGAAAAAAAGGTTAAGTTTGGAAAAAATGTAAAAATCTACAAATGACGTTAGTTTTTGCTTAATAACCTACTTTTAGTGCGTTTTAGAGACAAAAGCACTTTCACCATTTTGTAGCGCATAGAATTCTCTACAACATGCAGTATTCATGTTTGTAAATTGTCCAAATAGGAGGTAACATACGGAGCCGGGAAAAGGGTTAAATTTGGAAAAAATGTAAATATCCACAAATGACGTTAATTTTTGCTAAATGACGTTAGTTTTTGCTTAATAACCCACTTTTAGTGCATTTTAGAAACAAAATTGTCATAATCAACTTTTTAGAGCATGAGATAGTCGATAGTTTCATTTATTACAGGTTGACCCTCTAATAAAAAAAAACAAGTTTTCGACCTTCTAGACCTTGTGCGTTTTTCACAATATTGAAAAAACCAATATTTTTCGGCACTTTTTTATATTTTTCTTAAATAACTCAATTTTAGTGCACTTTACAGAAAAAACTCTTTCAGCATTTTGTAGAACATAAAATTCTCTACAACATGCAGTATTCAGATTTGTAAATTGTCCAAATAGGCGGTAAGATACGGAGCCGGGAAAATAGGGTAAAATTTGCAAAAATCCACTAAAGACGTTCGTTTTTGCTTAATAACCTACTTTTAGTGCGTTTTAGTGACAAAAGCACTTTCAACATTTTGTAGAGCATGCAATTCTCTACAACATGCAGTATTCAGGTTTGTAAATTGTCCAAATAGGGGGTAAGATACGGAGCCGAGAAAAGGGTTAAATTTGGAAAAAATGTAAAAATCCAAAAATAACGTTAGTTTTTGCTTAATAACCCACTTTTAGTGCATTTTAGAAACAAAATTGTCATAATCAACTTTTTAGAGCATTAATAACTTGTTAGGCAGTATTTTCCTGTTTTCATCCAAAATCTTTTTGCTGTGATTTTAAAGTTTTATTACAAACTAGCAAGCTACGCCCGCTACGCTGGTCAATTTCTTATAACGAACTTTTAATCCAACAAAATATTGACATTTCATAATTCACTTTTATATTTTAACAGAATAATAAGGCTACTATAATTTGTGACTCGTGCTATAGAAAATATACACGCCAGGACACGTCGCCCTTATCATTATCTTTTTACGCATGAAAATTTCACTATGGTACTCCATTGTGAAATTTGGTAATTTTTCAAATTCAATATTTGAAAAATGGCATAATCATTAGATTTGAAATTTATATCAAGAAAAATACAATTTTTTACCTTTCAAACGCAGTTTGCCTAAAAATTTTCTGACAAATACTTTTCAAGCTACAATTTTTTTTTTCAGTAACTTCAAATGTTTCTTTGTCCGAGATTAATCTGTGGCAACATTTAGCGAAAAACCCAGTCGTCAGAAACGCATTGTTTTTTATTAAAGAGGCTGTTGGAGCAGGGATTGTCACCACCAATTTGCCACCATAACTTTTGAAATCGGTTCGGTAGTTCTAGAGATTCCATAGAAATTGTAATTTAGAATGTTTTTAGAACGCTTTTCGCTCATTTCACCTTTTTAAATTTCGAATTTTTTTTTATTTTGTTTTTAGAGAGCATTTACATCTTATAAGTAACTACAATGCCAAATTTCATATTTCTAGCTCCTTCAGTATAAAAAAATCGCAATTTTAGAACGTTTTTCGCTCCTGCACCCCTCCTGGGGTTAGTGACACCGGCATAAAATATAGCCTATGTTGAAGCAGGGGTTGTCACTATCAATTTGCCACCATCACTTTTGAAATCGGTTCGGTAGTTCCAGAGATTCCATAGAAATTGTAATTTAGAATGTTTTTAAAACGCTTTTCGCTCATTTCACCCTTTTAAATTTCGAATTTTTTAAAAATTTTATTCTTAGAGAGCATTTATATCTTATAAGTAACTACAATGCCAAATTTCAAATTTCTAGCTCCTTCAGAATAAAAAAAATCGCAATTTTAGAACTTTTTCGCTCCTGCACCCCCCCTGGAGTTAGTGACACCGACATAAAATATAGCCTATGTTGGAGCAGGGGTTGTCACCATCAATTTTCAACCATCACTTTTGAAATCGGTTCGGTAGTTCCATAGATTCCATAGAAATTGTAATTTAGAATGTTTTTAGAACGCTTTTCGCTCATTTCACCCTTTTAAATTTCGATTTTTTTTATTTTGTTTTTAGAGAGCATTTACATGTTATAAGTAACTACAACACCAAATTTCAAATCGGTTCGGTAGTTCTAGAGATTCCATAGAAATTGTAATTTAGAATGTTTTTAGAACGCTTTTCGCTCATTTCAACCTTTTAATTTTCGAATTTTTTTTTATTTTGTTCTTAGAGAGCATTTACATCTTATAAGTAACTACACTGTTAAAAATTTTGGTTCAACGTTTCACCAAAAGATGGTACAAGTGTAGCTGCCACCATGGGATGGTAAAACCTTTCTCCATCCTTTGGTGCTTTGTTTGAACCGCGATTTGGTAATAGGTTGAACCACTGTTTGGTGATAGGTTGAACCATGATTTGATAATAGGTTGAACCATGATTTGGTAATAGGTTGAACCATGATTTGGTAATAGGTTGAACCACTGTTTGGTAATAGGTTGAACCATGTTTTGGTAATAGGTTGAACCATGTTTTGGTAATAGGTTGAACCATGATTTGGTAATAGGTTGAACCATGATTTGGTAATAGGTTGAACCATGATTTGGTAATAGGTTGAACCGTGTTTTGGTAATAGGTTGAACCATGTTTTGGTAATAAGTTGAACCACTCTTTGGTAATAGGTTGAACCATGATTTGGTAATAAGTTGAAATTATTATTATTATTTATTTAATTTTAACAATATATATGTATTTATTTATATTTTTTAACTATAATTTGTGAATAAAGTATATTATTTTATTAATCCTTAACTATATTTCATTTTTTTTGCTAAGTTGATAAAATGTAATTTCGTGCGTATAATATCAAAAATATTATACGCAATATTTTGAAAATAAATATCAAATATGTGAAAATATCAAACTTCATGATATTTTAAAAATAAATATCGGATATAGTATATCATCAGGGGTCGATCCAGGAAAAATTTGGGGCCTATTTAGGGACCCTTCACAAAAATCTATTTAATAAAATGGACCCCTTCACAAAAATCAATTTGATAAAATGGACCCCTTCATAAAAATCAGTTTGATAAAATGGACCCCTTCACAAAATTCTATTCCATAAAAACTTACTATTTATTATTTATTTATTATTTTGTGATGTTTTAAAATGTGTAATTTGTAAACAAACAAGTTCACCATAGAGGAAAATTTCAGCAAAAAGGATTAAAAAAAAATTTTGTTTAAAAAATGCTTGGTTCGAATTTGATTAACTGGATTTCAACTTTTGTTGAAAAATGTTATATTTCACAAAAATATAATAAATTTCACAAAAATAACCTTTACTTTTCACAAAATGGGCCCCAAGAATAAAAACCTGCATCGACCCCTGATCATGATATACATCCATTGATACATATCACCGAACCCTGTATGTTCAACAATTGAATATTACTGTCATATAAAAATTTCAACACATTATATTAGTTTACGCTAGAAATCAAATATAATACACGTTACAATGTAAATAGTACTATTGAAATTCTTGACGAATCAAACTCCTAACCTGGTAATAACTTTACGCTCAGCTAGTTAGCAAAAATTAATTCACAATATCAGTGCCTAATCCAGAACATAAATTATATCTGATACGCAAACTATACGAAAAGAAAATAAATAAATTCAAACACGAATTACTCAATTAGGCCTAATACAGGCACATTATAAAATTACATTTTATCAACTTAGCAAAAAAAAAAAAAAATGAAATATAGTTAAGGATTAATAAAGTAATATACTTTATTCACAAATTATAGTTAAAAAATATAAATAAATACATATATATTGTTAAGATTAAACAAATAATAATAATAATAAATACCTTGTGCTTGCTTATTTTTCTCCGGAATACAGCTACACGAGGTTTTACGCACGCAGTCACGTGAAGTGCAAGCGAACTCTGAACTCTGATGTGGCGGACGGGTGAGGGACGGCAGAAGCAGATTCGCATTCAATGGCGGGCGATCTGTGATTGGATGCAACGATTTACTATCGGATGGTAAAACGTTGAACCATAATCCAGGATTCACCAAAAAGAGGGGTTTTGAAATAGAGATCGAACCATCTTTTGGTACTTTTGCTGACTTTGAACCATGTGATGGTTCAACATTGAACGGAAATTTTTAACAGTGTACAACGCCAAATTTCAAATCGGTTCTGTAGTTCTAGAGATTCCATAGAAATTGTAATTTAGAATGTTTTTAGAACACTTTTCGCTCATTTCACCCTTTTAAATTTCGATTTTTTTTTTTTTTTTTGTTCTTAGAGAGCATTTACATCTTATAAGTAACTACAACGCCAAATTTCAAATCGGTTCGGTAGTTCTAGAGATTCCATAGAAATTGTAATTTAGAATGTTTTTAGAACGCTTTTCGCTCATTTCACCCTTTTAATTTTCGAATTTTTTTTTATTTTGTTCTTAGAGAGCATTTACATGTTATAAGTAACTACAACACCAAATTTCAAATCGGTTCGGTAGTTCTAGAGATTCCATAGAAATTGTAATTTAGAATGTTTTTAGAACGCTTTTCGCTCATTTCACCCTTTTAATTTTCGAATTTTTAGCTCACAGGCTATCAAAGCCTGAGAGCTAATGTGCCCGCCCGTTCTGTATGTACGTATGTATGTATGTATGTATGTATGTATGTATGTACGTAACGCGATAACTCATGATAGAATTATCCGTGTTGCTTCAAATTTTGTTTACAGGTTCATTCTAATAAGGCGCTTCCCTGATTAGTTTTGGGAGTTCATTGGTTAAGTATAAAGGGGGGAAAGAGGGGGCTAACTCCCCCTTAATTTAGATAAATGGGTTTTTCATGCAGAAGTATCCGTTTTTCTTCAAATTTCGTATATAGGTTCATTGTGATAAGGTGATTCCCTGATTATTTTTGGGAGTTCATTAGTTAAGTATAAAGGGGGGAACGGGGGGCTAACCCCCTTAATTTAGATAAATGGGTTTTTCATGCAGAATTATCCGATTTTCTTCAAATTTTGTATATAGGCTCATTGTGATAAGGCACTTTCCTGATTATTTTTGGGGGTTCATTGGTTAAGTATAAAGGGGGGAAACGGGGGCTACCCCCTCCCCCTTAATTTAGATAAATGTGATTTTCATGCAGAAATATCCGATTTTCTTCAAATTTTGTATATAGGCTCATTGTTATAAGGAACTTCCCTGATTAGTTTTGGGGATTCATTGGATAAGTACAAAGGGGGAAACGGGGGGCTACTCCCCCTTAATTTAGATAAATGTGTTTTTCATGCAGAATTATCCGATTTTCTTTAAACTTTGTATATTGGCTCATTGTGATAAGGCACTCCCATAATTATTTTTGGGAGTTCATCAGTTAAGTATAAAGGGGGGTAAACGGGGGCTAATCCCCCTTAATTTAGATAAATGGGTTTTTCATGCAGAATTATCCGATTTTCTTCAAGGGGGTTCATTGGTTAAGCATAAAGGGGCGAAACGGGGGGCTAACCCCCCATAATTTAGATAAATGGGTTTTTCATGCAGAATTATCCAATTTTCTTCAAATTTTGTATATAGGTTCATTTTGATAATGTGCTTCTGTCAATAGTTTTGTTGGTTCATTGGTTAAGTATAAAGGGGGAAAGAGGGGCTAATCCCCCCCCTAATTTAGATAAATGAGTTTTTCATGCAGAATTATCAGATTTTCTTCAAATTTTGTATATAGGTTCATTGTGATAATGCGCATCTCTGAATTGTTTTGGGGGTTCATTGGTTAAGTATAAGGGAGGAAAGGGGGCTAATCCCCCTTAATTCAGATAAATGGGTTTTTCATGCAGAATTATCCCATTTTCTTCAAATTTTGTATATAGGTTCATTGTGATAATGCGCTTCTGTCAATAGTTTTGGGGGTTCATTTGTTAAGTATAAAGGGGGAAAGGGGGGCTAATCCCCCTTAATTTAGATAAATGGGTTTTTCATGCAGAATTATCCGATTTTCTTCAACTTTTGTATATATATTCATTGTAATTAGAGACTTCCCTGATTAGTTTAAGGGGTTCATTAGTTAACTATGAGGGGGGTAACGGGGGGGTGACCCCCCCCTTAATATATTGTTGATTTCTTTATTTTTCAAGGGGCATATTTCAAATTCTTTGAAAGAAGAGTATAATATGCAATTAGTGTGAATAGCCTGTGAGCTCAATGCCCTCAGTTTAACTGGGTAGTTTTCTTTTTATTTTTTATTTTGTTCTTAGAGAGCATTTACATCTTATAAGTAACTACAACGCCAAATTTCAAATCGGTTCTGTAGTTCTAGAGATTCCATAGAAATTGTAATTTAGAATGTTTTTAGAACACTTTTCGCTCATTTCACCCTTTTAAATTTCGATTTTTTTTTTTTTTTTTTTTGTTCTTAGAGAGCCTTTACATCTTATAAGTAACTACAACGCCAAATTTCAAATCGGTTCAGTAGTTCTAGAGATTCCATAGAAATTGTAATTTAGAATGTTTTTAGAACGCTTTTCGCTCATTTCACCCTTTTAATTTTCGAATTTTTTTTTATTTTGTTCTTAGAGAGCATTTACATCTTATAAGTAACTACAATGCCAAATTTCAAATCGGTTCAGTTGTTCTAGAGATTCCATAGAAATTGTAATTTAGAATGTTTTTAGAACACTTTTCGCTCATTTCACCCTTTTAAATTTCGATTTTTTTTTTTGTTCTTAGAGAGCATTTACATCTTATAAGTAACTACAACGCCAAATTTCAAATCGGTTCGGTAGTTCTAGAGATTCCATAGAAATTGTAATTTAGAATGTTTTTAGAACGCTTTCCGCTCATTTCACCCTTTTAAATTTCGAATTTTTTTTTATTTTGTTCTGAGAGAGCATTTACATATTATAAGTAACTACAACGCCAAATTTCAAATCTGTTCGGTAGTTCTAGAGATTCATAGAAATTGTAATTTAGAATGTTTTTAGAACGCTTTTCACTCATTTCACCCTTTTAAATTTCGATTTTTTTTTAATTTTGTTCTTAGAGAGCATTTACATCTTATAAGTAACTACAACGCCAAATTTTAAATTTCTAGCTGCTTCAGTATAGAAAAGATCGCAATTTTAGAAGGTTTTTCGCTCCTGCATCCCCCCTGGGGTAGTGGCACCGACATAACATATAGCCTATGTTGGAGCAGGGGTTGTCACCATCAATTTGCCACCATCACTTTTGAAATCGGTTCGGTAGTTCCAGAGATTACCCCCTACAAACAAACAAACAAACAAACAAACAAAAAAAAAAACAATCTTTACTCCTTTATAATATTAGTATAGATAATTTATTTTATAATAAATGAAACTATCGACTATCTCAAGCTCTAAAAATATGATTATGACAATTTTGTTTCTAAAATGCACTAAAAGTGGGTTATTAAGCAAACACTAACGTCATTTGTGGATTTTTACATTTTTTCCAAATTTACCCTGTTTTCTCGGCTCCGTATCTTACCCCCTTTTTGGACAATTTACAAACATGAATACTGCATGATATACAGAATTTTATGATCTACAAAACGGTGAAAGTGCTTTTGTCTCTAAAACGCACTAAAAGTGGGTTATTAAGCAAAAACGAACGTCTTTAGTGGATTTTTGCAAATTTTACCCTATTTTCCCGGCTCCGTATCTTACCCCCTATTTGGACAATTTACAAATCTGAATACTGCATGTTGTAGAGAATTTTATGTTCTACAAAATGCTGAAAGAGCTTTTTCTGTAAAATTCACTAAAATTGAGTTATTTAAGAAAAAACAAAAAAAGTGCCGAAAAATATAGGTTTTTTCAATATTGTGAAAAACGCACAAGGTCTAGAAGGTCAAAAACTTATTTTTTTTTATTAGAGGGTCAACCTATAATAAATGAAACTATCGACTATCTCATGCTCTAAAAAGTTGATTATGAGAATTTTGTTTCTAAAATGCACTAAAAGTGGGTTATTAAGCAAAAACTAACGTCATTTGTGGATTTTTACATTTTTTCCAAATTTAACCCTTTTCCCGGCTCCGTATCGTACCTCCTATTTGGACAATTTACAAACATGAATACTGCATGTTGTAGAGAATTGTATGCTCTACAAAACGGTGAAAGTGCTTTTGTCTCTAAAACGACCTAAAATTAGGTTGTTAAGCAAAAACTAACGTCTTTAGTGGATTTTTGCATTTTTTGCAAATTTTACCCTATTTTCCCGGCTCCGTATCTTACGCCCTATTTGGACAATTTACAAACCTGAATACTGCACGTTGTAGAGAATGTTATGCTCTATAAAATGGTAACAGTGCTTTTTTCTGTAAAATGCACTAAAATTGAGTTATTTAAGAAAAATCGAAAAAAGTGCCGAAAAATATTGTTTTTTTCAATATTGTGAAAAACGCACAAGGTCTAGAAGGTCGAAAACTTGGTTTTTTTATTAGAGGGTCAACCTTTACAACATACCCAAAAATCAGAACTACCCGAATTTTTGTAAGGTAAAATGCTATTTCTACTGGACTATTATTTAATATTAACCAAATATTTAACGGGTGTTTCATTTTAAAGAAATATTAAAATCAATTTAAATATTAAAAAACAATGGAACCTTTTTTATGTATCACACATTTTTAATGGGAAAACTGTTCGTGCTTGTTTGAAATAAATTCCCATGTTTATGGCTTCAATGATGTTGCTGGAACATGGAGAATCGTTTTTATTTCAAGCCGAGACCAGTACCAAGTTTTAATTATTGTAACTCAATTAAAATATTTGTTTCGCGCAAATATGTAGATAAAAAATTAATCCAAAATTTCATTGCTTTTTCTGTCAATAAGGAAGATTGCCTTTTCAGGGAGAGTTAAAAATTAAAAATTGCTTGTTTTCAAGATAAATAACAAATGGTATATATTAACATAATTATCAATGCCTGCTATCATTAAAATTTTGTTAAACTAAATATCGAAATTTTCATAAGTATAATAATTTTTTAGAGTATTATCATGTTTTGTTATTCCTAGCTTTATTATCTATATAGTAAAACCCATCATACGTACTTACCCATCATACGTAAAAACCGTCAACATATTCTCAAAGGACGTACTTTTACGTCTCTAACGATCCGGTCGGTTCGAAAAAATTTCGATATTAACCCTTTCAAAAAAAATAATCAAAAAGCGTCGAATTCGTATTTTTTATTTTCTCCCTTTTTCCAAACCTCGCATCCGCCGGACTAAGAAAGATTCGGATAAACGGATTTCACCAAATAAAAGATCGGTCTTTGTCCTCTTCAATGCCACCTTCCATTAAAAAAATACGTCAGTTAACCCTTCGAAAACGTATATTTTCCGTACACCGTTTCGCAATTTTGGCAATTTCGACGATTTTCGAAAATTCACAGCGGTGGTTCTAAACGAGTCAGGAAAAACTAAAAATACCAGACGAGATCTACATTCTTTCTCCTTTCGAAATCTGCGATCGTTTTTGAAAAATACAAATATTAACCCTTCGAAAAAAATTCGCGCGCTGGACTCACTTTTGCAACTTCCGATTCCCTGCGATTTTTAAAATTTCGCATTGGCTCTCTAAAAAAACAAAAAAACAAACAAACACACCCAAGTACATTTCCGTTCTTTGGAGATCACTAGAATACCTTTAGTTAAAAAAAATATTTCAATTAACCCCTTCGAAAACGTTTTTTTCCGTAAATCACTTTCGTTTTTTCAGCGATTTCTGCAATCTTTAAAAATTCAATTCTGGGCTTCTAAACAAGATACGAAAAAATACAAATACCGAGCCTAATCTACGTTCTTTTTCCTTTTAAAATCAGGTATCAGTTTTGAAAAATTCGTTTTTTAACCCTTCTAAAAAATGGTTTCCGAAACTCACTCGCGTGAATTTTCGTTTTTGGGCCCATGTTTAAAAATCCTCATCGACTCAGAAATTGCGAATAGGGACAAATAAAATACACCAGATCATAGCATGGTTTTTCTTCTTCCAAACGTATCCTTCGGTTTTAAAAGATATATACATTAACCCTTTAGAAACCGGTCGTTCCCGTACCTCTATTTCGCGATTTCCTCTAATTTGCCAATGTATACCCCCCGCCTCAGTAATTTTTTATCGAATTACACAAATTCCGAGAGAAGAGGCTAAAAGTGCATACATTCCGATCTAGAAAGACGCCTTTGACTTTAAAAAATTCGATTATTATCCGTTTCAAAAAAATTCCTTTGTAAAACCCGTTTCTAGAAATAAACGTTTTTTGGCGCAAGCACAGATTAATCAAAGTGTAATAAGTGACTTTGCATTGCCCGTAATTATATAATTTATTAACGATTTTAAATCAAAAATCGTTGTTCATTTTGCGTACAGAATTGAATGGGCTTTCCGAATATATGATTTATTTTGAGAAATAAGTATATTTTCATAGTTAAAATTCTATTCTACTAGGATATTTGTATTCTGAAGCAGCCTATTCCACTTCAATTACTTCCTCTATTTACTTTTTTCGAAAGCTCCAAAACATATCAAATTAATTTTTTTTTTATTTCTATTTTTTATATATCGGATTCTATATAGTTTGTTTAACTCCCGATTTATGATTTTGTGTTTGTGTGGAGGCGCGATATATTAAATTTGTCTTTTTAAAACGCATCCTTTTTTCATTTCGTCGGAGAGAAACATTGCCATTTGAGTTATACAATATTTCTATTCGATGGATCAGAGATTATACGATATGTAAACAATCAACTTCATGTTCTATCACAGTCAAATAAACCAGAGAGTCAACACAGGAACATTTATTTTTTAAAGTTAATATTTTTTAAATAATTGTCACTTTTGCATAGGAAAAAAAAAAAAAAAAAGCTAAGGAATTTGCTATTTCTTTTCAAAATATCTCCCTTCGTATGAGTCCCATCGCAACCTGGTTTGGCTCATTCGACTCGATATCAATAGTGCTTACATATTTTAGTTCCAAGTTTCACCACCAGGGGGCGCTTCCGGAAATCGGGTTCTATGGGCCCGATTACGAAGGGGTTTGGTTCTTTCGACTGAATTTCGATAGCTTTACAGATTTCGGTCATGTTCGTATAGAACAGATTGCGTCCCCTGGTGGTGGAAGATGTAATTAAAGGATTTTTCAGCCAACTCGGGTTGTATTGGTCACATCACGACGTGGTTTGGCTCAATCGACTCGACATCGATAGAGGATACTAGACCTTATCGTTTTTAGCTCGTTTTTCACCACCAGGGGGCATTTTCTTATATCTGTTTCCATGGCCCGGATCACGACGGTGTATGGCTCACCGATTTAAATTAGGGGCCCGCTGGCGGGCGAAGCCAGCTAGTTTTATTAATAATTTTACTATATAGATAATAAAGCTAGGAATAACAAAACATGATAATACTCTAAAAAATTATTATACTTATGAAAATTTCGATATTTAGTTTAACAAAATTTTAATGATAGCAGGCATTGATAATTATGTTAATATATACCATTTGTTATTTATCTTGAAAACAAGCAATTTTTAATTTTTAACTCTCCCTGAAAAGGTAATCTTCCTTATTGACAGAAAAAGCAATGAAATTTTGGATTAATTTTTTATCTACATATTTGCGCGAAACAAATATTTTAATTGAGTTACAATAATTAAAACTTGGTACTGGTCTCGGCTTGAAATAAAAACGATTCTCCATGTTCCAGCAACATCATTGAAGCCATAAACATGGGAATTTATTTCAAACAAGCACGAACAGTTTTCCCATTAAAAATGTGTGATACATAAAAAAGGTTCCATTTTTTTTTAATATTTAAATTGATTTTAATATTTCTTTAAAATGAAACACCCGTTAAATATTTGGTTAATATTAAATAATAGTCCAGTAGAAATAGCATTTTACCTTACAAAAATTCGGGTAGTTCTGATTTTTGGGTATGTTGTAAAGGTTGACCCTCTAATAAAAAAACCAAGTTTTCGACCTTCTAGACCTTGTGCGTTTTTCACAATATTGAAAAAAACAATATTTTTCGGCACTTTTTTCGATTTTTCTTAAATAACTCAATTTTAGTGCATTTTACAGAAAAAAGCACTGTTACCATTTTATAGAGCATAACATTCTCTACAACGTGCAGTATTCAGGTTTGTAAATTGTCCAAATAGGGCGTAAGATACGGAGCCGGGAAAATAGGGTAAAATTTGCAAAAAATGCAAAAATCCACTAAAGACGTTAGTTTTTGCTTAATAACCTAATTTTAGGTCGTTTTAGAGACAAAAGCACTTTCACCGTTTTGTAGAGCATACAATTCTCTACAACATGCAGTATTCATGTTTGTAAATTGTCCAAATAGGAGGTAAGATACGGAGCCGGGAAAAGGGTTAAATTTGGAAAAAATGTAAAAATCCACAAATGACGTTAGTTTTTGCTTAATAACCCACTTTTAGTGCATTTTAGAAACAAAATTCTCATAATCAACTTTTTAGAGTATGAGATAGTCGATAGTTTCATTTATTATAGGTTGACCCTCTAATAAAAAAAATAAGTTTTTGACCTTCTAGACCTTGTGCGTTTTTCACAATATTGAAAAAACCTATATTTTTCGGCACTTTTTTTGTTTTTTCTTAAATAACTCAATTTTAGTGAATTTTACAGAAAAAGCTCTTTCAGCATTTTGTAGAACATAAAATTCTCTACAACATGCAGTATTCAGATTTGTAAATTGTCCAAATAGGGGGTAAGATACGGAGCCGGGAAAATAGGGTAAAATTTGCAAAAATCCACTAAAGACGTTCGTTTTTGCTTAATAACCCACTTTTAGTGCGTTTTAGAGACAAAAGCACTTTCACCGTTTTGTAGATCATAAAATTCTGTATATCATGCAGTATTCATGTTTGTAAATTGTCCAAAAAGGGGGTAAGATACGGAGCCGAGAAAATAGGGTAAATTTGGAAAAAATGTAAAAATCCACAAATGACGTTAGTGTTTGCTTAATAACCCACTTTTAGTGCATTTTAGAAACAAAATTGTCATAATCATATTTTTAGAGCTTGAGATAGTCGATAGTTTCATTTATTATAAAATAAATTATCTATACTAATATTATAAAGGAGTAAAGATTGTTTTTTTTTTGTTTGTTTGTTTGTTTGTTTGTTTGTAGGGGGTAATCTCTGGAACTACCGAACCGATTTCAAAAGTGATGGTGGCAAATTGATGGTGACAACCCCTGCTCCAACATAGGCTATATGTTATGTCGGTGCCACTACCCCAGGGGGGATGCAGGAGCGAAAAACGTTCTAAAATTGCGATCTTTTCTATACTGAAGCAGCTAGAAATTTGAAATTTGGCGTTGTAGTTACTTATAAGATGTAAATGCTCTCTAAGAACAAAATTTAAAAAAAATCGAAATTTAAAAGGGTGAAATGAGTGAAAAGCGTTCTAAAAACATTCTAAATTACAATTTCTATGAATCTCTAGAACTACCGAACAGATTTGAAATTTGGCGTTGTAGTTACTTATAATATGTAAATGCTCTCTCAGAACAAAATAAAAAAAAAATTCGAAATTTAAAAGGGTGAAATGAGCGGAAAGCGTTCTAAAAACATTCTAAATTACAATTTCTATGGAATCTCTAGAACTACCGAACCGATTTGAAATTTGGCGTTGTAGTTACTTATAAGATGTAAATGCTCTCTAAGAACAAAAAAAAAAAAAAAAAAATCGAAATTTAAAAGGGTGAAATGAGCGAAAAGCGTTCTAAAAACATTCTAAATTACAATTTCTATGGAATCTCTAGAACAATTGAACCGATTTGAAATTTGGCGTTGTAGTTACTTATAAGATGTAAATGCTCTCTAAGAACAAAATAAAAAAAAATTCGAAAATTAAAAGGGTGAAATGAGCGAAAAGCGTTCTAAAAACATTCTAAATTACAATTTCTATGGAATCTCTAGAACTACTGAATCGATTTGAAATTTGGCGTTGTAGTTACTTATAAGATGTAAAGGCTCTCTAAGAACAAAAAAAAAAAAAAAAAAAAAATCGAAATTTAAAAGGGTGAAATGAGCGAAAAGTGTTCTAAAAACATTCTAAATTACAATTTCTATGGAATCTCTAGAACTAC
This sequence comes from Maratus michaelseni, assembly GCA_963931845.1. Lineage (NCBI taxonomy): Eukaryota > Metazoa > Arthropoda > Arachnida > Araneae > Salticidae > Maratus > Maratus michaelseni. The sequence goes on along the minus strand of OZ007599.1, from coordinate 68,653,029 downwards.
AGAACCGATTTGAAATTTGGCGTTGTAGTTACTTATAAGATGTAAATGCTCTCTAAGAACAAAATAAAAAATAAAAAGAAAACTACCCAGTTAAACTGAGGGCATTGAGCTCACAGGCTATTCACACTAATTGCATATTATACTCTTCTTTCAAAGAATTTGAAATATGCCCCTCGAAAAATAAAGAAATCAACAATATATTAAGGGGGGGGGTCACCCCCCCGTTACCTCCCTCATAGTTAACTAATGAACCCCTTAAACTAATCAGGGAAGTCTCTAATTACAATGAATATATATACAAAAGTTGAAGAAAATCGGATAATTCTGCATGAAAAACCCATTTATCTAAATTAAGGGGGATTAGCCCCCCTTTCCCCCTTTATACTTAACAAATGAACCCCCAAAACTATTGACAGAAGCGCATTATCACAATGAACCTATATACAAAATTTGAAGAAAATGGGATAATTCTGCATGAAAAACCCATTTATCTGAATTAAGGGGGATTAGCCCCCTTTCCTCCCTTATACTTAACCAATGAACCCCCAAAACTATTCAGAGATGCGCATTATCACAATGAACCTATATACAAAATTTGAAGAAAATCTGATAATTCTGCATGAAAAACTCATTTATCTAAATTAGGGGGGGGATTAGCCCCTCTTTCCCCCTTTATACTTAACCAATGAACCAACAAAACTATTGACAGAAGCACATTATCAAAATGAACCTATATACAAAATTTGAAGAAAATTGGATAATTCTGCATGAAAAACCCATTTATCTAAATTATGGGGGGTTAGCCCCCCGTTTCGCCCCTTTATGCTTAACCAATGAACCCCCTTGAAGAAAATCGGATAATTCTGCATGAAAAACCCATTTATCTAAATTAAGGGGGATTAGCCCCCGTTTACCCCCCTTTATACTTAACTGATGAACTCCCAAAAATAATTATGGGAGTGCCTTATCACAATGAGCCTATATACAAAGTTTAAAGAAAATCGGATAATTCTGCATGAAAAACACATTTATCTAAATTAAGGGGGAGTAGCCCCCCGTTTCCCCCTTTGTACTTATCCAATGAATCCCCAAAACTAATCAGGGAAGTTCCTTATCACAATGAGCCTATATACAAAATTTGAAGAAAATCGGATAATTCTGCATGAAAATCACATTTATCTAAATTAAGGGGGAGGGGGTAGCCCCCGTTTCCCCCCTTTATACTTAACCAATGAACCCCCAAAAATAATCAGGAAAGTGCCTTATCACAATGAGCCTATATACAAAATTTGAAGAAAATCGGATAATTCTGCATGAAAAACCCATTTATCTAAATTAAGGGGGTTAGCCCCCCGTTCCCCCCTTTATACTTAACTAATGAACTCCCAAAAATAATCAGGGAATCACCTTATCACAATGAACCTATATACGAAATTTGAAGAAAAACGGATACTTCTGCATGAAAAACCCATTTATCTAAATTAAGGGGGAGTTAGCCCCCTCTTTCCCCCCTTTATACTTAACCAATGAACTCCCAAAACTAATCAGGGAAGCGCCTTATTAGAATGAACCTGTAAACAAAATTTGAAGCAACACGGATAATTCTATCATGAGTTATCGCGTTACGTACATACATACATACATACATACATACATACATACGTACATACAGAACGGGCGGGCACATTAGCTCTCAGGCTTTGATAGCCTGTGAGCTAAAAATTCGAAAATTAAAAGGGTGAAATGAGCGAAAAGCGTTCTAAAAACATTCTAAATTACAATTTCTATGGAATCTCTAGAACTACCGAACCGATTTGAAATTTGGTGTTGTAGTTACTTATAACATGTAAATGCTCTCTAAGAACAAAATAAAAAAAAATCGAAATTTAAAAGGGTGAAATGAGCGAAAAGCGTTCTAAAAACATTCTAAATTACAATTTCTATGGAATCTCTAGAACAATTGAACCGATTTGAAATTTGGCGTTGTAGTTACTTATAAGATGTAAAGGCTCTCTAAGAACAAAAAAAAAAAAAAATCGAAATTTAAAAGGGTGAAATGAGCGAAAAGTGTTCTAAAAACATTCTAAATTACAATTTCTATGGAATCTCTAGAACTACAGAACCGATTTGAAATTTGGCGTTGTAGTTACTTATAAGATGTAAATGCTCTCTAAGAACAAAATAAAAAATAAAAAGAAAACTACCCAGTTAAACTGAGGGCATTGAGCTCACAGGCTATTCACACTAATTGCATATTATACTCTTCTTTCAAAGAATTTGAAATATGCCCCTCGAAAAATAAAGAAATCAACAATATATTAAGGGGGGGGGGTCACCCCCCCGTTACCCCCCTCATAGTTAACTAATGAACCCCTTAAACTAATCAGGGAAGTCTCTAATTACAATGAATATATATACAAAAGTTGAAGGAAATCGGATAATTCTGCATGAAAAACCCATTTATCTAAATTAAGGGGGATTAGCCCCCCTTTCCCCCTTTATACTTAACAAATGAACCCCCAAAACTATTGACAGAAGCGCATTATCACAATGAACCTATATACAAAATTTGAAGAAAATGGGATAATTCTGCATGAAAAACCCATTTATCTGAATTAAGGGGGATTAGCCCCCTTTCCTCCCTTATACTTAACCAATGAACCCCCAAAACTATTCAGAGATGCGCATTATCACAATGAACCTATATACAAAATTTGAAGAAAATCTGATAATTCTGCATGAAAAACTCATTTATCTAAATTAGGGGGGGGATTAGCCCCTCTTTCCCCCTTTATACTTAACCAATGAACCAACAAAACTATTGACAGAAGCACATTATCAAAATGAACCTATATACAAAATTTGAAGAAAATTGGATAATTCTGCATGAAAAACCCATTTATCTAAATTATGGGGGGTTAGCCCCCCGTTTCGCCCCTTTATGCTTAACCAATGAACCCCCTTGAAGAAAATCGGATAATTCTGCATGAAAAACCCATTTATCTAAATTAAGGGGGATTAGCCCCCGTTTACCCCCCTTTATACTTAACTGATGAACTCCCAAAAATAATTATGGGAGTGCCTTATCACAATGAGCCTATATACAAAGTTTAAAGAAAATCGGATAATTCTGCATGAAAAACACATTTATCTAAATTAAGGGGGAGTAGCCCCCCGTTTCCCCCTTTGTACTTATCCAATGAATCCCCAAAACTAATCAGGGAAGTTCCTTATCACAATGAGCCTATATACAAAATTTGAAGAAAATCGGATAATTCTGCATGAAAATCACATTTATCTAAATTAAGGGGGAGGGGGTAGCCCCCGTTTCCCCCCTTTATACTTAACCAATGAACCCCCAAAAATAATCAGGAAAGTGCCTTATCACAATGAGCCTATATACAAAATTTGAAGAAAATCGGATAATTCTGCATGAAAAACCCATTTATCTAAATTAAGGGGGTTAGCCCCCCGTTCCCCCCTTTATACTTAACTAATGAACTCCCAAAAATAATCAGGGAATCACCTTATCACAATGAACCTATATACGAAATTTGAAGAAAAACGGATACTTCTGCATGAAAAACCCATTTATCTAAATTAAGGGGGAGTTAGCCCCCTCTTTCCCCCCTTTATACTTAACCAATGAACTCCCAAAACTAATCAGGGAAGCGCCTTATTAGAATGAACCTGTAAACAAAATTTGAAGCAACACGGATAATTCTATCATGAGTTATCGCGTTACGTACATACATACATACATACATACATACATACATACGTACATACAGAACGGGCGGGCACATTAGCTCTCAGGCTTTGATAGCCTGTGAGCTAAAAATTCGAAAATTAAAAGGGTGAAATGAGCGAAAAGCGTTCTAAAAACATTCTAAATTACAATTTCTATGGAATCTCTAGAACTACCGAACCGATTTGAAATTTGGTGTTGTAGTTACTTATAACATGTAAATGCTCTCTAAGAACAAAATAAAAAAAATTCGAAATTTAAAAGGGTGAAATGAGCGAAAAGCGTTCTAAAAACATTCTAAATTACAATTTCTATAGAATCTCTAGAACAACTGAACCGATTTGAAATTTGGCGTTGTAGTTACTTATAAGATGTAAATGCTCTCTAAGAACAAAATAAAAAAAAATTCGAAAATTAAAAGGGTGAAATGAGCGAAAAGCGTTCTAAAAACATTCTAAATTACAATTTCTATGGAATCTCTAGAACTACCGAACCGATTTGAAATTTGGCGTTGTAGTTACTTATAAGATGTAAATGCTCTCTAAGAACAAAAAAAAAAAAAATCGAAATTTAAAAGGGTGAAATGAGCGAAAAGTGTTCTAAAAACATTCTAAATTACAATTTCTATGGAATCTCTAGAACTACAGAACCGATTTGAAATTTGGCGTTGTAGTTACTTATAAGATGTAAATGCTCTCTAAGAACAAAATAAAAAAAAATTCGAAAATTAAAAGGTTGAAATGAGCGAAAAGCGTTCTAAAAACATTCTAAATTACAATTTCTATGGAATCTCTAGAACTACCGAACCGATTTGAAATTTGGTGTTGTAGTTACTTATAACATGTAAATGCTCTCTAAAAACAAAATAAAAAAAATCGAAATTTAAAAGGGTGAAATGAGCGAAAAGCGTTCTAAAAACATTCTAAATTACAATTTCTATGGAATCTATGGAACTACCGAACCGATTTCAAAAGTGATGGTTGAAAATTGATGGTGACAACCCCTGCTCCAACATAGGCTATATTTTATGTCGGTGTCACTAACTCCAGGGGGGTGCAGGAGCGAAAAAGTTCTAAAATTGCGATTTTTTTTATTCTGAAGGAGCTAGAAATTTGAAATTTGGCATTGTAGTTACTTATAAGATATAAATGCTCTCTAAGAATAAAATTTTTAAAAAATTCGAAATTTAAAAGGGTGAAATGAGCGAAAAGCGTTGTAAAAACATTCTAAATTACAATTTCTATGGAATCTCTGGAACTACCGAACCGATTTCAAAAGTGATGGTGGCAAATTGATAGTGACAACCCCTGCTTCAACATAGGCTATATTTTATGCCGGTGTCACTAACCCCAGGAGGGGTGCAGGAGCGAAAAACGTTCTAAAATTGCGATTTTTTTATACTGAAGGAGCTAGAAATATGAAATTTGGCATTGTAGTTACTTATAAGATGTAAATGCTCTCTAAAAACAAAATAAAAAAAAATTCGAAATTTAAAAAGGTGAAATGAGCGAAAAGCGTTCTAAAAACATTCTAAATTACAATTTCTATGGAATCTCTAGAACTACCGAACCGATTTCAAAAGTTATGGTGGCAAATTGGTGGTGACAATCCCTGCTCCAACAGCCTCTTTAATAAAAAACAATGCGTTTCTGACGACTGGGTTTTTCGCTAAATGTTGCCACAGATTAATCTCGGACAATGAAACATTTGAAGTTACTGAAAAAAAAAATTGTAGCTTGAAAAGTATTTGTCAGAAAATTTTTAGGCAAACTGCGTTTGAAAGGTATAAAAAATTGTATTTTTCTTGATATAAATTTCAAATCTAATGATTATGCCATTTTTCAAATATTGAATTTGAAAAATTACCAAATTTCACAATGGAGTACCATAGTGAAATTTTCATGCGTAAAAAGATAATGATAAGGGCGACGTGTCCTGGCGTGTATATTTTCTATAGCACGAGTCACAAATTATAGTAGCCTTATTATTCTGTTAAAATATAAAAGTGAATTATGAAATGTCAATATTTTGTTGGATTAAAAGTTCGTTATAAGAAATTGACGAGCGTAGCGGGCGTAGCTTGCTAGTTTGTAATAAAACTTTAAAATCACAGCAAAAAGATTTTGGATGAAAACAGGAAAATACTGCCTAACAAGTTATTAATGCTCTAAAAAGTTGATTATGACAATTTTGTTTCTAAAATGCACTAAAAGTGGGTTATTAAGCAAAAACTAACGTTATTTTTGGATTTTTACATTTTTTCCAAATTTAACCCTTTTCTCGGCTCCGTATCTTACCCCCTATTTGGACAATTTACAAACCTGAATACTGCATGTTGTAGAGAATTGCATGCTCTACAAAATGTTGAAAGTGCTTTTGTCACTAAAACGCACTAAAAGTAGGTTATTAAGCAAAAACGAACGTCTTTAGTGGATTTTTGCAAATTTTACCCTATTTTCCCGGCTCCGTATCTTACCGCCTATTTGGACAATTTTCAAATCTGAATACTGCATGTTGTAGAGAATTTTATGTTCTACAAAATGCTGAAAGAGTTTTTTCTGTAAAGTGCACTAAAATTGAGTTATTTAAGAAAAATATAAAAAAGTGCCGAAAAATATTGGTTTTTTCAATATTGTGAAAAACGCACAAGGTCTAGAAGGTCGAAAACTTGTTTTTTTTATTAGAGGGTCCACCTGTAATAAATGAAACTATCGACTATCTCATGCTCTAAAAAGTTGATTATGACAATTTTGTTTCTAAAATGCACTAAAAGTGGGTTATTAAGCAAAAACTAACGTCATTTAGCAAAAATTAACGTCATTTGTGGATATTTACATTTTTTCCAAATTTAACCCTTTTCCCGGCTCCGTATGTTACCTCCTATTTGGACAATTTACAAACATGAATACTGCATGTTGTAGAGAATTCTATGCGCTACAAAATGGTGAAAGTGCTTTTGTCTCTAAACCGCACTAAAAGTAGGTTATTAAGCAAAAACTAACGTCATTTGTAGATTTTTACATTTTTTCCAAACTTAACCTTTTTTTCCCGGCTCCGTATCTTACCCCTATATAGACAATTTACAAACATGAATACAGCATGTTGTAGAGAATTTTATTGCTCTACAAAATGATACAGTGCTTTTTTCTGTAAAATGCATTAAAATTGAGTTATTTAAGAAAAATCGAAAAAAGTGCCGAAAAATATTGTTTTTTTTTTTTCAATATTGTGAAAAACGCACAAGGTCTACAAGGTCGAAAACTTGGTTTTTTTATTAGAGGGTCAACCTTTACAGCATACCCAAAAATCAGAACTACCCGAATTTTTGTAAGGCAAGGCCCTTTTTTGCGCTATTTCTACTGGACTATAAGACGAAGGTTATTATTTAAATATAGTGATATCCCGCCGGCCATAGTTTGAAATTTCTCATTTATAATTTTGTTATATCGAATAGCTAATTTTACATCTCTCTATATTAAAAAAAAGTAACCACCGCTGCCGCCGCTGTCAATTAAGATTTTGTGCCTTGAAGTCTTTCTGGACTAATATCTAGAAAACTATTGCATGTAAAATTTTAAAAATTGGTAGTTTTATAAAGAAATGTTCGATAAACACGCTGAAGCAAACAGTTTTTAAATCGAAGAATTATTTTAAGAGATATTTAAAATCAAAGTTCGTCAAAACAGTTTTTTGAAAAAAGGTTTATAGGAACGAAAACTATCCGCAGGAATTTAACCATAATTTGTAAGGATATAGTTGACAAGTTTGCGGAGTGCAGACTGCAATCACTTTTTTAATTTGAGTAATTTTTTCAGGTTATATTTCAATTTTTTATTCAAAATTTTCATTATTTTAACGAAGATTTATTTCATATTTCATAAATTCCATTATTTGAACCGTTGCCAATTTTTTATTCAAAATTTTCATTATTTTGACGAAGATTTATTTCATATTTCATAAATTCCATTATTTGAACCGTTGCCAATTTGTAAAATAGCGCACGTAATAAGATTCCCTTTCAATTAAGAAATGTATTTACACGAGACTATTAAAAACAGAAATAAAACTTTAAAATAATATTTAAATGATCACGTGTTAAAAGCAATAAATGTAGAAAATGACGTAATAAAAATATACTTGCCCGTGAATATTACAAAGAGAAATACGAGTAACTAGGGAAATTCACGTCACATTTAAAATGATAAAAAAAAAAAACAATATTTCCAAACAATTTCAATTAATTATTATATTTTCATGAGAGATCAATTTATTTCGACATATCTTTTACCCATTATTGCAAATTTTAAAACAGCGTAAATAATAATATTTCCTTTCCAATGTCAAAATTCTTCTATTTGTTTATTTGGTGTTACAGTTTAACGATAGTTTTTTTTTTTTTTTTTTTTTTTTTTTTTTTATGAAAATTGATTGACGGGGTAATGGAGAAGTATCAAAAGACAAATAAGCGTTGAATTAAAAATTCCCCGATGAAAAAACTAACTCGTGTAACGCATCTGATGTCAACTGAAAGTGACGCGACGCCACGAATATGCACGTTTGGCGCTAAATCATATATTTTGGTGACAGTTACAGTTGTAATCTGTTTCAACAGCAGTTGATTCGACCTTAAAATCCCTCAGTCAAAGGAAAATGAATGGAAACCCTGTTACAGCAGATCGTCACTGGTTGTTTAATTATAATACAATCTTCCGTAATCGTTTTAGAGATGATCAAATCAGAGTGTTTTTAAATCATGCGGTGTCAGAATGGGGGTTGGCGAGCGCAGCTCGTAGGGGGCAGAGCCCCCTAGTTAATAAAATAGAAACTCCGTGATAATTATTATTCAAATGTATTTATATTATTCAAAAATTCTTATTAATGGTCCGTAGGTTTAAAAATTATTAATTTAGTGGTCTACAGAATTAAAAATTATGAATTTAGTTGGCCGTGAGGTTGAAAAATTTGGCGACCGCTGCATAGAGGAAAACCATAGAACTAGGAACAATAAGAACTAGGAACTTGTTCCTAGTTCTATGAGGAAAACGAACGTATATTCCTAAAGCCAAAAATCTGTCCTTCAACTTCATCTTACCTTTCTCCATTGTAAAGTTCTCCCGAATCTTTTGCTAAAAGCACAAGACGATTCAGAGAATATAGCTAAAGTTTTTTTTCGTGAAAAGTGTTCAACAATGGAAAAGAAGCGTTGACCTTTTCCTTTCTTCATTCCTTTCTGTGTAAAGCTACAATTGTTGATTCCAGACTAAAGTAAAACAGCGTCTCACCAGGTATTTTTGGGTCACTGTGGTTCAAGCTAATTTTATGTAAAAAACGGCTTAGACTATTTAGACTAAATTTTGCATCCTATGGTTTTCGGGCACGAGAAAACTGTTGGGCTACGTCACATGTTCTAGAAAATTCAATTAATGGGTCATTATGGGTTAAGCTATTTTTATCATAAAAACGCTCAGAGGATAGGAACTAAATTTAGTATCCATCAGTTTTAGGGAACGAGAAAACTATTGGGCTAGGTCACATGTTCGAGAAATTTCGATTAGTGGGTCATTATGGGTCAAGCTATTTTTATCTTAAGAACGGCTTAGACGATTTGAACTAAATTTTGTATCTTACGGTTTTTGGCCACGAGAAAATCATTGGGCTAGGTCACATGCTCGAGAAAATGCGATTAGTGGGTCATTTCTGGGTCTCTGTGGGTCAAGCTAATTTTATCTAAAAAACAGCTCAGATTATTTTGACTAAATTTTATTTTCTACAGGTTTCGGGCACGAGAAGACAATTGGGCTTGGTCACATGTTCGAGAAAATTTGATTAGTGGGTAATTTTGATTATGGGTCATTATGGGTTAAGCTATCTTTATAAAACAAAAGGCATTATATTAATAGTACAGAGAGAAAAATATATTGAGTTGAACTCAAAGCTAATTTTGACCGAGTATAGCTCTATCTTCCCTGCTCGAAAGTGAAAAAAGAAGGAAAAAGATATTTAGAATTAAGTTTTATTAAGTTTTCATGTTAGATACAATATTTCAATTTCTTATATATGCTACGTTGAAAATAATTTTAAGCAGTAATTTGACTATTTTGAAAATATAGGTTAGATATATAGATAGATATAATATCAAACGTGTTTTAAAAATATCATGACATTTATGAACCCTATACATATCTGTATGCATGTCAATGCAAATACTTTAAGAGAGGTTTCCATTTACTAACAGATCCCAGATTAATAAAATACGATTGTGATTATCTCACATGTATTACTCACAAAATGCATTTAGATACACTATAATAACAAAAGTGTCATCAAATCAGTAGGTAGAGAAGTGTGCAATGTATGATTTATCAGCGTTGTGCCAGTAAATGGAAAAGCATCAGATGAAAGAAATTCTGTGAATGCATGTGTAACTCAAACATTTTGTCGGTTCCCACATACACAGTCTAGATTTAAATCAAGGTAAATTTTTATTTATTTGAATAATTCTGCAAAAAAATAAGACATTTTAAAGTGGCTATGAACTTTTTTAATGGTACCATCAAGTTTTTTGCAGTCAAATTTTGACGTGTTCCATCTAGTTTCATCTTTAAAACAATATTTCGAACAACAAAAAAGAAAAATCGCGCGTCCAACATAAATTTGGAAACAGTTTTCAACATATTCAGAATATTGTAACAAAACTTCCCCGTTTAATATGGTGAAAGATGATTTCTAAGTAAACAATTTGGAAAACGAATAACACATTTGAAAACCCAATTTTAGCAAATAATATCTATAATCGGGAAGATATTCAAATTCTAGGGTGAAGCCCTGTATATGATCTAAAGATGTCTATGTATACTACATAGTATATGCTAAAATATGGTTCAGTTAGGAAACGCTTAAAACAGTTGATAATTCCCTTTCAGCAATTCCCGTCAATAAGCAGAACTGTAATCAAATTATATTGTGTAGCCCTGTATGTGAGCTATAGAATTTATATACACCAAGAAATATAAAAAAAAAAGTTAAGTTTAGAAACACAAACCATAACTGAAAATGCACTTCCAGCAATAATCGTTCATATACAGTACTGTAACCGATTTTTTTTGTGTGTGTCCCGGTAAATGAACGATAAATGCTATGCATACCATTTTCAGAAATGAGCATTTTGTAGTCGGTACTATCGTGATATATATCAATTTCAATATGTTTGAAATAGTCTAATATCATGAAAATACATTGCAAATGTTTTTTCTCTGTGGACCATAATGTAACGAAATTATTTTCAGTTTCCCTGTAAACGAACTGTAAATGCTACACAGTCATTTTCAAAACCAAACATGCCATGGTAATCTTCAATAACGTATATATAAATCACATAGCTATCCGAGTATATTTACGCGAGTTAGAGCGCGGACAGTCGGACAGACAAAACGAATCCATAAACACTCTTCAACTATGTTGGAAACTCGTCTTAGATCCTCGCAGACATTTACATGAATTATTTTGAATCAACCCTCTTTAATAAATTTTCTTTCCCTTTCTGGACTTGCTGTGTTTATGACATGTTCACCTTAACTGACACCTCTCTTCACAATATTGATAACATCTTTAACATTATGAACTCAATCAACAGAAATATTCAGTTCACTTATGAAACAGAAAAAAATGGTTCACTCCTTTTTCTGTATACCCTTGTCACTCGCACCGGAAAAAAATTCTCTACATCCGTATGTCGCAAAAGTTTTGCTGTCTCGCTACGACCCCCAGGGATCGATTTACAAGTTTGGGGGCTCTGGGCACAGATGCTTATCGGGGGCCCCCTTGCACCACTGCTTACAGCGACTTTGATTTAAAAAAATATTTTTCTGAAAGCGGTACATATTAAGATAACCATTATTGACTTTAATAATTTCAATAAAATATTAATTAAAAAATTAAATTTGATAATCATTAATTGACTTTTAAATAATTATTATTGAATAAATGTTTTATAATAAATTGTGTGATGCTGATTATCTTTCTGTATGCAAGTCTATATATCTGGAAAGATAAAGTATGCAGTGCCTAAGGATAAATTTTTCGCAGTATCAAACTATCATTATTTAAAATATTAGCATATCCTATTAATCAAATAACTCTTTCTTTCAAATACAAGTTTTCACTGAAAAAATAAAAACTAAATTTATACAAGTTCTAGTACCTGGCTTTGCCCATGTTAAACATGAGGTCTTACAGCTAAAATAAACAAGAAAGATAAATCATTCGTTAAGCATAGATTATGAAACACTTTCCAACACAATCAGAATACTATAACAAAACTTTATAGATTCATAAGGTGAAATGTGATATATAAGAAAAAATTCTGGAAAACGTATAACATATATGAAAACCCAGTTTCAGTAATTACCATTAATAATTTTAAAAAAAAACTGATTTTTTTTTTTTGTGTAGCCTTACATATGATCAATATATTTGTATATATGCTACATAAAATGCTAAAATTTAGTTCAGTTAGGAATCGCATAGCAAAGTTCGAAACTTCCATTCTTCAATTTCGGTCAATGAAAGATAATGCACTCGACACCTTTGTGCAGCCCTGTATATAATCTATCGAATTTATGCACACCAAGGAATATGTAAAAAAGTAGTTATATTTAAAAACGCTTGCCACAACGAAAAACTCGCGTCCAGAAATTATTGTTCACAGACAGTACTGTTCCGTATTATTTTGTGTGTCCCTGTAAATGAACGATAAATTCTATGCTCTCTATAATCTATGGTAAGCATTTTGTAATGCATCTCAGTGATATATATCAATTTGAAAATGTTTGAGATATAATAACATCACTAAAATACACCGCAAACGATTTTTCTCCATAGGCCGTAATGTAAATAAAAGAAAACTGCCCAGTTAAACTGACGGCATTGAGCTCACAGGCTATTCACACTAACTGTAAATTATATTCTTATTTCAAAGAATTTGAAATAAGCCCTCGAAAAATGAAGAAATCGACAATATATTAAGAGGGGGGAACCATCCCCCGTTTCTCCTTCTTATAATTAACCAATGAACCCATAAAACTAATCAGAGGAGCGCCTTACCATAATGAACCTATATACAAAATTTGAAAAAAATCGGATAATTCTGCATGAAAAATCCATTTATCTAAATTAAGGGGGGGTTAGCCCCCCGTCCCCCCTTTATACTTAACCATAGAACCCCCAAAACTAATCAGAGAGGCGCCTTATCACAATGAACATATATATAAAATTTGAAGAAAATCGGATAATTCTGCTTAAAAAACCCATTTATCTATATCAAGGGGGGTTAGTCCCCCCAGTTCCCCCCTTTATACTTTACCAGTGAACCCCCAAAACTAATCAGGGAAGTGCCTTACCACAATATTTGGAGTAAACAAAATACAAATTATATACAAAATTTGGAGTAAATTGGATAATTCTGCATGAAAAACCCATTTATCAAAATTAAGGGGGAGGGGGGTAGCCCCCGTTTCCCTCCTTTACACTTCACCAATGAACCCCCAAAACTAATCAGGGAAGCCCCTTACCACAATGAGCCCATATAGAAAGTTTGAAGAAAATCGGATAACTCTGCATGAAAAAAATCATTTATCTAAAATAAGGGGTGAGGATTAACCCCCCCGTTACCCCCTTTATACTTAACCTATGAACCCCCAAAACTAATCAGGAAAGAACCTTATCACAATGAACCTATATACAAAATTTGAAGAAAATCGGATAACTCTGCATGAAAAAAATAATTTATCTAAAATAAGGGGGGAGGATTAACCCCCCCGTTACCCCCTTTATACTTAACCTATGAACCCCCAAAACTAATCAGGAAAGAACCTTATCACAATGAACCTATATACAAAATTTGAAGAAAATTGGATAATTCTGCATGAAAAAACCATTTATCGAAATTAAGGGGGGTTAGCCCCCCGTCCCCCCCCCTTTATAGTTAACCAATCAATCCTCAAAACTAATCAGGGAAGCGCCTTATCACAAGCAACCTATAAACAAAAGTGGAAGAAAATCGGATAACTCTGCATGAAAAATTCATTGATCTAAATTAAGGGGGAGGATTCTACCCCCCCCCGTTAGCCCCTTTATACTTAACCTATGAACCCCCAAAAACTAATCAGGAAAGAACCTTATCACAATGAACCTATATACAAAATTTGAAGAAAATTGGACAATTCTGCATGAAAAAACCATTTATCTTAATTAAGGGGGTTTAGCCCCCCCCGTTCCCCCCCTTTATAGTTAAACAATCAATCCCCAAAACTAATCAGGGAAGCGCCTTATCACAAGGAACCTATAAACAAAATTGGAAGCAAAACGGTTATTTCTGTCAAGAGTTATCGCGTTACGTACGTACATACGTACATACATACATACATACATACATACATACAGAACGGGCGGGCACATAAGCTCTCAGGCTTTGATAGCCTGTGAGCTAAAAAATTGTTTGGAGTGGCCCTGTAAATTAACTATAAGTGCTACATACTTCATTTTCATTACCGAACATGCCATAGTTAACATCACTAACATATATCAATTGCACGGAAATCCGAGTACATTTACGCGAGTTAGATCTCGGGCAGAGAGACGGCAGACAGACAAACCGAATTCATAACCACTTTTCAACTTTGTTGAAAAAAGGTAAAAAGAGAAACTTCAATTATTTTTCATTGTAGTTTCCTCACCTATCGTGAAAGTCCGTTGCAGAATTCTACTCCAGAAGAAGCCGTTTTCAAAACAGAAAAAAAAAAAAAAAAAAAAAAAATCCGCACAATGGAGATTTTAACTACTTTCTTTTCCTTAGCATGCCGCCCAATGTGATATTATTTGCATTGAGTTTTGATAAAAATATTTGTTTTGTTCTATGAGATATTAAACAATAAGATCCCGTAAATTAAAATTCTGGGTATGGTACGTACAAACAATGAGGAAAAATATTCTCCTTAATTTAAAGAAATAGTTATTTCCTCCTTTGAAGCCAACATCCGCCTTTCCATCCCCTTTCTACACAAAACATAAGTTAGATAATGATAAAAATAATTATTTTTGAGTAACTCTTTGAAAAATAAAGTCGCATAGGCGGAAATTCTGTGTGGGCTATGTTTAAACAATATGGATCAAAGAGATCCGTTCTAATGGAAAATTTAACTGCTTCTGCATTTGACGTCAAGCACCCTAAGCGAACACCTGGAGTCGGAAGAGAAAAGAAAATTCCTATTAGAATGATCTGTTCCTTTGTCTGTATTAAATACAAAAAAATAAAAAATAAAAAATAAAAATAAATAAGATAAACTTCATTTATTTTATTTTATTTTCGTTTTCTCATCTATCCTGAAAGCAAAGGAAACGTTTGCTTCATAAATGCTTCTTAAAATTTCAGATGTCTATTAATTTCTGGGGTTTCTACGCAAAAGGGAACGCTTTTTTTCAGCATCGCGGAATATTATATTTTAATAAACGTTCCATTGTTTTATTTTTACCTTCACTGCTGAGTTATAATAAATCATTCAGATCTATATAAAATGCTTGATATGCTTTTTGTTTATTCTATACTCATGGGAAGAAAATATTGGATTCGTGAAAAATTTTCGACATCTGTTTTTGGATGGACTTGCGTGTTTTAAGATGCTTGACTATTTTCTGAATATGTCTGTCGTCTGCGCATTGGCGCATTCAGGATTACACTTTGGGAGGTTCTAGTATATTTTATAGATCTGTAGGGCCTGGACTCGGGCAATTTTTCTTTCGTTAGACAGAAGCCTAGACTTCGTTTTTTCCGGGACATGTATAGGGCAGGTTTTTTTTTTTTTTTTTAATAAAAATAAAATTGTAAATTTTTTGACAAAAACTTTAGCAATTTAGTTTGGTTTAGTAAATAAGCGACAAATATTTTTTAAAAAATCTACATTTATTTTTTTCTTTATAGAGCTTTAAAATTATGATATTTTTAATAATCGTTTCCTTTCTTTCTAAACTATATTAATTTTTTTTTTACTGAGTCTTCATTTTAACTTGTTTATGTGATTATTTATGTTGAAATTTCTAATACCATGTCTTGCGAACATACACTCGGAAAAATTCTTCACTTTAAACTGTTTGTAGAACTATGAGTACTATTATTTTAAAGGAATTTGAAAATTGAAAATCATGTTGGTTAAGAAATACAGGGACAGTTTGAAGGAATTGGCTGGTTCTTTTATAATTTTAGGAAATTTTAAATCGTTAGTCTAAGCTCGGGATCCGGGAGGGGCTTCAGCCCCCTTAGCTTCCCTCGTGGGTGCGCCACTGCGTCTACGTGTGGGACATGCAATTATTAGGGCCACTCTAACGCAAGAACTAATGCACGGAGTTTAATGAAACTTGATATTTAGTTAGACTGGGACATAATTGGTTCGCCAAAACAAATTCTAACGTTCTCCTTACCCAAATAGTAGATGACTACTAAGGCAAAATTATTTTTATGGAAAGCAGATTCCAGAGTGATCTTTGTCGTTCTGGAAAAAAAAAAAAAAAAAAAAAAAAAAAAAAGGAAAACCAGTGGCGGCTCGTGGGTTATTTAAACGGGGGTTCACAATACATAAATTGCGAAAATAAAATCGGCCAGTACGACTTAAAACGTTAATAGAGGCATACGGCGAAATTGAATTCTGGGCGCCCTGCCCAGGGCCCGACTTCGATTATCTGGAACCCCGGGGCAAGCATCATTCTGCACCCCCCCCCTTCTATCTATTCATTGAAATTGTTCGGGCATTATGTTGAAGTGACTTGTTATTAAACATCATACCTATTGTATGTACACATACATTTCGAACCAAGTACTATTTACATCTGCCTACAGGTTATCACAAGAAAGATGGTCAGAACTTTAACAAATGATAGAACATTTTTTTTTTGTTTGATATAGGAACATAACGACTCATGTGAGCTTTTGAAGTGTAAATACGGGTCTTTCAGTTCCTCTTGGTTATTTGTTATAATATAAAATTTTCTACCACATTATAAAATTTAATATTTTTATTGCATCAGCATGCATTTGGGGGATTCCATAATATGGAAAGACAAGTGCAGGCATGTACTTATACTAATAGCAACAAATTTCAACACTTGTTATGTTATTACTTCATTCATCATGCTGTAAAGTACTTTTGTATAAAATTTTATAACATCAAAATCCTAATGATGAGGGGCCCCTGCATAAGTCAGGCCCTGCCCCTGCCCCTGCCCTATTTTTGACTGCACACTTAAAACAAAATGGGGTCTGTCTATGGTCAACTGTATTTTCTTGTGGTTATGGTTGTCAGATTGTACGTTTATCCCGTAAGTTGTACGTTTTTAAAGATTATTGTACGTTGCGAACTTAAACTTTTCCCGTACGACGATTTCTTCTCCTTTTTTTTTAATATCTGCTTTTATAATTTCAAGAATTTTTATCAATTTATTTTCAAAATTGTTTCAAATATTTTAATTCTGATGCACTATTTGTCACAAAATGCGACAAAATTAATTAATCAGTGTTGTTGGAATAATGTAATGCAAATACAATTGAAAAATAACAATTATATAACTATTAATTAATGATTTGTTTTTAAGGAAAATCTTTATTTTTACATAAAAAATATTCTGTTTTATTTATTGCTCTCTATAGTGGCAATAAATAATCAAACATGTAAATTATCCCGTACTCCTGAAATTTCCACACCCCACCCCCTTTGCCCCTCTTCCAGCATAACTACAGTTTTAAGTTACTAAAAATCCTTAATAAAAAAAGCCACATTTGTTGCTCCTAATAACAATAAATAAATAATCATCAAATAATTATTACTCCATAACATGCCATAATTTACGCTTCTTCCGCTTTGTCCGACCCCCCAACATACAGATAAGTTTAAAATCTTTAAGTTATTTTTATTTTCACATAAAAAAAATCACCTGCCCTATTTGTTGTTCTGTAGTGACAATAAATAAATAATCAATCATATAAACTATCCCAAATCCACACTCCTTCCTATTCCCGGATACAAAATTTAAAATCCTATACTCTTTATTAAAACAAGAACGAAAAATCATGCGTCAAGCATAGATTATATAGCACTTTCCAACGCTTCCAAAACAATTTTACAAATCATACCGTTTAATAAGCTAAAAGCTAACATCTAAGTAAACAATTTAGAAAACGCATAACATATTTAAAACTTAATTTCAGGAATTTCCAACATATACAATATTCGGAAAAATATCCGAATACTTTTATTCAGCCCTGTATAGGATCTATAGATTTGTATATATACTACATAGGATGATAATTTTAGTTCAGTTAGGAAACGCGTAGCACAGTTTAAAATTCTCCGTCTGGAGTTTGTCAATAAACAGAAATGTGTTCGCGAACTTTTGTGCTGCCCTGTATAGGATCTACAGAATTTATACACACCACGTAATAGACAAAAAGCAAGTTAAAATTAAAATCGCGTTCAATAACTTAAAACGCACTTCCAGGAATTATTGTTAACAGACAGTAGAGAATTCTTTTGCGTGTCCCTGTAAATGAACGATGACTGCTATACACACAATATTCCGTAGTAAGTCTCTTGTAATGCACCTTAGTGATCTATATAAATTTCAATGCGTTTAAAATAATGAAACATTATTTAAATAAACCGCAGACGATTTTTCTCCATAGACGTAATGTAACGGAATTATTTTTACTCTCCCTGTAAAGTAATTATAAGTGCTATGCCCACCCTGTTCCATATTAAGCTTCTTCTAATGCATCTTAGTAATATATATAAATTACAATGCGTTTAAAATAGTGAAACATTATTTAAATAAACCGCAAATGATTTTTCCCCATAGACCGCAATGTAACGGAATTCTTTTGAGTGTCCCTGTAAAAAAACTATAAGTGCTACACACTTCCGTTGAAATAGGGAACATGCTATAGATAACGACAATAACATATAAAAATTGCAGAGCAATCCGAGCATATTTACGGGAGTTAGAGCACGGACAGACGGCAGACGGCAGACGGCAGACGGCCAGACGGCAGACGGCCAGACAAACCGAAGTCATAAGCACTTTTCAACTAGGTTGGAAAGTGCTAAAAAAGCGCCGTATTCATTTCTGTCTAGGAACTAAAAATAAATAATCCTTCATTTAAAATATCCCCTCCTTCAAATTTTTTGCTCTCCTTGTTTTGTTCCGCCATATCACACAGTTGAAAACCTTTAAAAATATAATTTTAAAAAAATTGACACAAAAATGGCAGCTGTCGTAGGCGGAATTTTTTAAGCATTTGTACAGTCCCCTGAATTTACACACCAGTAATTTCTAAAAGTGTTCACCGACTTGTTAGGGGCCTTACAAACGCTGAAAAAAAAACCGCCTACGACAACCGCCATTTTTGTGTCAGCTTTCAAACCTAGTATTCAGGGGGCGGTGCGTGAAGTCACATGGCCGTGCTCGAGGCTAACGAAATAGACAGGCTGCCACACTTAGCTTTCGCGTTAGACCGCTAGAATCACATGACGCTTTTTTCTTGCACCTGCATTCGTGCCTCACGTGACTCAAGCGGTCTGATAAAAAGAGACCCTTGTAAAACTCCTCCGCAGCCTGTCTGTTTCGTTAGCCTCGGGATGAGCTTCTATTTAAAGGAGACGGGATGACAAAAAAAAAAAAATGAGGGCTCTAAATTGCATTGTGTGATTAAAAAACCCTGGGAGTGAAGTGCAGGCAAAGGCCATCTTAAGATACTGGGGATTATGGGAACTCCTGATTGTGTCAATTTTCAAACTATTTACCACTTAATAGTTTTTCCCGAACTCCGCTCGGGCAAGAAGAGTTTGCTTGCATCGGTACTAAGAGCTTTTGTATGCCACTAATTTTTAACTGTAATCTTCGCTTTATTAATTGGAAGACATCTTTCGATTATATAAGGCAAATATTTTAGTACGGAAAAAGTGATATTTAGTCCTTATTTTTAGTTTATTGTGTCAAAAAACAAAACAAAAAAAAACACTGTTAAGGGGTTAAATGTATTCTATCATCGAAAACTAACACGCGTATATTATGATTTTAAAGTTCTTAAAAAAATTAATAAACAGAAACTTTAATTAGAAAGAAATATAGTATATTTGAAAAGTAAAATAAGTTAAATTTTTCATAGAAGATTTTCATCCAATTTATGCCAAATGATTTTACAAGATTAATTAGTACGCTCTAGTTTATACCAGTACTTTGTGGACTGGACAAAATGAGGTTTTGTATACCACCAATTTTTAACTGTAATCTTCTCTTTATTAATTGGAAGACATCTTTCGATTATATAAGGCAAATATTTTAGTACGGAAAAAGTGATATTTAGTCCTTATTTTTAGTTTATTGTGTCAAAAAAATACACTGTTAACCCTTTCCGGCGCGGAGTAAGTCTGTTTGTAAAATGATGAAATAATAGACTGACACCAGAATTTACAAACGAATTTATTAGATAATGAAAACTTGCTTATTTTCCGGTACTTAATAAAAGGAAAATTTTAATTAAATATTCTTGGTGCTGTTTGTCAGTTCTGGAATTAGGTGTCTTTTTTTGTGGACACCGCCCGTTAAAGGGTTAAGGGGTTAAATGTTTTCTATCATCGAAAACTAACACGCGTATATTATGATTTTAAAGTTCTTAAAAAATTAATAAACAGAAACTTTAATTAGAAAGAAATAGAGTATATTTGAAAAGTAAAATAAGTTAAATTTTTCATAGAAGCTTTTCATCCAATTGATGCCAAATGATTTTACAAGATTAATTAGTACGCTCTAGTTTATACCAGTACTTCGTGGACTGAACAAAAGGAGGTTTTGTATACCACCAATTTTTAACTATAATCTTCGCTTTATTAATTGGAAGACATCTTTCGATTATATAAGGCAAATATTTTAGTACGGAAAAAGTGATATTTAGTCCTTATTTTCAGTTTATTGTGTCAAAAAAAAAAAAATACACTGTTAAGGGGTTAAATGTTTTCTATCATCGAAAACTAACACGCGTATATTATGATTTTAAAGTTCTTAAAAAAGTTAATAAACAGAAACTTTAATTAGAAAGAAATATAGTATATTTGAAAAGTAAAATAAGTTAAATTTTTCATAGAAGATTTTCATCCAATTGATGCCAAATGATTCTACAAGATTAATTAGTACGCTCTAGTTTATACCAGTACTTTGCGGACTGAACAAAATGAGGTTTTGGAACCTCTATAGCCCGTGTTTTATTTGTCATAGAAACAAATTTCTTGTTTCTATGGAATAAGGCATGCCAAGTGACTTTTACTTAGGTAACCAAAAGTAAAGTGGAATCTGATGAATAGGTTTTTAGTAAATGCTATTACTTTATCATCTTTTTTAAATTCTTGTTCAACCCAAATCTTTGTACAGGGCTACAGAGATATGTAATTATTGGATTTTTACGCGGTTTACTGCATTGTATTTGGCTTTATGAGTAGTCCAAATATTTAAAGTTTCATGTAAAAATATTAATTACTTTATTTGAATTATATCAGTTTAAATTATTTGATACCTATACTTACTATAGAGCAATAAATAAAATAAAACAAAATAAAATAAATAAATAAATACAAAATGGCCTAAATCATTTAAAAATATTAAAATTCAAACAAGATATAATAAAATAACTGTCCTATAGGATTAACATTAGCGAGCGAGTGTTTTCGTGTGAGTGAAGTAGCCCCTTAACGGCGAAGCAGGACGGACGGAAATATTACTCATGCGAGCAAAGAAAAAAAATTACATTTAACATACATTTCTATTTCCCACTTATTTCATCATTAAATTAAAAATTTGAATCTAAGAAATTAAAAATATACTGATAATTACCTAATTACGATAAATAAATAAATAATACAACTGTTTAATGCGCGTTTGTAAACATTGGTTTGAAAATTGACTTTAACTCAAAAACAGGCTGACACTGCTACCTATTGAGCAAAAGAAGATTCTACTAGCTGACCTGCCCGGCGTTGCCCGGGCAGACTGTCGTTAAAAAACATAACAGTGGAGTGGACTTCATAAAAAAAGACTGAATATTATTAATAATGTTAGTCTTTCTTTACTTTTTTTCCCACCATGTCATGGTTCTCCCTTGAATTTTAAGGTTCTGTCTGGCAACATTTTATAAAAAAGTCCAGTTTCGTCACAAATGTAGATGTTCTTTAGTTCGTATCCGTTTACCAAAGTGACCAAGTCTTCTTTCCATTGCTCTACAGTTTTTTCATTGACACTCATACTTTCCCCCAGAAAGTACACAAGTTGCCAAGACATGCCTATTTTTGAATTTTTCAATCCATCCATGCGATGCAGAAAAGTTTTTTTCAAAACTCTTTGACAACTGTACGGCCTTCTCCCTTCGAGGCACGAGTTTCTTTAAACCATAGCAACAAATCTTTCTTAAATTCTACGAATTTTCCGCCTTGAATTCTGCTTTATTTCTTCGACTGTATTCCACATTCTCGATGAGCTACTATTATCGCTTCCAGATATTTTAAAATCCCTCTCAATGTCGACTCTGGGACATTAAAATTTTCCGCTAAAGCTTTTTTCGAGGTACAAGGATTTTCTTCCATTTTGTTTAATGACATTCATATGAAACAAAAGCGATAATTTCGTTCTTTTTGCCATTTTAAAACGTAACCATCTACTGCTCAGCCAAGCTTTAAAGACTGGTCACGTGAGTAACAGGTCCGAATATGACCAGTCTATTCTTCATAATAGGGATCGAGGTAATGAAAGAGAATCTCCCCTAGTTTTGCTTTCGTGGGGGGGGTGGTTGATTTCCGATAGTTTCGTATTTACTTACTCCAAGATTATAAAAAGGATTTTTGTTCTTATGTAATAATAGCACATAAAAATTGTAGTTTTCTCTTCGATGAAGGGGATATCTTCAATATAAAGAAACATGTTATGATAATTTAGTTTTTTTAATTATCGGATATAAGCATGTTAAGTAAATAAATACTATTTTTTACTGTATTTTTACACATGACATTGCAATTTACTATTTTCTCAAATAAATTACTATTTTAAATATCTGTTCTTTACAGTTATAGGGCACACTTATGTAATTGTAGGAGAAGTGTGGTTTTAAAATGTTCTTTTATTATTGTGATTATTAATATATATATTTTTAATTTTACCTCAATAATTCCATTTTTTCGTGATTTCCCATGTTCATTTTCCCACATGAAATCATTTAATAATATGTCGAAAATGTATAACAAAATACTCAATTAATAATAAAATAAATAGTTCAAAGAGTACAGAGTCACACTAAAGGATGAAAAATGTTTTACACTCAAATTGTTAAAAAAAAAATGTTCTCGAATTCAAATTCAATTTTCTGATACCTTTACTAAGTCGGTTTTATTCATAAATGCGCAAAAGTTTCAGACCTTCTTATTCAGATATCAGGATATCGAACAGCGTTTTTCGTTTTATTATAAAAGCAACTAATCTTACTGAAAATGTCGTCGAAGGTCGCGCTCTATACCTATTTTTCGGATAAGTTCATGTAAAAATGAGTCATAGGAATCTATTTAATTGTAACTCCCAATGTACCGAATTTATAGAAAAATTAAAGACGCTGTTCGATTTTTAAGTACTTGAATGTTATATCTTAAAAAAATTCAGGCAAATATGAAAGAAAATGAAATTATTGCCAAATTGAAAGAAAATAACTTAAAAAATATATGCTAAAATATATGTCTCTTCCGGCTGCTAGCATTTCCCGACAGTTAAATTGCTGTCAATCCATGTTTCGTCAACAAAAATTATAGGTTTTCTCAGTGCCTAAATGCATACATGTAAAACCTATTTCTAAATTTCAAACAATTTGAGAATCCTTTGCGTGTTCTGCCGATGAGACAGGTAGAGCTATGTTTCATGTTTCATATAAGCTATGTGTGTATTTTTCATGGGCACAATGCAAATTACAAGATATGAATCGCACGTGGTAGAAAACATAGATCCGAATGGGATCACTTTCCGAAGAGACGCGAATCTTATCTACTCTTCCAATGACAACACGGCCCTCATACAAAGATACACACACAAAAAAAAAACACTTTTTAAAGTTTGGTTAATATATTTCTAGCTAGAGGGTCATTATCAGCGTAAAATAAAGTTGAGTTTAAATTGCTCTATATACTTTTAACTTAGAGTATGGTTACTATATGAGAAAACATAAGGAAATGCATTTTAAAATTTTAGTTATACGATTTCTCACTAGAAGCGCTATCAACGCAAAAAAAATTAGAAAAGTTTTATAGTACATAAATTTGACAATGGTGAAATCTTTATCTGAATAGTGAGTTAAAATGCATCCGAAAAGTTAAAAAACCTAGCACATAGCATGGTTCGATCCAAGCAAAATTTGGGGTCTATTTAGAGCCCCTTCACAAAAATCTATTTAACAAGATGTTCCTCTTCACAAAAAAAAATTTGATAAAATTGGTCCCTTCACAAAATTCTTTATAATAAAACACGCCCCATCACAAAATTCCTTTCAGTAAAATAGGCCCTTTCACAAAATTCTAATCCATAAAAACTTACTATTTAGTAATTATTTATTATTTTGTGACTTTTAAAATATGTAATTTGTGAACAAAGAAGTTCATCAGAGAGGAAAACTGCAGCAAAAGTATTTAAAAAAGTTTTTGTTAATAAATGTTTGGTTTAAATGTGAGTAACTGGATTTCAACAATCATTACAAAATGTTACTTTTCATAAAAATATAA
This sequence comes from Maratus michaelseni, assembly GCA_963931845.1. NCBI lineage: Eukaryota > Metazoa > Arthropoda > Arachnida > Araneae > Salticidae > Maratus > Maratus michaelseni. Next base: position 68,628,441 of record OZ007599.1, on the reverse strand, counting down.
TAAATTTCACAAAAATAACCTTTACTTTTCACAAAATGGGCCCCAAGAAAAAAAAACCTGCATCGACCCGTGCAAAAGTTCTTTTTTTTTTTTTTTTTTTTTTTTTAGCATGCAGAGTTTTTATCCGAATTTAACACCGCTTTCCAAAAATTTGACAAAAAATCGTAGAAATAGTATACCGTGATTAAATTATTAATATATGGAATATTTGATGAGATATAGGTATTTTTATGAAATACATTTTAACTGCACATTAATAAATTAAATTGCGCATAAAATTTATTTCATAAAAATATCTATTATCTCATCAAATATTCAATATATTAATATTTTAATCACAGTATACTACTTCTACGATTTTTTGTCAAGTTTTTTTGGAAACCGGTGTTAAATTCGGCTAAAAACTCTTCATGCTATAAAAAAACATTTTGAATTTTTCACAGAAACGTTAACATCTTCACGAACATACGTGCTATGCATACACAAATGCACACAAACGTTGAACAGGACCTACATAGTCATTTGCTACAGTGACAGGCCATTTTTAGCATTTTTTTGTTACTTGGGTGATCGAAAATATTATTTCATTATTAAAATTATTATTGCCCCTCCTCTCCTAACTTTCCTCGCGACAAAATCTTCACTGAAAAACATGAACTCAAACATGTTCTTTACATTCTCAAAGTTCAGCGGCATTCCGGGCATTTCCTCACGAGTTTCAGTAAGATATTCGAAGAAACGTCTGAAATTGGTCACTGTCCTTTAATTTCTGGACACCAGTGTACATGAAGCATCATAAGTTTAAAGAAAAGTCATAGAAAATTTCCAACAATAACTGGCAATACAGAGTAATTCATCTGAATTCTTTTGTGCAGCTTTGTAGAGAAACTATAAATTTTACACCCCACATTTGCAATGGAGAATATGCTTCAGTGAATCTTAGTAACATATACAAATTTTGTAGCGTTTCAAATAACATAATGGCTATAAAATGCATTTTAAAGAGTCATAGAACATTCAAAAATTCGATTTTTACAATATAATATATATAATTTTTTCTGAACATTGCAAAACATACCGCATTAAAAAATTCCTATAATTACTCCAGTTATAGTCTAATAGTACAAAGTTCCAAATGTAAACAAGTTTTAAATTAAAATTTTAACGTCAGTTTTCTCAAAATGAGGTTTTTTTTTTGTACTTAACGCGCGGGATATCTCCAAAACTTTTCAATATATTTTCGTGAAATTTTCAAAAGACATATTTTGTGTAGTCTGCCTAAAGTGAACCTAAATTTTCATATTTATTGTTAAAAAAAAAATACTGTTTTTGGCGGTGATATTGTTGAAATTTTCAAAATTCTGTATAATTTAAATACAACGTTGTATTAAAAATATAACAATGCTTTAAATACAAAGTTGTTTAGGTTCAGGGTAACTATTACAATCCGAAGTATAATTATCCAACAAAATGTTTGTTTTCCATGCAAAATTCCTTTTCTAATCTTGCGCGTAACCTCTCATGCCAATTTTCTGTTCGACAAATGTCTGACAGTTTCAAGCCCCCTATAAATATTAATTCTGCATATTGTACATTTTAAACATGTGAAATTAAAGATCTTGCTTATCTCTTTCATACCTTCAGAATTTTTTTTTAAAAATCATATACATTTTAAGATATTAAATGTTCAAAATGATCCTTTTTTTCATTTTTTTCAATTTATAAATCCTATGACCCCTTAAGAGGCAATTTCACTCAGGCGAAAACACCCGCTCGCTAATATTAATCCTATGGGGGAAATAATTTACGATATCTCTTTCGCATTTCAATATTTTTTAAATGATTTTTTTTTTTTTTTTTTTTTTTTTTTTTTTTTTTTTTTTTTTTTTTTGCATTGGATAGCTGAGGCCAATCTCTATGCACGCTCCTTTGTACTTTTTCGATTTTGATCACAAGTTTTTTTTTTATTAACATACTTTCACTTTAGGAACCGGTTTCGAAAGTGAAAGTATCCTCAATAAAAAAAAAAAAAAACTGCAGCGAAAATCGAAAAAGTACAGAAGAGCTTGCATAGAGATTGCTCAGCTATCCAATGCAAAAAAAAAAAAAAAAATCATTTAAAAATATTGAAATGCGAACGCGATATCGTAAATTATTTCCCCATTAGGATTAACATTAGCGAGCGGGTGTTTTCCCTGAGTGAAGTAGCATCTTACGAAATTACCGCCCATAGATGGTAGTGCATTTGAATTTTGTGCGGCCCTGTACAACAACTATAAATGCTATTAACACTCTATTCAGAAAAAAAAAAACATGCAGTAGGTGACTGTAAATAAATACTATGTAATTATATACTGACATACTTAAATTACTTTACCGTCAGAGTTCTACAAACCCTGCATTTAAGGGTGCTCTGCCCTCACGCGAAAAGATCCGCTCGCTAATGCTAATCCTATGGGACATTATTTTTCTAATATCTCGTTTGCATTTCAATATTTTATTTCAAAGATTTTTTTTTTTTTTGCATTGGATAGCTGAGTTTAATCTCTATTTTTGCCGTTGATTACATTTTCGATTTTCTTCGTGGATTTTTTTTTTTTACGAAAAATAATGCCTCATAGGATTAATATTAGCGAGCGGATTTTTTCGCGTGAGGGGAGAGGACCCTTAATTCTCTGACTGCTTATCCCGCGATTTCCACGGGCAAGACATTTGTAGAAAAATTTATATAATTTACAATTTTTGAAGCAATTTTGTATTAAAAATTTCACAGTCGAAGGTTGAAAATGAAAATGGTAAATTTACTACATATGTCAGATACAGGATGATTTGAAATATGTAATAGTATAGGAGATAAAGGTCGAAAGGATTGTGAAAAAAAATTGAGCAGTCAGAGGGTTAAGCGTTTAAAAAAATGCTTCATAAATTCATTATTTAAATTCGTTTCATAAAATCATTAATATTCTAATACATAGCTTTTTATCTGAAAAAAATATTTTGGAGATTCTTTTGAGAAATCAGGTCAACTTGACCCATAAGTATCAAAACTCAACTCGCAACCGACCCAAACCCGAAACATTTAAAGTTAACCCGGCTCGAACCCGCCGCGCAGTGAAAAAAATTTAAGTCAACCCAACCGCCAACGAAAATAATTAGCGCCAACCCGACTCACAACGAAAAATATCAGTACCATTCCGACTCGAACCGTGGGTGATGTTGGATCGGGTTCAGGTCATCCGACCCGATTCGCAACTCGACCCGAGCTCGACGAAAAGTATTTCGTCGACCAGCTGAAGCCCAAACACATCGACCTCAACCCGAAGTATTTCAAACCTACCTGACCCGAAACCCGCAATCAAAGAAAATTAATCCACAATTTAATGTAATTATGGAAAAATAGTCTATAATCATATATCCAATATCATTTTTTTTTCTTCTATGTTGAAAAATAAACATTTACAGAGTCATTCATATGCAAATATTTAGTTTTTCATCTAAAACATTATTATGGACATTGTTTTTTGAAAAATCGGACCCGACCCACAAGAATGAAATTCCGGAAACAATTAGTTACCTGAATTAGTTACCTGAATTGAAAAAAAAAAGCACTAAGCTGACCCGATTCGCGATTGGCACTCATTTTTTTTATAAATTAACCAAAAACCCAGCTAAACCCGTCCGCTGTGTCGGGTCGGTAGCGGGTAAAATTTGGTTATCTTCCTTGAGGCAGGCTTCTACTCTCGAGTCAAAATATTTTCCTCGACATTGCCTAAATTTTTACCCTGATGAGAGGGGGGGGGGGGGGGTTGCCCCATACGCCCTTTTTCGCCGCCGTTGTCCCGCAATCTATTCTTTTTAGCCTATTTATTTGAATATCTACTAAATGATTATAAATACTCTCTTCTACTTTAATGAAAGACACTGGCTTTTGTGTAAACGAAGAATTCATAGAAAAATATTATTTTCTAAATTTTCTTTAATATCTCCCTTTTTCAAATCGATATACTATTAGCAAAATAATAATTCTTGAAAAAGTATTCAAAAAACACCTCTGCCGATAATACAGAATGATCAGACGCTGAATCATCGTTCACAACTGCATATTTTTCTGTGCTCACAATACAAATTTACATAATTAAATAAAGTAAAAATATTCGATAAACAGTTATTCTGGTACTACTTAAAAAAATCAATGATATTTTGCGTATTCGATTAATAAAAGTATTAACATGCTAAAAAATACGACTTACCTGACGAACGATTAACAAAAATCTGAATTTTTTAAGAACACTATAGAACGTGTTGAATCGTGAGACTACTTCGGAGCTATGATAACCACTATCATTACTACCCTGACGGCTCGGCCTACAGGCATAAGTAGATTTCGAAGACGCAGACCGTGGGGCACCTGTTTGTTGGAAATTGCGGAAAAAATAACCTTTTTGCCATGATGCCACAGTTGGGACCGCCCACTTCGAAATCTAACTTGTTTGCAGGCGGAGCCGGCAGGGATTTTATTTATTTATTTATTTATTTACTTTGCTATAAGGGTTGGTCCTATAAAAAACTTGTCAATAAGAAAGTTTTAGATAATATTAAGAAGAAGAATATATAATAACCTATATTATAACCTATATAATAATCTATATTATAACCTATATAATAACCTATATTATATAGGTTATAATAATAACCTATAATAAATTTAAGAGGATTTGCTATCTTGTGAATTGGCGAAGTTATGAATTTTTTTCTTCTAACCCTCCCCCCCTTTTCCCATCCCTTGGGGCCAATTTTAATGATATCAAAAATCTGTCATGCATAAATTTTCGGTCATTTTCCTAGAAATAATAATAACTTTAAACGGATTCGATACGTATCATAATTAAGAAGCTACGGGGGTTTTCTGTTTTCACTAGAAGCCCCCATTCCCCCCCCCCCCACCCTTGGTTTGATTGTGCCCATTAACCAACTTGACCGAGATTTTATGCCCCTTGATTTTATGTATCAGTTTGGAAGAGATTTGTTCAGAATTATTGAAGTTATCGTGTCCTTAAAAAAGTGACATATATATATATATATATATATATATATATATATATATATATATAAAGTTTTGTACTGGGGGTGGTTTTGGGTTCTGGGAGTCATGAAATTAAAAAAAAAAAATTCCAACTTAGGGGAGAATGTAATAGGTAGTATTTCTTACGAAATCTACCTAAAAAAAGTGTGAAGGGTTCGGTTTTGTAATTAAAGAATTGTGTGAAGGGTCCTGTTATGAAATAAAAAAAATTGTGTGAAAGGTTCTTTAAAGGACCTAATTTCTTCCTAAACAGATCCCTGATAATTTACTAATAAACATAATAAAAAAGGAGGGGGTGGACGATATTTTAATGCAACCGCGCTGTGTGTAATAGATTTAAAACATGTTAATACACAATTAAAAACCTCATCATTATTAATCACACACTAGAAAAAAAAAAAAACTCGCTTCCCGAAAGTTTTTGTTGTATTTCATAAGAAAATATAATATATATATTTAAACAACCCTGTATAGCTATAGAATTTAGATAAACACCTCATAAAAATGTTATTAATTTTGAAATATATTTACTGCACTCATACTTATGCAGCATGTAGTTCAAATTGTGGAAATGAAATACATTATTTGCAGTATATACATAATGTAATTCTATTTTTTAAATGAAATGTAAAAGGTGTATTACACGAGAAAAAAAAGAGGGGTGGGGAAGGGAAGGTGTCATATGAATATGAATATTTCATTTCAATTGAAAATATTTGTTTAATTTTAAGTCTAAATCACAATAAAAAATGCGCAAGAACAATTCATATTCACTGAATAGTTAAAAAAAAAAAAAAAAAAAGGGGGGGGGGAGAGGGAAGTGTCACTTGGCTACGAATATTTAATTTCAATAGAAAATGTTTATTCAATTTCAAGTCTGAATCACAATGAAAAATGGGTTAGAACAATTCAAATTAATTGAACAGTAAAAAAATATATATACATAATTTATAAATTAGCAATAAAGCCTTTGCTGTATGCCATCAGAATATGTAGTATTTATTTAAAAAACAATGTATTTATGTAATATAGATAGATACCGCATAAAATTTTCATAAAATTTGGTGTATTAAATATTTTGATGAAATAAACATCAAAATATTTAAATTCTTTTCCAAAAAGTCCCATCAGTAATTAGTATTTTTAAATTATTTCTTTTATTAATATTTATAAATAAATTTTTTCATTGACTTTTAAATAATTCCCGCAAATTTAACTTCGAAAAAAAAAAAAAATCCGCCACGCTAAAAAAAAAAAATCAATATCCCGAAAAAAAAAAAAAATTCTAAAAATTAAAATATTGTATAACTAGGCGCAAATTTTCTATTCTCTATCTGCCTATGATTGGTGATAAAATCAACCATAATTTCAAATTCTTGTTCTCTTAGATCTATTTATTATCTGCTGATCCAAGGATTTTTGTTTTGTTTTTTCAAATTAAGTAAACGAGACGAATCTTTTTTCCCCTTTTTAATAGTATCGCAAACACCACAGTAAAACACACGTTCACATCTCACGTAAATAAACAAACCAAGCGTGATCTTGTCTTTGATTGGTCGAAACATGTTAACTCGAACGCAGTGAGTTTGAAGGTCACTCGCGAATACCGATCTTAGGGCAAACTCTTGAATCTCGTTATGAATTACGTTAACGTTTGTTTCCGCGTCGGTTTCTTCCGTTGGGGGCAGAATACTGCCACAGGTGTGTTATTACCATGGTTTGCCGTTCGTATGAAGGATTCCTGGAAATTCAGCTCTCTGTGTATCATTCATTGAAGAAGTGATTCGAAGAAAGTAAATTAACGCAAGTATTTATTTATTTTTCCGTTTTCCCCAAAAGCTATAGAGGACAAAGAAAAAAAAAGGTACGCCATGGTACGTAACTCCATTTGAATCAGAAAAAAGAAGTGTTGTAGTATGAATGAGCTGCAAAGAGATAAAACTCAAAATATTTTAATGAGACTAAAATTTGACTTGCATATCAGAAAAGAGAATATACTTATTTTTTGCAACAAAACTATCGCAATTGTTTACACAACATTGCTTTAGACACACTAGATTATTTATTTTTAAAATTCGTTTTTGAAGTTTAAAACCTATACGTATAACACCGAATTCGTAAGTTTATTCGAAAAAAAAAAAGAAAAAAATAGACGAAGAAATCAAAAACCTTTGCTGGCGTGCAATAATAACTGTTTTTTTTTTGTCTTTATTAAAGACAGATCAAAATTATAAATAAGATAAATCTCCAGTATTTTATAAAATCATTTTAAGAACTCTTTAATATGTAAAACGAAACAAAGCTAAAATAAATAAAATAAATAAAATAAACTAAACAAATAGATACATCTATACTAACAAAGAAAGTTGTTTGTCTGTGTGTGTATGTGTGTGATAGCTAGCAAATTCTACAGCACGTAGAAGTCTGAAAATTTGAGTGAAGATTGGCTAAGGCAGGCTCTCATGCACCCGAGGCTCAGATATTTAATTTTTTAAGACACTGTTACCCTTGCTCCTTTGCTGATTTTGTTCCCTAAATTTTTAAAAACTTGCCCCCTTTTCATCTGATTTTCTTCGTTTATGGGGTATTTTCTCCATTTAGTTATTTCCGCATTTTTATATCCCAGTTAAGACCCTCGCCCTCTGGGTCCCCAGTCTGGAGCCCCTTGAAGTTTTTGTGCGCCATACCTTTTTCATCCCCTAATTGTGTCACCCTCTCAATATATAACTTTAAAATTAAGTCTTGGGCTCCTCACCCCGGGCCACAACCCTCATATTTTTATTGGGGCCCTAGTTCCCTTTTTTAAGGATTTCGCCCCATTTTTGGCGCATTTCTTTAAAATTTTATTCCAATGATTCATACCCTATGCCTAATTTCGACCAACTGAAGATCTACAGCGCTTAGGGCCTTGCTCTCAACTATCAGTTGGTCCTTTTTGGGCCCCTATTATAGCTCCATTAAAAATTATCCGATTCACTAGATTTTTTTCAAACAACTTCTTAGGTCATCCAACTACTATATGAATGACAAAAAAAAAAAAAAAAAAAAAAATAATAATAATAATAATAAATAAATAAAATAAAAAATCAGACCTCAGTTACCACCAATTTTGAATATTAATCTTCTTCTTGTGGCCCTTAATGCAGTTTTTTAAAAATGATCCTATTATCTTAAAAATTTCTGTAAGGGTTCTAGGGTCCTTCGGCTACTTTATAAACTACTAAAATTTTTATTAAACCCCAGCCAATACTATTTCAACAATTAATTTTCTTTTTCGCCATCAACTTACATTTACTTACTACAGCACCATTTTCAAACGTTAACGGTGCATTCTTACTCGGGTTCTATGGGCCCGATTTCAACGGAAATTGGTTTATTCATCTTAGCTTACGATTGTTTTACAGATTTTAGTTCCGCCTTCCCTCGCGAGGGGGCGCATCCTTATCTCGAATTCTATGGGCCCGATTGCAGCGAGGTTTGGCTCATTAAACTTGTTTTTCGATTGTCTTACAGATTTTAGTTTCCCCTTCCACTGCCAGGTGGCACATTATTTTCTCCGGTTCTATGAGACCGATTACTACCTGGTTTGGCTCATTCAATTTTGTTATCGATTGTCTGTGGCGTGTGCGGAGCACGCCCGGTATACGCTGCCTTAGGCAGTGGGGACCCAGGTCACAGGTTCGTTCGGAAAGAGTTTTGTTGGGAGTATACTAGAAGTTGCCGAAGGCATTGGGGCTTTGGAAACTAGGTTCTTTTGAAACACTTTACGCTGCCCAAGGTAGAGGGGCCCCCGAAACTATATTCATTTAAAAGGTTTTCCGAAGATATAAAATCACACAAAGTTCAGTTTTGTTTAAGGATATTATCACGAGACCGGGCGGGTAAGTTAGTAAAAAATAAATCTTTGAGCATATTATGATGCAACGTATTTTTCATTCCAATTCAACTTAAATTGATATTAATTTTATGTTCCAAATAACATGAAAGCTTGCAATTTCGGTGGAAGATTTCAGTTCTTTCGTAATAATAATAATATTTCCGTAACTAGGCTATTTAGCTATGAACCTGATTACGGAATATTAATCCTATACCACACTTTGGCACTAAAGTGTGGTATAGGATTAATATTCCGTAATCAGGTTCATAGCTAAATAACCTAGTTACGGAAATATTATTTGGCTCAAGAGTGTTTTTTTTACAACCATTAATGGTATTCACATTCACCTTAAAAGATATTGTAGCCATGTTGGCAACACTTCGAAATGGACCTAATTACGAAAGATTAATCAAACATAAAAAAAAAAAGAATAAAAGGAAAGAAAATGCTCTTTTTCTTTTTCATTTGCTCTGGGCTATCAATTGCAAATTGTGATAACTCTGCTACTAGTTACTTTATGTTATTGTAGTAAAAAAATATATTCCTTGGCGAAATATATATTTTTTAAAATGAAGCTTGAAAACGGTTTAAAATGTTCTTAAATTTATATTACAATTTCTTTCTTTTTTTTTTTTTTTTTTTTTTTTTTTTTTTAAGCGATAAAATCTAAAGTGAGTCACCACCATCGTTATGACATCTGAATACCGTACTACATTTTTGGTTGTATTTATAATAATAAGTGAACAACACATTTCTGATGAAGACTGAAAAGTCTGTAATGAAAGATATAGGACTTTGTCACTGATATGAAGTTTCCATACAACTTGCTATAGCGCTTATGATGAAACCTTCTAATATGTTTCGTGTAAGAAAGAAAAAGTTTACGTTTATTAAAAGTTTTAATATACTCAAGAGAAACATTCATATATAACGAGTTCATATACAGAGAGTTAAAAAGAAATCCTTTCAAAAATCAATAAATCGGTCAAGTGCGCGTATAACTCGCCGTCAAAGGGTTATGAATTACTATTTATTAATTGACAAACTCCTACTACCCCTATTTTTTACATAAGTATAGTTTCAGTAGATTAGGAAATATGAAGGGGGGGGGGGCATATTTTCCCAGGATACTTTCGACAATATTTCTGAAAATATAATACCTAAAATTAAAACAAATATATTTTTGACTTTGATGTTACGAGATCTTTCGAACGATACCCTACACGATATATAGAAATAATTATTTTCATGTAACGTAATTAATATCTCGGCTAATTAACGACAATTTTTTTATTAAATCGTTATCAAATATTCTTGAATGTTTCTATATTGATAGATACCTCGAGCGGTCGTCTACTTCCCCACGGACCACTCGAAAACTGACGTTTGTGTGCAACGGAAAAATGTGTTTTTCTCAAAATCTAAGTTACCTAGGAAAATCGGAACACTTTCACTGCAAGGTTTAAATAAACTCCTACTACCCCTAATTTTCCCATAATTTTAGTTTCAGTAGATTCAGAAATAGAAGGGGGGGGGGGGGGAGTGGAACATACTTTTGCAGTGCATTTTCGACGATATCTCTGAAAATATACCTAAAATTAAAGCATATATATTTTTGAGTTCGGTATTAGGAGATCTTTTATCACTAAAACGTCCGTTGGTGTCATTTCGACACCAATTCAGCTTTATCTCTCTATCACATTTTTTTTTTTTACCCATATTATTCAAATTGTATGACTTTTATTCATTTTACGTAATAAGCACACTGTCGAAATTTTTATTATGTAATTCAATTTAAAAAAAAATTACAGCCCAATTTAAGTAGAACGTCCGCTGGTGTTATTAGGACACCAAGCAGAATTTACAATAAATCATCGTTCTTTTTTGAAAATATAACAATATAAGCTTAATTAAAGCATAATGACGCAATATAGTGTTAAATTAGAATTTATAGCGTCCATTTTTCATAAATACATTAGTGGTGTCGAAATGACACCAGCGGCTGTTTTCGGATGTCGAAATTGTCCGCCGTTTTGATTTAAAGTATATTTCTGTAAAATAAAGCATCGTTCTTGTGTGAAAAGTGAAGGATATAAGCTTAATTAAAGTACAATGACGAAATATAGTGTCAAATTAGAATTTACGGCCGGCAATTTTGACATCCTAAACCAGCCGTCGGTGTCATTTCGACACCACTAATTTAATTACGAAAAATGGACGCTATAAATTCTAATTTAACACTATATTTCGTCATTGTACTTTAATTAAGCTTATATCCTTAACTTTTCACAAAAGAACGATGCTTTATTTTACAGAAAAATACATTAAATCAAAACGGCGGACAATTTCCACATCCGAAAACAGCCGGCAGTGTCATTTCGACACCACTAATTTATTTATGAAAAATGGACGCTATAAATTCTAATTTTACACTATATTGCGTCATTATGCTTTAATTAAGCTTATATTGCTATATTTTTTACAAAAGAACGATGATTTGTGGTAAATTCTGCTTGGTGTCGAAATAACACCAGCAGACATTCTAGGTAAATTGGGCTGTAATTTTTTTAAAAGTCGAATCGCATAATAAAAATTTCTACAGTGTGCTTATTACGTAAAATGATTAAAAGTCATACAATTTGAAGAATATAGGTAAAAAAAAATGTGATTGAGAGATAAAGCGAAATTTGGTTTGGTGTTGAAATGACACCAACGGCCGTTCTAGTGTTAATTAGCGTCCTAAATTTTTCCTAAACATATTTGTGAATGAATAATAATCTGAATAGATGTTGGTAAAAAGGCTTTATAACTTTCCCAAAAAGTTTGAACTCTCCACGTCTCATAGTTTGAGAAAAAGGGCTCTGACAGACAGACAGACAGACACAGGAGTGATCTTATAAAGGTTCCGTTTTTACTTTTTAAGTACAGAACCCTAAAAATCGACGCGAAAGTAAATGAAACGGTAAGGAAAGAAGCTAAGAAAAAAAATCAGGAAGAAAGACGACGATGATTCCGAGGAACTTAGATAAGAAAATAGATTTCTACGCCATAATTAGGGTTTTCGAATCTCCCAGCTACCTAAGCTGCAATTAAGGCTGAAATGCATATAATAAAATGAGCACCGATTACAGGTGTTTAATAAACCGTCACTTCTGAGATGCAGCACAGTTAGATTAATCAGAAATTCTATAAATGTAACAGCGGAGAGAGAAGTAGCTGAAATGCACTGAAAAGAAAATAAATAAATAAAAATAAATGTTGATTTTACAGTATAATACTGGCACCCCAGCTGTCAGTATTATACCGTAAAATTAACAGCAATAAACAGTTACGTTTATTACTGTTAATTTTACGGTATAATACTGAGAGCTGGGGTGCCATTATTGTACTGTAAAATCATCAATATTTTTTTGCAGTGTGTATAAATTTTATATAACATCATATGTTATTAAGCAACTCATCTGCCACAGAAAATGTTATTAAATTTTACAGTTATGTGAATCACATAACTGTGTGACACATTTACTTAACCAGAACAAAGAAAAGTAGTCGGATGAGCCAATCCCAAAACTTTCTTCTATCTCACACGGATTTCGCATACTCTAAAAAGAATCAGCACCAATTTATATCAAGGTCTAACTGAATCTAAATGTTGAACTATATATATTATTTTAAAGGTAATTCAGTTAATCTTTTGTAATCGAGCTGCACCCGATAGAGAAAGATAAAAAAAAAGTTCATGCTTGAAAATTATTTTAAAATCCATAAAAAATTGTAACAATACAAGTAAACAAGTAAATAGACATACAGTTTATAAACACAGTGCATTTGAAAGAGCATTTTTTCCCTATTCGGGGGTGTAAAAATTATAATTGAGCGATGTTTCGAAGTTTAAAAAATTGTAAATAAAAGATAAATTTATTGGTCGCGTGTTGCCATCGTCAATATGACGTCAGCAGTACTCACGGACATGTTTTTAATTTATAATATTTAGATTGTTTTACTTATAGCCTAGTTTTTCAATTGAAAACACGCCGTTATCCATTTTAAATACAAGATGAAACTTAAGAGCCTACACTATAATCACAGGAGAAACCGCTTAAGCTAATGTTAAACCTATGGGAAGGTTATTTTCAAATTTCTCGCTCGCATTTTAATATTTGTATTTTATTTTTATTTATTTATTTTTATTTATTTATTTATTTATTTATTTATTTGGCATGAGGTCGATCTCTAACGTTGTTAGTTTTTACTTTTTCGATGTTTGCTGCAGTTTTTTATAAGGAAGCATTTTCAATTTTGGAACCGGTCGGAACCGGTTCTGAAAGTGAAAGTACACTTACATAAAAAAGCTGGAAATAAAATCGAAAAAGTAAAAACTAACCTCAGCTATCTTATGCAATCAAAATCATTTAAAAATATTAAAATGCGAGCGAGAAATTTGAAAATAACCTTTCCATAGACTTAACATTATGCTTGCGCGTTTCTTCGCGTCAAATATTACAATTCGGAATCTAGGCAAACAGACAGACAGGTTGGAATTGGAGGATACAAGTCATTAAAGAGATACTTATGCATTAACTAAAAAATTCTGTTTTTAACACTTTCCAATTTAGTTGAAAAGTGTTTATGACTTCGGTTTGTCTGGCCGACTGGCCGTCTGCCGTCTGTCCGTGCTCAACTCGTGTAAATAAACTAGGATCGCCCTAAAATTTTTATATTTTATTGTCGTTTACCATAGCATGTTCCCTATTTCAACTGAAGTGTGTATCACGTATAGTTTTTTTACAGGGACAGTCAAAAGTATTCCGTTACATTACAGTCAATTAGGGGAATAATCGTTTAAAGTGCATTTTGATGATGCTGTGTCATTTAAAACATGATGGAATTGATATATAATTATGAAGCGCATTAAAACATGCTTTTTGGATAATATGCGGTGCAAAGCATTAATTATTCATTTACAGGGTCAAACAAAATAATTCTGTTGGTGAAAAATCATTTGCAGTGTAATTTAGTGATATTTCACTAAGGACACACAAAATATATTGATTACAGTCCATGTGCAATTTTTACAGTCTGTGTGTGATATGTGCGTTTTCAACTTTGGTTCACATTTTTAAGTTTAACTAAATTTTTTCATAGTACGTGCGTGTTTATAAACTCGCTTGATCATATACAGGGCTACACAAGGGAGTTCGTAAATATTACAGACTATATGGGAGCGAATTGCTTATGGGTAGTTTTTAATTGAGTTTACGCATTTTTCTGCTGAACTATATTTAGTAAACTAATAGAAGTTTGTGGAATATAAATAAATTCATATACAAGACTACGCAAAGAAAAGTCCCATTTTTCTTTACGGTTGGTAATTGCTGCGAGTGAGTTTTAAGTTTCCTTTTAGCTTAATATGTGGTGTGTACAAAAGTCTTCAGAAAATATACTGGGCTGTACAAAAGATTTTGAGTGCATTTCCATCAATTGGCGAAAATTGCTAAATGTAAATATTCTAACAGAACTAAATTTTATCATACTATTTATCCACATCTATTCATCATATGCAGGGCTGCACAAAATAATTCGACTACTCTTTTGACACTGGAAGGTAATTTCGAAAGCTGTATTTTTCATTGTGTTATACGTTTTCTAAACTGTTTATTTACATATCTTCTTTCACCTTATTTAATGGTGTTACAGTTTATTTAATGGTTACAGTTTTCTGGCTGAGTTGGAAAGTGTTTCATAATCTATGCTTGACGCATAATCTTTCGTTCTTGTTTATTATTAACTCAAACTTGTCTCTTAAAGCGTTATTGCAAAATACGAAAACGCAAAAAGCTATACCTGAAGTAATGTGATGATTTTTTTTTTTAAATACTCTTCGAACGCCGGCAGAAATCTTAAAAGTATACCAAAAATAACTCATTGGTCATCAAAGATTATATCTTTGGAATTACTAGTAATTTAATAATTAGAGAATAAACAATCCACAAAGTACGTGTTTAATGTAAAACGAGCAGGGAAGACCAAGCTATGCTGGGTCAAAATTATCTTTGAGTTCAAATATCCGGATGCATGACCAAAATCACCCACTAATCAAATTTTCTCAAACATGTGACCTAGCCCAACAGTCTTCTCGTGCCCCAAAACCATAGGAAGCAAAATTTAGTCTAAATAATCTGAGCCGTTTTTAAGATAAAATAGCTTGACCCATAATGACCCATGACTAAAATGACCCACTAATTGAATTTTCTCGAAAATGAGACCTAGCCCAACAGTCTTCTCGTGCTCATAAACCATAGGAGGCAAAATTTAGTTTAAATAGTCTGAGCCATTTTTAAGATAAAATAGCCTCACCCATAATGACCCATGACCAAAATGACCCACTAAATCAAATTTCTCGAACATGTTACCTAGCCCAACAGTGTTCTCGTGCCCGAAAACCACAGGATGCAAAATTTAGTGTAAATAGTCTGAGCCGTTTTTAAGATAAAATAGCTTGACCCATAATGACCCATGACCAAAATGACCCACTAATCGAATTTTCTCGAACACATGACCTAGTTAAACAGTCTTCTCGTGCCCGAAAACCATAGGATGCAAAATTTAGTGTAATTAGTCTGAGCCGTTTTTAAGTTAAAATAGCTTGACCCATAATGACCCATGACCAAAATGACACACTAATCGAATTTTCTCGAACATGTGAGCTAGCCCAACAGTCTTCTCGTGGCCGAAAACCAGAGGATGCAAAATTTAGTGTAAATAGTCTGAGCCCTTTTTTAGATAAAATTAGCTTGACCCACAATGACCCAAAAATGACCCATTAATAGAATTTTCTCGGACATGTGACCTATCCCAATGATTTTGTCGTGCGCGACACTCGTAGGATACAAAGTTTAATCAAAATCGTTAGAGCCGTTTTTTAGATAAAAGTAACTTAACCCAGGTTGACCCAAAAATGACCCACTAATCGAAAGTTCTCGAACATGTGACCCAGCCCAATAGTCTTCTCGTGCCCGAAAATGGTAAGATACAAAATTTAGTCAAAATCGTTTGAACGGTTTTTTAGATAGAATTAGCTTGACCCTGACCCTTGATGACCCAAAATGACCCACTAATCGAATTTTCTCGAACACGTGACCTAGCCCAATGGTTTTCTGGTGCCCCAAAATGGTAGGATACAAAATTTCGTCAAAATCGTTAGAGCCGTTTTTAAGATAAAATTTGCATGCATATATATATATATATATATATATATATATATATATATATATATATATAACCACACACAAGATTTGCTCGTATTAGAATATATGATAGACTGGATTTTAAGACATAAAAAATGAATAGGTATTAATAAAACTTGGCTCGTGTCAGTGACGAACTGCCCCACCAGTGGCTGAGAGGTTCTGCTCTCGAAGCTGGTAGACGGGAGGTGCTGGGTTCGATCCCAATCGTGCCCGTCGGCCTAATCGTTCGGAGTTTTCGTGGTTTTCTTCGAGCCATGGATTTACCCATGCGTAAATACGGGTTAGGTTCCCTTAGAAAGACCCGCAGGAAGGGCACTCCCCCCGGGTCTATATCCCAAGTGTAGATAATTGGCCGTCAATAATCAACCCAACCCAGTCACGAACTATGTCTCTGGAGGGAGGGTGAAATATGGTAAAGGGCTGCTATGCTTATGCGATATAAAAACATGAAAGGAATTTTGTACTTCAATCTTTTATGACTGAACTCAAATTTAAATAAATATTGTATGCCATATTCGCAAGTTCCGTTTTACTCATTAGTGAACGAAATTTCCAAGCATTCTTATTTAGACACCAAAAAAATGGAACAGCGTTTCCTATTTTTCAATAAAGCAAATATTTTCGGAAACATTTCCACATGATAATGGACCGCAAGACTTACGCGATGTAGTAATATAAAAAGAA
Source organism: Maratus michaelseni (assembly GCA_963931845.1). Lineage (NCBI taxonomy): Eukaryota > Metazoa > Arthropoda > Arachnida > Araneae > Salticidae > Maratus > Maratus michaelseni. The sequence continues at coordinate 68,611,547 of OZ007599.1, read as the reverse complement.
TTTTGTACTTTCATCATTTATAACTGTACTCAAATTTAAACTTATTATTGTATGGCATAAGTGCACGAAATTTGCAAGCATTGTCATTTTGACACCAAAAAATGCAACTGTGTTTCCCATTTATCTATAAAGCAAATGATATTTCAGAAAATATTCCCAAACTTGGCAGTTTGAGCCAATTTTCGAGGCAGAACAGTCAGGAAAAGATAGCCTTGGATTATATAATTCATTATAACTGAGGATATATAAAGCTTCTAGGTAAAACAACGTTCAATTATGAGGCACTCACAGTATAGTATCTACAAATTCTATGCTTTTATATTTAAGTTGGAAATTTATACGTCAAACGCGACAAATGAGGTGCCTTCGTAACTATAACTAGTTTTATAAATATTCAGATCTTGGTGAAGTGTAATAAACCAAAATGTGTCATAAGTGTCAACAAACCAACGGCGTGAAACGCAAAATGTACACCCGCAACCACAAAGCAACCATAGAAAAAATATGTCTCATTTAGTGAAACAGCCTCACAGGCAAAAGACGGACTAACGGCCATCGAACAAGCCTCACCCATTAGTGCGTCAAGTTCTTCAAATAACTAACCAACTAAGTTGCACACAAAACCAAATAGTGATAACAGCCATTAGGATTCAATGGACTGATCGCAAAAAGCGCATTCACGTAACAATCAATATGATAAATACCCAATGTAAAGCAAGGGAAGAAAAGTGAAAAAATATATAAGTGACAAAAAGCAACAGTGTGCAACTACAAAGATAGTGACAACTACCAGCGACAAAAGTCGCAATGTGACAAATTACCGAAAGTGACAAGAAAAAAAGGCGAAAAATTCGCAATATGACCAATTCCAAGAAAGTGACAAACAGTACCAGATACAAGATAGTGACAACAAGATAAAAACAATGACGAGCATAGCCCAACAGGTTCAAGCCTATAAAAGTGGCAAAAACCTTAATAGAAAGTAAACAAATGCAAAAAAGAGACTAGCCCACAAAAGCGGCGATAACCATGACAACGACAAACCACCATGATAGAGACAAGCCAATTTAAACGGCAAAAATCACACACTGTAAACAAGATACGAGCAATATCGCACGAAAGGAGATCAAAACACCAGCGATATCCTAAATAACAATGTCAGTAAGGTATAAAATAACTGAAGGTACAAATAAATAATAAAGGCAGTTAGCAGTATTTTTTTAGAATTAGAAATAATTAAAGTTTGTAGTTAAGGAATAAAATCCAAGTTCGTCCCCCCTGTAAACTGTCAGGTAACTTTAGTATTATCTCTAATTTTTAGTACATATTAGTTAAGCAATTTTTATTAGCAATATTTAACTTAAAACTAAGCTTTTCAACTCCTCCACCAGCTATGTTAGTGTTAGTGTAATATTTGTTCACAAAAACCTTACAACAATGTCATATAAGTGAAATTATTATCGTTAACAATTTAATTGTAGTTATAATTAATAACAATCTCTCCTACCCATGTGCGCAATCACACCAACCCTGTAAGGACAGATTGCGCAAAACAGCTTTCTTGGTTTTATTACAACTGTTCTGTAAAATTACACATAACAGCAAAATAGCAATGGAAATGCATAAAAAACTAATGAAGTCAAATTTATTCATGGATAGTTTAGCAAAAAAATCATATTTAGACTTTTTATTATTATTCTATTGAATTCTGCGCAGACTCTCCTAGCGTTACCTTATGGGTTTTTTGTCTGTTTTCTCAAAAAGCCCCCCCCCCCCACCTGTACCCCTCCTTCGTTCGATTTTGCCCATTAACGAATTTGATGGAGATTTGATGTCCCTTGATTTTATGTATCAGTTTGGAAGAAATTTGTGCAGGATTATTGAAGTTATCGTGTCCATAAAAATATTATATGTATATATAAAGTTTTGAACTGGGGGTGGTTTTGGGTCCTGGGAGTCATGATCGGCGTAGATCTGCAAACATTTTCCAGAAATTCCAACATAGGGGAGAATGTAATAGATAGTTTTTCTTACAAAATCTACCTAAAAGCATACCTCAATCGAAAACGCATTTCCAGAAATTAACGCTCCAAAACAGTACTGTAACCGAATTATTGTGTGTGTCAATGTAAATAAACGTTGAATATTATTCAGACTCTATTCTATAGTAAGAATCTTGTAGCGCACCGCAGTGATGTATATCAGTTTCAAAATGTATTAAATAGTGTAACATCATTAAAATACACTGCAAACATTTTTCCCCATATACAATAATATAACAGGATTATTTTGAATGACACTGTAAACAATCTATAAGTGCTACACACTTCGTTTTCAATACCGTACATGCGAAGGTAAACTTAAATATTATATAACAATTACATGGCAATCCGAATATATTTACTCGAGTCAGTTTGAGCAGACAGGAGGTCAGGCAAAACCAAAGTCATAAAATTACTTGTCAACTATGCATTGAGTTTAATTCTTGCAATGTAATCTGCATTAAGCTCTTTTTTCGGTCTAAAAGAAAATTTTAATCATGAAAAGTATCGTGAAATCAGGAGTGGTATATTTTATGAAAGCAAAATATTATTTCTTTGCGATGAAATAAAATTCCAACCATCGAAACTTTTTAAATTCATATTGATTTTCAGGTGTAAAAAAAAAATGAAGTCTAACTGTAATATTTCATGTAAATATTTCTTGATGCTTGTTGAGAAAAGTAATTTAAGTCACTTACCATTTCGTTATAATTCATCTGTATGAAAATTTATTTGAAAATAGTATAGTAATCATGCGTGTACTTGTGTACGATAACATTTACACTTTACTGTGATTTTCTATATTGTTTAATAATACATGTATTAAGCATTGTAAAATATTTTAAATATAAGTATAGAGTATATTTCATGGTTTATTTATTTTAGATCAAAACTTACATTTAAAGGTGCCAGGGTCAAAATTTTATTTTCTTTATTCATAGGCTTTTTATAATGATGTAAAGTGATAATGCTGTGTGTTTTAATGATGCAATCTTTCTATACATATATTATTTTTCAGATAATTTTTTTGAAAGATTTGATATTTTGTTTACAAAACTTTATTTTGTTTCTAACCTCATTCACTAAATTATCATTTATTAATAACATTAAACAATAAAATTTACAATATATTAATGAAAACAGAAACAAAAATAATCTTGGATATTTATTTATTTACATTATTTTTCTTAATTATCCCTCTCGACTGTTGAATAAATATTTGTGACGTCGGTTGAAATTGATCTATTGTACGTTACTACGCAGCGATCATTTCTTCAATGCTTTTCTCGTTTAATAGCATGGTGTCGAAGACGTAATTTTTATTTTAATTAATGAAATAACTAATAAATCAGTAAAACATCATTAAAAATACATTAAACGTAGAATTAAACATCACTTGATGAGATAACAAGCACGTGTAATGCATTTGGGATCAAGTGAGTGTGACGCCACGATCATGCATTTTTGGCGTTAAATCCTATAGTTTGGCGATAGTTTTTTTTTTCTTTTTTAATGGAAAATGGTCGATGGGATAAGGGCTCAGTACCGAAATTCTTACAAATCGTATGGAATTGAAGGGCACTGGTATTTAATTTGTTTGAAAATACGATTACCATTTCTCAAACTTTGATGCTGAGAAACAAGCGAGTAATAGTCTAGGCAGGGTGTATATGGCAGATGCCATTTCTTCATTACAAGTAAATACAAAATATATTTTTATTTGTATACATGGTGGTTAAGCGTAAAACTTGCGCCTGTGGAAATGAAGTTATGCTTAGCTTGAAATGAATTTTTACATTGATAAAAGTAAGAAAAAAAAATATGATTGTGTCAACATCACATAATTTTAACTGATATTTTCAATTCTTAATTATAAAGAGTAGAATTGGGGCCTTTATTGCTTGCTTCATTTTGATTGCATACCTTGATTACATGTTACCAATTACTTTTTTTTAAATTATAGGTTAGAGGATTTCATTTATTAATAAAAAATTCACAAAAGTAAAGGATTTCAGGAAAATTAAAATGTACGGTAAGTGTTATGGTAAAAAAAAAAAAAAAAAAAAAAAGTTTGAAATAAGATTGTTTTTTGAGTGAGAATAAATAATGTAAGACTAATATTTTTATGGGAATAATTTTTGTAGGTTCATTATAAGTTCATTTAACAGTTCCTTATGAACGGCAAAGTCCTATTTCTTTCACTGTGTTATTTCTCTGTCGATGCCAAAAAAATGGTAGTCTACTTTTGGACGCCAGCCAAAGCCCAGTGTGAATTTTTAGAAATGTATAACGATTGTAACAACAAACGGCGCTATCGCTTTCGCTTTTATCGCGCTTATATCACTTCTAAATACCGTACAATTACAAATTTTACATCATCAATTAGAAAAATGTTAACTTTCGAATGAAATGTATTTGAAAACTGCCGCTTAATTTAACGACATTTTAAATAATTTACATCCATGAATTATTTTTCAAATTTATCTCAATAATGGCCACCAGTTTAGTTCAATAATTCACAATAACCCCTGGGAAAGTTGCCACAATTGGAAATTGATTTCCCTAACCAACATAAAAAGTGAAAATAATTATAATAAAAAAAAATCCCTGACGGCTCGGCCTACAGGCACAGGTAGATTTCGAAGACGCAGAACGAGGGGCGTCTGTTTATTGGGAACTACAGAAGAAATACCTATTTGCTATGATGCGGCAGTTGGGACCGCCCACTTCAAAATATACCTGTGCCTGTAGGCGGAACCAGCAGAGATTTTTGTGTTTTTATTTTTATTTTTTTATGCTGCAAGAGTTGGTCCTATAAAAAACTTGTCATTATAAAAGTTTTAGATAATACTAAGAAGATTTATAATACATTTAAGCGGATTTGATTTCTTGTGAATTGACGAAGTTATGAATTTTTTCTTCTAAAACCTCTTATTTCCCCCACCCCTTGGGGGCATTTTTGATGAAATCAGAAATCTGTCATACATACATTTTTGGCCCTTTTCTTAGAAGTATTAATAACTTTAAACGGATTCGATATGTATCATAATTAAGAAGTTATGCGTTTTTTACTGTTTTCACAAAAAGCCCCCCCCCCCGCCCCTTGGTTCGATTTTGCCCACTAACGAACTTGACCGAGATTTTATGCCGCTGAATTTTATGTATCAGTTTGGAAAAGATTTGTGAAGAATTATGGAAGTTATCCTGTCCATAAAAAAGTGATATAGATAGATAGATAGATAGATAGATAAAGTTTTGAACTGGGGGTGTTTTGGCGCTCTATAGAAGTCATGATCGGTGTAGATATGCAAAAAATTTTCAGAAATTCCAACTTAGGGGAGAATGTAATAGGTAGTATTTCTTACGAAATCTACCCAAAACACACAAGACACGGTCACAGCACGGGAAAGATAACGTAACTTTTAAAACAGAAGAACACAAACTAAGTGCTTAAAATTACTATTCAATTTTACCGCGGTGGTTCAATTTCTACACGCAAAGAAATAATTTGGCAAAAATGCAGCTGAATAAAAATACAATTTTAAAAGACATGAAAGATAAGGTATAATTTTATGGCAACTTTGCAGGAAATCTTCATCCCTTTGCGGCACTAATTTATCTACTCTGATATGTCTAAAAAATCGTTTCCTGGGAGGCTCTGCTTCTAAATTCGAAGCCACCATAAGTGTATAACGTCTAATTACAACATTTTACCTTTTCCGCACGCCAGAATCAAATATGTCGATTATTCTTTTGCTTTGAGCATCTAAAAGGGTCACACGCGCAACTCTGCTATTAAGTATGAGATCTGTCTATTCAAATAATTTCTTCCTTTGACTGCCATGTGATGATTAAAAAGAAATCATCACAATTCACAAGTACTTGGAAACTGAGACCTAATGGTCGGTGCACCAAAAGTGTGCAACTGGCGTTTCCCGAAAGCTCATGAACGAAGTGTCACTGCTGGAATGATTGATGACGTGTCAAAAATGACCATGAAATACCCATAGACCTGAAATACCCCGAACTGAAAAGAACCAGTTCACTCTCCCTTAATAAATTACATCCATTTGCAGGACAGCAATTTGCAGCTAGAGCCTCTACAATTATAGGAGCCCGATTTGCAGCCAGAGAGAATTATGCGGTCAGAAAGAGAAAGAGAAAGTGTGGAACTCTTCCGTCTTCGAATATGGAGTGCTGAAATAATACAAGCTATAAGCATTATAAAATATTTTCTGATAATTTCGAACATCAAATATAGATGCAGTCAGCCTTCTGTTCTGTAGCAAGAGAGGTGCCTAAATTTTTAATGGGAACTTGTAGCCTAAAACTTCCCTTCGGAGAAACGCACACACAATCTCACGATACGCGAGGATCACCAATAAAATAATAATCAATAATATCCAAAATAATTTAAAACAAGAACGAAAAATCATGCATCCGACATAGATTATGAAACACTTTTCAACACTAATATAATATTATTAATATATTTTTTTTCATACGATGAAATGATATAGTTAAATAAGCAATTTAAACATCTCTGACCACTCGGCCTACAGGCACAGGTAGATTTCGAAGCGCCTGTTTATTGGGAATTGAAGAAGAAATGATCTTTTTGCCGTGATGCAGCAGTTGGAACCGCCCTCTTCGAAATCTACCTGTATCTGTAGGCAAAGCCGGTAGGGATTTTTTTTGCTGTAAGCGTTGGACCTATAAAAATCTTGTCAATATAAAAGTTGTAGATAATATTAAGAGAATTTATAATAAATTTAATTGAATTTGATATTTTGTGAATTGACGAAATTATGATTTTTTTTTTCTTAAACCCCTATTTCCAACGCCTCTTGAAGCCGTTTTTAATGATACTAAAAATCTGTCATACATAAAATTTCGGCTCTTTTCTTAGAAGAAATAATAACTTTAAATGGATTCGATACGTATCATAACTAAGAAGTTATGGAGTTTTTTCTGTTTTCACAAAAAGCCCCCCATTTCCCAACCCTTTGTTCGGCTTTGCCCATTAACGAACTTGACCGAGTTTTTATACCCCTTGATATTATGTATCAGTTTGGAAGAGATTTTTGCAGCATTAGTGAATCGTGTCCATAAAAAAGTGATATAGTTAGATAGATAGATAGATAGATAGACAGATACATAGATATAAAGTTTTGAACTGGGGGTGGTTTTGTGTTCTGGGAGTCATGATCGGCGTAGGTCTGCAAAAAATTTTCAGAAATTTCAACATAGGGAAGAATGTAATAGGTAGTATTTCTTACGAAATCTACCTAAATAAACCTCTGATAAATCATAAGCTCAGATTATCCATAAGATAGAGCATTCTGGCGCTAAACTGAATTATGCCAACAAAAAAAACCCATTTATATTTACTTAAAATTGATGCCATGTTGAACACGTTGATGTATGTGTTGTATCAGAATATGCTAGGAATTGTATTTTATTATTTTTTTAAAGATCCATTGGGTATTTCATTGTATAAGAGGGAAAAGATCCCGACTTTGGAAAAGGGATAATCACCCTGATTAAAGAAAGGAACCGAAAAACTATACAAATAAATTACACTTGAAAACATTAAAAATCTGCCCCATCTGCAGATTCTATACTATTATTGTAAAAAAAAAATTATCTATCTTTACATAACAATTGATTAGCATAAAACAATGGATGCGTTTTAGAAAATATGGATTTGAAAACGAACAATGATTAATGAGGACATTTAAAAAATGTTTATTTAAACATTTTAAAACATGTTTTAACTTCGAATTTCGATGGTGCCTTTGGGCAGATGTCATGCATATGCGCATAGGAGCTCACTCGGTTGCATTATCACAGGAGGCGAGATGTGTGCTTTATTTACTATGTTCTTTTATTTACTGAATAGGATGTGGGCGTAGGAATATACTATTTGTATTATACTTCATAGGTCCATTAAATTTTCTTTCTTGGAGTGGTGAATATGGCGGTAATGTCGAACTGATTTGCATTACACAGTTGTTTACGGATTGCTTGTTTGGAGTTTGCATCGAAAGTAGTACTGTATTTCACTGGCGGTGGGAGGAGGGGGGGGGGCTAAAAAATTGAAACACTATTTCATATTCTCCCTCTCCTAAATAATAAAGCAGCTTATTTTATTGATATTGTTACAGTAATTGTTTTCCGTCAAGTTTTGACGGGTTCCATCTAGTAATTCAGTTATTTCTCTTTTTAATATTCACGCGAGAGTATATTTTTTATTACGCAATTTTCTACATTTACTGGTTTTAGTTTTAACACGTGATCATTTAATTATTATTTTAAAGTTTTATTTCTGTTTTTAATAGTCACATTTCTTAATTGAAAGGAAATATTATTATGTGCGCTATTTTACAAATTGACAACAATTCAAATAATAGATTTTATGAAATATGAAATAAATCTTCATCAAAATAATAAAAATTTTGAATTAAAAATTCAAATATAACCTCAAGAAATTACTCAAATTAAAAAAATAATTGCAGTCTACACACCGCAAGCGCATACTTTTCTTTGATATAAAACTTCTTTAAGAGAACTATTTTGACCAACTTTAATATTAAATATCTCTTAAAATAATTCTTCGATTTAAACACTGTCCGATTCAGCGTGTTTATCGAACATTTCTCTATAAAACTACTAATTTTCAAAATTTTATATGCAATAGGTTTCTGGATATTAGTCCAGAAAGACTTTAAGGCACAAAATCTTCATTGACAGCGGCGGCTGCGGCGGCGGTGGTACCTTTTTAGGTAGATTTCGTAAGAAATAATACCTATTACATTCTCACCTAAGTTGGCATTTTTGAAAAGTTTTTGCAGATCTACGCCGATTATGACTCTTAGAATCCAAAATTTTGCACAAATCTCTTCCAAACTGATACATAAAATCAAGGGGCATAAAATCTCGGTCAAATTTGTTAATGGGCAAAATCGAACCAGTGGGGGGGGGGGGGGGGTTAACAGAAAATAACCTGTAATTTCTTAATTATGATACGTATCGAATCCGTTTAAAGTTATTATTACTTCTAGGAAAAGGGCCGAAAATTTATGTATGACACATTTTTAATATCTTTAAAATTGGCCCCAAGGGGGGGGGGAAGAGGGATTTTTTAAGAAAAAATCACAACTTTCAATTCACAAGACATCAAATCCGCTTAAATTTATTATAAATCCCCTAAATATTATCTAAAACTTTTATATTGAAAAATTTTTTTTATAGGACCAACCCTTATAGCAAAAAAAAAAAAAAAAAAAAAAAAAAAAAGTCTCTGCTGCCTCCGCCTGCTTAACAAGTTAGGTTTCGAAGTGGGCGGTTCCAACTCCCCATCATGGTAAAAAGGTAATTTCTTCCGTAATTCCCAACAAACAGATGTCCACGGTCTGCGTCTTCGAAATCTACCTGTGCCTGTAGGTCGAGCCGCCAGGTATTTTTTTAATACAAGGAGATTGAAATTTTAAACTTATTTATTTTTTGATATAACTCATGAACCACTTGCCCGATTGCATTACTTCTTTTTATTGAGTGCAGAAAATATTTCTGGTTAATTCATCCTCAGGATTTATAAATATATTAGTAAACAAGAAAGCAAAATCATGCATCAAGTATAGATTGTGAAACACTTTCCAACACTTCCAGAATACGTTAACAAATCTTCGCTGTTTAATAAGGTAAATAAGATACCTAAGTAAACATTTTAGAAAACGCAAAACACATTTAAAAACCAGATTTCGGCAATTACAGGCCATAGCCAGAAGAATATTCCAATACTTTTGTGCAGTCCTGTATATAACCTATAGGTCTGTATATACTCTATATAGTATGCTACAATTTAGTTGTAAGAAAACACATAACACAGTTGAATATTTACCTTCAGCAGTTTCTACCTATAGACGGAAACATATTTGAATTCTTTTGTACCACTCGGTATATTACTGTATATGATTTATAACATTTATACATACCACATAATACACACAAATTTAGTTAAACGAATACCTAACTGTAAGCGCACTTCCAGAAACTTGGCCCGGCCCAGCCGGTGTAAAAACTAAAAGTTTATCCCGGCCCGTTTATGATTTTCCAGTTCACGGCCCAGCACGGCCCGTTCAAAAATCAGTAAATACAGACCCGCCAATTCTGCAAAAAAAAATTCGATTTTTCTTAACATATACTTTAGGTTCTTTTAATGAATACTGCATACATATTTATGGGAAATTTTTAAAGTATATTTTATACTAGCCGGTCTTCGCCCGTCTAGCCGGTCGCTTCTGAGTGGGGCGCAAACACATTCTGCAGCGTACTGTCTTGACTTCCCTTGGGGCCCAGAAATTGCATTTTACACGCAAACAGAGAAATTTAAGTAAAATACTTTATTTTAAACTATACGAAAATATCTAAATAATACATATATATATATAAGCACGTAAATAAATATTTCGTGACATTAATAATATTTTTTCCATAATCCCTCTGACAAAATACTACTGGGCTTGTGCGTATTTATCTAAGATGAGCGGAGAGCTTTCAGATGAAATGAATAAAAAATGGGTTTGTCTAAGATAAATGGCGATCATTGAAAATGGGTATTGTCACGCGGATAAATTATTAATGAGGTGATCAAAATTACGGGGCCCTGTGTATTTCTCAGCCATACATCGTTAATGCAGTGATCACTATAACGTGGTTCAGTTATTTTGCGTGCATAAATCATTAAAATGAAATAATTTTAACAGGACCTATTCGGTTGCATGCTTGTAATCTGACTATTACGGTAATCACCATAAATCATCCTTGTGCATACCCTAGCCCATAAATATGGCAATCAGTATTTAAATCGCAATTTTTTACTTTCAAAAAATGTATTTTGAAAAAAGGTGGAAGTGTAATATTTTGTTTAAAATTTTAAATCTGATCGCTAAAAGACAAAAATTGAAAAAAAAAATAAAAAATTATAAAATGGGAAATTACAAAATATATTCTTTGGAAAAAATGTCACACAAAATATATAATAAAAAATCAGCAATTGTTCTCTCTTTCGTCTAATCTTCCGCAATCGGTTTGCAGCCGATGTTTTCCACAAACTCTCTAGCTCTAAAATCGCTGAAATACATAATTAACTATTTTTTTTGTAGATTTGTAAAGCGAAGTTTTATATTCTTACTTAAAACTGCTGCTGAGATATGGCACAATTACCTAAAGCTTTCGACGCACAGTGTGACCCCCTTGATGGTTTATTACATAAAATTGCTGAAGTACATATTTAACTATTTTTTAGTACGTGTGTTATCCTAAATTTCAAGCTCCTAACTATTACTGAGATATGGCAAAATGACATAAAAAATTCGACCCCAATTTGACCCCCTTTAGTGGCTAAATTTCTAAAATCGGGGAAATACATGTTTAACTATTTTTAACCCTCTAAGCGTGTGGAACGTTATATTCCGTTCACTAAGCTCCAGATTTCACTGTAATATATGCAATGTTTAAGATAATATAATTCTATAGATTTAATGAATTTTCAAAACATTGAAGAATGATTAATACTCTCATGGGCTACATTTATATTTGTAATTAAGTTTTATTTATAATGCTGAAAGAATCATATTTTTTAGCATTTAAAACAAAATGCAGAGAAAACAACATTACAATTTTACCCTTTTTCAAAACGCTCAGAGGGTTAAGTAGATTTGTTATCCTGAATCTGTGATTTCAAGCTCCTAACTAGAAATGCTGCTAAGATATGGCTAACATTAAAAATGACCTAAAAGTTTTTACCCCCATTTAGCTTTCTTAATGGGTGAATTTCTAATTGCTGAAATACGTGTTTCATTATTTTTATACCAGATTTGTTATCCTGAATTTCACGCTCTTATCAAAACTACTGAATAGATATGGTGAAAAGGTGAAATCATTCAAAATTATCGACCCCCATTTAACCCCCTTAGTAGTTAAACTAAAATACATGTTTGTCTTTAGTAGATTTGTTATCCCGAAATTCACGCTCTTACCCAGAACTTCTATTGAGAAATGGCAAAATGACATAAAACATTCCACCCACTATTTAAACACTCTTATTGGCCGAATTTCTAAAATCACTGAAATACTTGTTTAATTATTTTTTAAGGAGGTTTGTTATCCTGAATTGTTCACGTTTTTTTCTGAAACTGCTGATGAAATATGGTAAAAGGTGAAATCACCGAAAATTTTCGACCCTTCATTTAACCCCCTTTGTAGTTGAATTTCTAAAATTGCCTGAAATGCATGTTTAACTATTCTCTAGTAGATTTATTATCCCGAATTTCACGCTGCTAACTATAACTTCTACTGAGATATGGCAAAATGGCGTAACACATTTGACCCCCTTTTACCCCCCCCCCCCCCTTAGTTTCTGAATTTCTAAAATCGCTGAAATACGTGTTTAACTATTTTTTTAGTAGATTCGTTATCCTGAGTTTCATGATTCTACCTATAATTTCTACTGAGATATGGCAAAATGACTTAAAATATTTGACCTCCTATTTAACCCCCCCCCTTAGTTGCTGAATTTCTAAAATTGCTGGAATACATGTTTATCTATATTTTTTCTAGATTTGTTATCCCGAAGTCCGAGCTCCTAACTAAAAATGCTGCTAAGATATGACAAACAGACAAAATGACCTAAAACTTTCGACCCCCCATTTAACTCCCTTAATGGATGAATTTCTAAAATCGCTGAAATATGTGTTTAATTATTTTTAGTAGATTTGTTATCCTGAATTTCACCTTCCTACCTAAAACCTCTGCTGAGATATGGCAAAAACGCGAAATGACTAAAAACTTTCAACTCCCCCATTAAACCCCCTTAGTGGTTAAATTTTTAAAATCGCTGAAATGTGTGTGTAACTAACATTTAGTACATTTGTTATCCTGAATTTCCCGTTTTTATCTAAAACTGTTGTTGAGATATGGTAAAATGTAAAATCACCGAAAATATTCGACACCATTTAACCCACTTACTGGTTGGATTTCTAAAATCGCCTGAAATACATGTTTAACTATTCTTTAATAGAATTTTTATCCCGAATTTCACGCTCCTACATAAAACTTCTGCTGAGATATGCCGAAACGACAAATTTATCTAAAACTTTCGACCCCCCATTTAACCCTCTTAGGGTGTGAATTTTCAAAAATATTTTCTTAGTGGGTGCTTAGATTGTGTAAAGAACATGTCTTCCAAATTTCATTGTTCTAGGATCAACAGTTGAGGCTCGGCGTTGATTATGAGAAAATAAAGCTACTCTTTTATAAGTATAGATTACTATGTTTGCAAGCCATATAATACAGAAGAGTAACATTATTGATCACTTAGACTGTTAGACTATTACATTCAAATAAAGACATTAAAAAAATTAATGTAGCTTAAACTAAAAGAAAAAGATTGTTAAAAATATCATAACTTTTGTTGCTGTATAATAACAAAAAAATCCTTCCGGCCTCTATCGGGAGGAAAAGGTAGCTTTCATAGTTCATGTTTTTAAAAATTCAACTCATTTTACTCAAACACCCGAAGCAAAAAGGCTTAGAATTCAATTATAAAAAATTTCAATCCCGGTTTTCATTAATACTGAATTCGAATGCGAATTTTAGCATGAGAATTACAGCATAACAAAAATCAGTTTGTTTCAAAATGTCAACCGCCCTAGAATTTCAAACTGCCATATCTCTGCCATTTTTTAAGATAAAGCCAAAGCAAACAATGTTCCGGAATTCTTGTATCACGATCTAATACTTACCGAAAACAATTTTTTCAATTTATAATAGTTTTGTACAACATTTAAAATTTTTAAAATTAAAATTTTTTTTAACTGGCCGCCATTTTGAAGCAAGATGGCGGATGAAGCTGACCAACGAACTCGGTCGAGACCTTGGTATGTCCTATACCTATGCACACATATACACTATACCTATGGATCACATCCAAATCGGTTCATAAATAAGAGAGTTACAGCATGACATATGTCTGATATATATATTTAATCTTGTTGTATTTTGAACTTTATCATTATATTTCACAGTTTTTTCCTCTTTTTTATGGGTAAGGATTCTTGCTTTTATAATATTGTTTTTATTTTTTGAGCTTTATGATTTTTTCGGTTTATTTCTATATTTTGGTGTGGTAGTCTCAAAATCATATTCTTTAGCAATGTTATGGCTAATATGATGATGAAACCACACATTTTATCTGTGGTAATTTAGGCATTTGGACCTGAAGATTCTGTCTAAATTCCACAAATTTAATTTTTTCAAATTTTTATTTAATTTGCTCTTCTTTTCTTTTCTTTCTTTTTTTTTTTACTATGTCTATTGTATCTATATTCAGAGTGATGGGGGAACACTATTGTTGTCAATTAATTATTACATTCTAATTCATAATTTCATAGTTTTTGTTGGTGTTTCGGTAATGTTTCATTAATGGATATATATATATATATACAGTAAGACCAAAAGTGTGGACATTTTTTGAAAGTTTCATGTTTTTCAATTTTGTGTGCTTGTAGAATATATTAATTTTCACTTAAATACAAACGTTTATATATCAAATTGAAGGTAATTTAATGTTGAATTTAATAATAAAAACAGTATTACAATATCTGTATTACAAAAAAGTTATGCAACTAATAGTAAGATCTATCTTAGATTTGCATTTTTTTTAAAGTGATACTTACACAATCAATACTTAGTAGGATAACCATTATTTTTTAAGACAGCTTCACAGCGTCTTTTCATCGAGTGAACGAGTGTTTGGAGTTCATCTTTCGTAATCACATGGTGCCAAGAATCAATTATAGCTTCAATAAGTTGTCTTTTATTGGATGGACGTTTTTTTTCGTACAAGAATTTTAAAACGTCGCTACAAATTTTCAATTGGATTGAGATCAGGGCTGTTTCCTGGCCATGGTAATATATCTATGCCTTTATTTTGAAACCATGCTTTGCATACTTTTGCTGTGTGGCATGATGCTGAATCCTGCTGAAAAACAAATAGTGCGTTGTTTTGGGGAAGGAATCCCTGATGGAAGGTATCAATTTTGGTTCCAGGACAGTTTCGATGTATTTTTTGGCATTCAGGATGCCATCAATCACTTGAATTCGGCCCACACCATCTGCAGACATACATGCCCAAATCATGACATTTGTTGGTTTTTTTGTAGTTGCTTCAATGCAATCAGGATGAAGTGCTTCTCCTACTCTACGTCTCACGTATTTTCTACCATCACTACCAAAGAGCGATATTTTACTCTCATCGCTCCAGATTACTTGCTTCCATTGATTTTCTGACCATTTAATGTGTTCTTTTGCCCACTTAACTCGTTTTTCACGTTGCTTTTGATTTAAATATGGTTTTTTCCTTGGAATTCTAGCTTGTATTCCAAATCCTGATAACCTTCTTTTTATTGTTTTTGAACTTACTGCAATACCCGCTGCATTCATTTCACATCTAACGGCATCTGATGAAATTTTTCAATCTTGAAAGCATAGCCGTTTAATTTTTCTATCGGCAGTAGCATTTGTGCATTTTTTTTGCCTGATTTTGCCTTATTTTCCAATGATTTCGTTTTTTCATAACGTAAACAGAACTTTCGTACACCACAACAAGTCACTGAACCACCAACTTGTCTTGCAATTTCAGCATAAGAGAGGCCATTTTCTCTCAATGTGACAATTCGGCTTCTTTTTGTAGATGTCCAATTAGTTCTTCTTGTTGATGACATTGTTTAAAATTAGTTTAATTAAATAAAAGGACTTTCAATATTCTAAAACAGCAATACTCTATTTAATTGTACTAGTATGCATCATTCACCAAAATATTTCCACAACAATAACTCTTTTACCATCCAAATAACCTAAACTATAGTTACTGACATTTGATAAAGCCTAATAAATTTAACCTCAGAGCAGTGTTTGTGATTGGCTAGTACGCTTTTATTACAAAACACGTCCTTATTCAAAACGATTTGTGTTTGTTTGTTCTACTAAAATGAGCATAGCTTTTTTTGTAATAGTGATATTGTAATACTGTTTTTGTTATTAAATTCTACTTTAAATTATCTTCAATTTGATATATAAATGTTTGTATTTAAATGAAAATT
Source organism: Maratus michaelseni (assembly GCA_963931845.1). NCBI lineage: Eukaryota > Metazoa > Arthropoda > Arachnida > Araneae > Salticidae > Maratus > Maratus michaelseni. Next base: position 68,595,340 of record OZ007599.1, on the reverse strand, counting down.
AATATATTCTTCAAGCACACAAATTTGAAAAACATGAAACTTTCAAAAAATGTCCAAACTTTTGGCCACCACTGTACATATATATATATAAATCAACATGTGAACGGAGGGTGGTTTTGGGGTCTGGGGGTCATGATCGATGAAAATATAGCAACATTTTTTGGAATTGCTTTCCTCCGAACGGCTGCAATAGGTAGCTTTTTGTAATGAAAGCTACTTAAAAGTACATTTTTCAAAATGTTTCTCTATAAGTTATTAAAATATATTTCCAAAGATTCCATTACCAGATCTTCACTATCGGTATTACTATTTTTAAAAAACAAATTACTTGCTCGACACGTCCTTTCTGGGCCGAAACTAGCGAGGAGCAAGAGGAGCATGTGCCTCGTGAGCCATTGTAAATCGAGGCGCCAAAAGAAGATTTCATTCGTCTTTCAGTACAAAAAATAAATAACAAGATTTGGGGGAAAAAAACATGCAATCGGACAACCCAAAGTTAAAATGTATTCGTTGATTTTATTTGCTCTAATGGGCCGGTTTCTCCATTAAGTTACCATAGGTGGTCGTCAAATCAATACTTGATTAACGAATTCATCCACGATATATGCAACATGAATACAGTATTAGAAATGCAACGGATGTCAATTTGACCGAATATCTGGCCATCCGGGTGCAGTATGTTTCGATCTGTCCTTTTTACATTTTCATTTAATTTTAAAGAATTTAAGCAAGGGTTAGCTAACTATCATTATGTTATTTTCTTTTAGATCTAACTTTCAAATTTACTATTAACAATTATTTTTATGATAATTTCAGTTTTGGTACCAATATTATAATTAAAATTTTTAGTTTATAATAGTATCAGCTAAATAGTTTAGTAATAATAATTTAATTTTATGAGAAAACTTACAACTGAATACTTTGGAAAGACAATATTTAATACTTTTATCTTTCCATTTTTCTTTAACAGTGTGATGTTCAAGCTGTAAACTCCCCTCGTTATCTGTTATTGCTTTAATAAGTAAAAAAAAATTGTGTTTTGATAACAAAAACTTGTTCTTGCTAGTTGCTACTGGCATAAAAATTGAAATGCATAAAATTAGTAATTTAATAGTAAACTATTAGTTTAGTAATAGTAGATTATTTTCACGAAAAAAAAAACTTAAAACTGAATATCTTTGTAGCAAAATGTTTTATTTAATATCGTCTCTTTTTTCCATTCTAACTCCATTCTAATCTATGCAACCACTTTATTACCATACCACTTTATTACCATATAAAAACAAGTTTTGTGTTCTGGAAACAGAAAACTTCTTGTTTGCTACTAACACAGCAAAAAAGAGTTCTTTGATGAGTCCTTCTGCCACATTTTCCTTTTTAACTGTGTCTGTTGCTCATATATGCAGGCACACATGTATGAATATTTATAGTTGTCTGCATGTTTGCTCTTTTTATAGGTTTAGACACAAAATTTGCCATAAATATAAGTAAATTGTTTTTAGTTTAATAAATTAATGCTTTATATTTTTGAAGATTAAACTCTCGGCCTTATAATCTGGAAATTTTAATAATGAGTTCAGTTAAGTAATTTCAAGCCGGATGTACCATCGGATAATCCTAATATCCTGCTACTGCCAATTATCTGGCATAGTGGCCGAATCAGCCGGATACAGTATGTTCGCCGGATATCCGTTGTACACCTATACACTATACCAATTAGGTTTGAATTGGTCCAGTATGTCGGATGTTATCGTGATGACGTTTGGCATGTTTTTGCTTTTGTGTGCCCCTCTAAACATCTAAACGAACTATAACAGCTACATACATGATTAGGGAACTCATCCAAAATACGGGTAGATTAATTTACTGTCCCAATGAGGTTCAAATTGGTTCAGTATTTCAGACGTTATCGTGATGATAGGATTTCCATTATATATACATTTAAAAGAAATTATTGCAATAGGTCCATTTTTAAAGAAATCAACCTAAAAATATTAATATTACGTACTTTCTAGGAATTATTTCATATGTAAAAAAAAGGAATAGATAGAAAACTTCTGTTTATAAATATATTTTGGAAAGGAAGGAAGGGAGGAGGGGAGAGTCGTCAAAATTTATGTTTGTAAATTGTTTTGTTGGGTAAAAAAATCTTGTTTCATCCCTGCTTCCTGGGATCAATAAGTCCAATTCCGGCCCGGAACGGCCCGAGTATGTAAAATAAAATGTAAGCCTGATCCCCACTTGCCCGAGTATGCGGAAAAAAATCAGTTTGGGCTCAGATATGATGTAACTGTCCGATGCCGATTTCTACGCTGGACACGTTATATTTCTGTCTTGATGTTGTCAAGCTAGCATCGGCTCGTGCAGCACATTTGTACTTATTCTCGTCCCAATCACGTCCATTGAAAATTCTTCATATTTTATCAGATTTGTTTGATCCTTTTAAATTTTTTAGGTCGGGCCGGTTCACCCGCTTCATATTTTTATCACCCTGGTTGGCCGATTTCTTTTTTATCGGCCCGGCTCGTTAAAAAAATTGTCTTTATTCTGCCGGCCCGGCTCGCGTGAGAGTTTAGGACTAGGTCTAGGCGGCTCAGACCGCTAAGCTATAGCCGTGGAAATATGCACTCACAGTTGAATTGCAATAGAGCACGGGCACGGTTACAAATAAACTGCCATTTTCACTGTTTGGGTGACAGAAACTTGGTTGTTCTTCGTTTGTTTGTTAGCATTGAAATCCATAGCAATTTTCTCAATATAATGTGATTTTTTTCCGAGCACGATTATTTTCAGTAAAGTACAGTCTTGTCTGACAATGTTAGACCTTTATCTGGTGCGTCCACCCCCCTCCCCCTTTGCTCCCACAACCTGTAAAAGAATTTAAAATCTTTAATTTTTTTTTCATAGCATAAAAGTTCTGCCCTATTTGTTGCTTTCTAATGATAATAAATCAATAATCAATCATGTACATTACCCACCCCTCTTGCCAAATTTATACTTCCTCCTTACACGCCCCCTCCCCATCGCACGGATTTTAATATCTTCAAAATTCTTTATTTAAAAAATTATGTCCTATTCAATTCTCACTAATAACAATAAATAAATAATAATCTAAATTAACCCCATCTCCAGCCTCCCAAAATTACGCTTACCCCCTTGCCCCCACCCCAGCATACAAATAAGTATAAATTATTTTAAAATCTTCGATTTTATATTAAAATATTTTGTCCTATTGGTTGCTCTCCAGTGACAATAAATAATATATCATATAAATTATCCCCTACGCCGAAATTTCTGCTTTCCGCCCCCCCCCCCCACTTCCAGTATGCAGAGTTTCAAATCTTTTAAACTCTTTATAAAAAAAAATATATTGCAACATTCTTTGCTCACAAATAAAAATAAATAAATAATCATCTAAATTACCACTCCTATCCTCCCAAATTTACGCTTCTCCCCTTACCTCCCACCATCATACAAATTAGTGTAAAATATTTTTAAATATTTTAAATTTATATTTTATATTAAAAAAATATGTCTAGAGTAAAAATCTGTCTAAAATTTTGTTTAAAAAAATTGCTACATTCGTTACTCACTAATAAAAATAAATAAATAATCCCCTAACTCACCAAATTTACGCTTCCATCCTTAGCTCCCCCCCCCCCCCCCCAGCATGCAAAAAAAGCGTAAAATATTTTAATTTTTTTAAATTAAAATTTTATATGTATATAAAAAAATCTGTTCCATTTATTGCTCTCTTGTGGCAAAAAATAATCATATAAATTATCGCCTATCCCTGAAATTTCCACTCCCCCCCCCCCCCCGCCTCCAGCACACATATTTTCAAATATTTAAAAAAATGTTTTCAAAAAATACTACATTCGTTACTATTACTAATTAATAAAAATAAATAAATATTCCCTAAATTATTCCCTAACTCCCCAAATTTACGCTTCTCCTTCTCTGCTCTTAAGAGCCTACGCTAGTCACGTGAAGAAACGCTTCAGCTAATGTTAAGTCTATGGGAAGGTTATCGCGCAATTTCTCGCTCGCATTTTAATATTTTTAAATGATTCTTCTTGCATAGGATAGCTGAGGTCGATCTCTAACGTTGTTAGTTTTTACTTTTTCGATTTTGGTTACGGTTTTTTTGTAAGCGGACATTTTCAATTTTGGAACCGGTTGGAACCGGTTCTGAAAGTGAAATTACCCTTATATAAAAAAACTGAAACCAAAATCGAAAAAGTAAAAACTAACAAGTTAGAGATCGACCTCAGCTATCCTATGCAAAAGAATCATTTAACAATATTAAAATGCGAGCAAGAAATTGCTCGATAACCTTCCCATAGACTGAACATTAGCTGGAGCGTTTCTTAGCGTGACTAGCGTAGGCTCTTAAGACACAGCACTACTATGAAAATCTTCGGTTAAAGGTTTTCCAGTTTATAAAGGAATAACTCCTATTGGTTAAACAAATATATATTGTCGATCCCCATATTAAGGCCTCCATGGCAATGTATTACAGTAATTTAATGGCTGGCTATACATCTGTTTCTAGAGCTTTGCCAAATATTCCTATTGTAATCATGAATGGTAAGATGGATAGTGTTTCTAGAGATATAGAAATGTAGCGTTTTAAGAAAAACGAAACGCATATTCTAGTTGCTACAACCATTATAGAATTAGGTGTGCATGTAACCAATACAACGGTAATGCTTATAGAAAGTGCCGAACGATTTGAATTGTCTCAACTGCATCAGTTACGTGGAAGGGTCGGTCATGGTAGTGCAGAATTTTATTATATGTTGATGACAGATTATCGTATAAATAAGGCAGGAAGAGAGCAGATTGAAACCATGGTTAAAACAAGTAATAGAGTCGAAATAACAGAATTTGATCTTAAACTCCGTGGTCGAGGGGATCGCATGGGATTGCAGCAAAGTCGCGCCTTAAATTCAAAAATAGCTGATTTATATAAAAATGATGTTGTTTTTGAAGTAGCACGTAGAGTGGCTAAAAATATTGTTCAACAAAATATAGCTTTCAGCATTCTGTCAACTTGACAATTTGTAAAGAATATACTAGATTACTTTTTGCAGCTGTGGAGATTGGAATAGGATAAGGTAAGGTACCTTAATTTCAATTTATTTATTATGTCACCATATGAAAGTTTTATAGAAAGATTTAGCCACGTTCAATTGTTTCATCAGATAGAAGCGCTCTTGCGATGGTATCAACAAATCTATACGCCTACTGGTGCTATTTATATCCGTGTCAAAAAATTTCTTATATTGCTGGTTTAGCGTATAGGAAAGCAGCGGGTAGTAGCTATCGTAATGCCTTAGAACAAATGATTGATACTGATACAGAAAGCATTAAGTTAGAAGGGTTATCCTTAACAGCGCAATCCAATCTTAAGCAGTGGTCTAAGGATTTTATTGACCAAAGCTTCTGAAGATTTCATTAAAACATACTATCCTACCACCACCACTACAACAGAAGTATTTAAAAAGACAAAGCAAACTTCTAATTTTACCGTATTCAGCCCGTTGCTTCAAAAGATTTTAGACCTTAATCAAGAAAACGCTTATCTATTGGGCTATGCAGATAGTTCTTATGATGCACTTATCGATTTGTTTGAACCTAGTGTAACCGCTGCTGCTTTATCCGCTCTTTCTACTGATTTAGAATATTTTTTGCTCTTCCTGGTAAAAAAAAAAAAAAAAAAAAAAAAAAAAAAAAAAAAAAAAAACAGATGTAAAAGATAGTCGTTATAAGAACTATTTTAACAATTTTTTTGCACAAGAAGAACAAATGCAATTTGGCCATTTGCTCTTAAATACCATAGGGTTTAGTGGTGGAAATACTAGATTAGATATCTTTGCTCGTTCCTTTTTGTTCGAGTATACATCCTTCTGGTGTAAGGCTGAACACTAATTTCAATGGTGGATTATTGGAGCATATTTTTGCTGTTTTACTTGTGGGTGGTCATGCACTTTTTGAACTGGAACTTCCTAAGGAAGAATGGGCTACGCCTTCTGATCAAGCTGCTTCTGTGGGACTGAATGAAAGTAATCAAGATAGTGGGAGGTAATGGTGGGTAAGTCTTTGCCCTTTTGATCATTATGTAGCTTAAGTTTCAAAGACAGTTTCCACACTTTAAGTAACTGTCTCTTTTTAATTTTTACCGACATATCAATCATGTGCAGTCTTCCTATATCCGTACTTATGGGGATGATGTAATCTATCCGTTGCGTATTATCCTTTTTTTATACCGCTAACTAGGCCCCTACCTGCCCGGCATGAATGCCTAGCTTGATGGGTTAGTACCTGGGAGCGGGGCGGAAATCGCCTGATCACAGCATGGCTGTGATTCACCTGACTATAGATTTGTTGATATCGCTTGCTGCAGTGCTTGCTCTCTTGTGGTTTGCAACAGTTATCTTTGCTTGCCGGTTCTAGGTTTCTATTTAACTTTATTGAATTGACAGATTTAAAAGTCTCGTAATTTAGAACTTTGATCAGGTGACGAGACCCTCACCTGACTAGGCACCCCCAGAGGTATAATTCAGAGATTACTTAGAGGACTTTGCACCCACGACGGATTTTACATGAACCGGGTGCCTTTAGCGTACATAGATTTTCGTATTTGTCGTCTCTGTTGACTTGTCACGCTCATGGTGGATTGCCGCTGTAGTGTTTATCGCATTTTTAGGGGGCTGATTTCCTTTTTCGTTTTTATTTGTCTGTGACAGGGTTTTTTTGCCGTTTTTATGGGCTCACCCCTGCTGTGGGTTGTTTCTGTCTGTTATCATTCGTTGGGTTTTGTCTCTTTCTTGATAAATTGATACCTCTAGTTTGTGCTAGAGCTGGTTGTCACATTTTGAAACTTGGTTTTCTTTCGAGAGTTTTTACTGGTTATTATGTCACTATCGTGGGTTTTGTCACATTGTAACTTTTGTTACTGGGGGTTGTCACATTGTAACTTTTGTTACTGGTGGTTGTCACATTTCTGGATGTTGCACACTCATTTTTGTTGTTTTTGTCACTTTATCTCACCCATGCATTATAGCTGGGGGTTTTGATTTAATTTTTTTTCCTTCGTGAATACGCTTAATGCGATCAGTCCATTGAATGCTGATGGCTGTTGTCACTGCTTTTGAATTTTGTGCAACTTGTTGATTTGTTGTTTCAGAAACTTGTCGCACTAATGGAGTGGGGCTTGTTCCGTCGCCATTAGTCAGTCATATATCCATGAGGCTTTATTCACTTGATGAGACGCTATTTTTTTTTGTTCCATATTCCCTTTCTTTGGCAGGTGTGCTTTGTGCATTCACCAATTAATTATTTTGTTGTGTTTTGTTCGCTTTTTGTTGGTTTTGCGTATTATCCTTAGATTTGAACTAGAAAAACAATTAATAGAGGGAACTATTAAGGTGTCAGATGTTCCACAATTGTGGAATGCTAAAATGCAGCAGTTTTTAGGTATTACACCTAAAGACGATTCGGAAGAGTGTTTACAAGATATTCATTGGTCTTCAGTTTTTTTTTTTTTGTTGGTTATTTTCCAAATTATGCATTAGGGAATATTTATGCAGCCCAATATTTTTCTACCTTTGTACAATCTTTTCGAGACTGGGAAACGAAAGTAACCAATGGATCATTTGTATTTATAAATGACTGGTTATGCTACTAGTGTGCCTATTCATCAGTTTGGTAGAACGTATAATGCTGAGCAAAGTATGAAACTTGTTACGGGTCATGTGATATTTGTACAATCCTACAAGATTTATATTACGAAAAAGTAAAGAAATCTTGCTATTTGATAGGAATAAAAAAAAGAATGTTTATGTCTACTTTTTCTCTGTTTCTAGCTAGTGTGTCTAGAAGGCTCAGTCGCAGAGTTCCTTCTTTTTTTTTCATACCGATTGAATGGGTAGATGAAATGGTAATAGATTAGAAAATTATAGCTTATACATATTTAACAGTGAAGGAAAATATCTATAAGCCTATTAAAACATTCACTTTATTTTGTCAGTTAGAAAAGAGGTTACGTTTAAATAGTACCTTTTTAGAAACCCTTACTACGTCTATCGTTTGTTTTATCTTTTTTGTGGGGTTGCTCTACATCTGGAATGTGCATTATCATGAAAGAATTAGATCCATCATTTTCAGCCTACGGCAGATGGCCTTCATGTAAAACGTATGTGGTTACGATCCAGTTATATGTTTAGCACCAAACTATCAGAAGTGGCTAAAAGGGTTACTCGATTAGCCATATATGAAAGTAAGTTTCCCTCTTACACAATAAAATATAATAAGGTAAGTGACATTTACTAAGTCAATTTTATTGCGTGCGAGAATAATTTTTCTTTCTTCAATATTTTTTGTAGTACTTATTATATGGAAAAGAGTTCACTTACAATTTTTAGAAATAAATAAATGGCACAAGTGTGCTAAAGTTGCTCAGCTTGAATATAGACCTATTGCAGCATCCCGAGATTATAATTATGCACACGATGGGCTTTATTGGCTACTTCTCTTCCCTTTTATAGGGTTGCTTTAGATCCCGCTGTGGCTTCAGATGCCAGTTTTAAAAAACGAATAGATCTACTCAGTCAAGCATTATTTGATTTTTATAAAGATAACCCTCCTCAATACAAGAAGAGATTTAAGGATGGTCGTGATAAAAAACAGAGATACTTATTGTTGAATAGAAGTTACATCACCCATGAAGAGCAGAAAGAAATTAATCATTGGCCCATATTTAATCAAGGTAGATTTAAGAGAGGTGCAATTTTTAAAAAGCAATATAGAAATTATAACCCCTTTCAAGAATTGGCTAGGCATACGATTGGTATATATAGGGAAACACGTGGATTTGGGCTAGAATATTCTTTTAATAAAGTATTAAAGGAATAATTTTAAAAAGGAAGATATTGACTAGCACTTTATCAGAAAGTTGTAGGTTGTAACTGGAAGAAAGTTGCACAAAGTACCATGCTTCCTCCTATACATGGATCTGATTTGGTTACCACATTAGATATCAATCTACAAGATGTAGCGCAAGTAGGGTGTTAGCCGTTCTTGAGAAAACCGATCCGCAAAGTAGTTGCACTACTGTTATGGAAGTTGCTACTGGAGCCATTACAGTAATGGCTAATTTATCTTGTACGAAATCTGGAGAATATATAGAATCCTATAACCATGATATGGGTAATCAGAGTACTATTGTATCAAGCTCTATTTTTAAACGGGCATCCATGTTGGTTTTATTAGAAGCAACAGGATGGCCCTTAAGCCAATAGATGCTGAGCATTTTGCGATTCAGTTTTATAACAGATGGATGAAAGATGTAAAAAAGAAGGTTATGGGTTGCTTACCTCAAAAGAGGTATTTGAGCAATCTTCTAATGTTGGTATCTGCATGGCTATACAAGAAACATTTGGTGCAAACCCTCAAAAATCTATTGACTATATTGAAAAATTGGCCTATATTGACTTCTCTGATGTTCCTGGCTGCATGTATCCCAGGGCATTTGATTAACTCATCAGCTGATTTTATTTTTTCTACCGTGTGGCTTCCTTCTTCAAATGGAATCTGGCAAGTGGTCAGTAAATGCTTATAATCGGCTTTAATGATACCAGTATCCGAAACGAAAACATCTATTCCCTGTAGTTTGGCTAGAAGGGCTGCACCCGTACCATTTCCTCCTTCAACTAATACCACTTATCTCATCTCCATCTAGTTGAAATGATATTTTTTGTTTTTTAACCTACTAGTATATAGGTTAGATACCCATAAACAGCTTAAAGCGCCCCGATAACTAAGATGATACACATTACAATAGTTAAGCTATTGATAGCCAAATCTAACGTTTGATCTAGTGTGATATATATTATAGAGTTGGCACATAAATTGTGTAGCCCATGGGCGATAATAGGATAAATAATATGTTTGGTTTGGTGGTATAGGTAGCTGAGAATGTATCCGATTACAAAATAAAATAGGGTATTGCTCATATTTCAGTGCATCAAGCTAAATACTAACGTTCTGATCATGGGGATCCATGATCTGCTTGTCGTGATTTTACTGAGTAGTTTTTCTAAAACACCTTGAAATAGCAGTTCTTCTAAAATAGCAGCTAGGCAGGCTATCTCTACAATGCCATGGTATAAAAAATAAATTCTACTACTAAAATGTAATAGAGGTGGTAGGCTAGTACGCCATAATGTTTCTTTAATGCTGCTAAGTACTATTACGGAAAATGTCATCATAAGTTGAGTCAATATCGTACCATGGGTTAATCTATAGCCATTTGCACATGGCTCTATGTAATGGTGGATTTTTCTTTGTTTTCTTGTAGATCTAAATAGCACATCAATGCAGTGGCACACATTACAACGCGCAACAAAAATTTCTAAGCAGAGAGTGGTTCAACTGTAGCAATGAGTTGGTTGCATTAACATGAAGGCACATTGAATAGCCATATAAACTCCTATAGACAATAGCGACAACAACTTGAGTAGTTTGATTTTTGTTATCATTATTGATATTTTTTTACTTATCTTTTGTTCAAGATAGAAAAAAATGGAGAATGATCTTATCAGTAGCCCTTTCAGTGCGCTAAGAAAACCAGAAGAACAGCTCGATAAAACTTTACGTCCATTTCAATTCAATGACTTGTTGGGGGTAAAAAAACTTTTGCAGAATATGGAAATATTTGTAAACAAAGGAAAGAAGCATTGGACCATGTGTTGTTACATTACCCGTGTGGTTTAGGAAAGACGAGATTGGCCTATATTATTGCTTATGAGCTGAATACTAATATAAAAATTACATCTGATCCCGTATTAGATAAGAGAGGAGATTTAGCAGGACTGTTGACGAGTTTAGAAGCCGCTATTTTACTCTTTATAGATGGGATACATCGTCTTAATCCTATAGCAGAATATTACCTATATACGGCTATGGATTGATTTAAAAATAGACATTATGTTGGATGCAGGTCTCAATGCACGTAGTGTACAGTTGGTACTCCATCCTTTTACTTTAATTGGGGCTACCACTCGTTCTGGTATGCTAACTGCACCACTACAGTCCCGTTTTGGTTTTAACGCGCGATTGGATTACTACCATGCCAAATTACTGACCAAAATCGTTCAGAGAGCCAGTGGTATATGGGCTATTGACCAAGAAGTTGCTTACGAAATTGCAAGGCGCAGTCGAGGAACCCCACGTATAGCCAATAATCTACTGAAATGTACGCGGGATTTTGCTCAGATCAAAGGAGATGGGCGTATTACCAAGGATATGGTTACATTATGTTCAGCGGATTTCAATGTGGATGAGAATGGACTAGATGAAATGGACAAACGCATTCTCACCATTACTATTGAAAAAATCAAGGTAAGCCCTGTATGCCTTACTACTATTGCAACCGCAAAAAAAAGTATATGAATCATTTCTTGTTCAAGAAGGATATAAAACTGAGCTGCGCCGCTAGCCACGGTAGCAACTGAGTGCTACCTCATCTCTTTCTGCCGCCTCCTAAGGTGGATTCTGCGGTTATTAGAATGCATCGCAATAAGATACTAAAACTACCATCCAATGAGTGGCTTTTTTTTCAAGTAGTCACAAGTGGTTTTCAGCAACGTCGCAAAAAGTTACAAAATACCTTGCACACTTTGAATACATCAAATATAAGCTGTGCAAAAGAACTAAGTGTAGCTGAGTTTGTAGAACTAACCAACGCATTGTTAATCAACCAATGGGTTAGTTTAGTTTATGACTAGCTTACAAATGATTAATATATAAAGATATATAGAATTATGTAGTATGATGGCATCATCTTGTTTAAGATCAACTAAATCATTTGTACATACGATAAAAATTGCTTAAAGAAGGAAAGTTCCTATTCTTTTGTATGCATCATGTGAACTTTTATGATGCAGTCTTCGATAGACCGTACGCGCCAACTTAAGAATTAACAGAAATTACTTTAGTCTATTTAGGCTAGCATGTTTTTCTATACTTGTGCTTTTAGGCAAAGTTTTGACTAGCCTAAGACTAGTTTTATATAATTCTAAATCACTAATATGTAGAAAATCAAGATTTGATCTTACAGACAGTATAAAATCAGTCTCTAGTTGTCGTTTAAGGTTAGTGTGTCAAATGTAACCTTACAATACGAGATTTGATTATTTTTTTCAAAGACTAATTTTTTCTATCTCAAATGATTGGATAGGTGTTTTACCATAACAATACTTTCCAGAATTCGGTATAACTAATTTATACTTATTTATATTTACAAATGTAAGAATCACGTTAAAATAATCTATTTGAGCATATAGCTGATTAGGCCAGCAATATTTTCTCAAACAATAAAAATATTGTAAGGTCTGTCTCAAAAGTTTAAGCACAAGCATAAAATGTAGAGTTTCAAAGAATTTTAAAAAATTAGAATGAATAACATTTTTTTATTTGCAGATTTCGCAACATTATTTAAATAAATGATATCAAAAGTAGAAAAATGTAAATTACATAATTGTAAAAAATATTTAAAAAAAATGTTAGAAAAAAACTGTCTCAAAAGTTTATGCACAATGTCAAAAATAACCAGATTTATAATTTTTACAGAACTTTTACTTACAAATTATTTTTCCGTGATATTGGATTAGTTCAAATAAACGTGCGTCCATCGAAATGATTAGTTTTTGTAGGGTTTCTGGTGGCAAAGAGTACCATGCTTTCTCAATAGCCTCTTGGAGTTCTTCAATAGAGTCATACTGCTTTCCATTGCCGTACACCTGGCGGGTTAAAATACCCCACACATTCTCAATCGGGTTTAAGTCTGGACTTAAAGCTGGCCAGTCAAGAACTTAAAAAATTTTCTGAGAAACCAAAGTTTTGTAGAATGTGATACGTGGATTGAGGCATTATCTTGTTAAAAAGTCCCTTCAGCACCCCCTAAAATGTCACCGAATGGAAGCAAATGTTGGTTTAGCGTCTCTTGATACTGTTTTGAATCCTGTATTCCTTTTAGAAAAGCCAGAGAGGTCTGGCCATTGAATCCAAATGCCCCCCAAACCATAACAGATTTACCGCCTTGCTGCCTGCTGAAAAATGCCCTTGGTTTCTTTCGTAAATCATTCCAATACGCGTTCCAACCATCAGGGCCATCTAAGTTCCCCTTTTTCTCATCTCTGAATAAAACAGTAAGCCATTTGCCTCCGTAGGACATGTGTTTTTTAGCCCAGTTCATTCTTGCCTGTTTTTGATGTAATCTGAGAGACGGTTTGCGAGCCATTTTCTTTAGTATGATGTAATCGGACTCTTTAATACGTCTATGTGCAATGTCTTTGGACACCTGTACACTGAGATTATTTTTAATTTGCCGTATGGACATATTTTGTCTAGATACCAATCTCCGTATTTTCCGATCAGTCTGAACAGTCATCATACGTGGTCGTCCACATCTTGGTTTCTGTTTAAAATTATCATTTCTAGAGAGTACTTGATATTTACTTCGCTTTGATCGATTTAAAACTTTTGCAATTTCAGAAACAGTTTTATTTTGCGATTTCAATTTAAAAACTTTCAAAATCTCACATTTTGTGAATTCTTTACCCTTTGGCATTTTTAAAACGAGAGGAAATAATTTCTCCCCTTTTTATACTTTTATAAAAGTGCAATATGATGTCATACAACGTCATTACACACGGCCAATCCCGTGTTTCTAAAAAAATTTGCATAAAGTGCTTAAACTTTTGAGACAGCGTTTCGTCAAGAAAAAAGAAAAATTAAATAAAAATAAATATATTTTTTTATTTTAACCACCCAGAATGGCTTATTTTATTTTATTTTGATTAAATGTCGAGTATTTATTGTAAATTAGCATAAAATATTTCCTTCTTCAATTATTTTAAACCAGATTTGCAGAGTGCTTAAACTTTTGAGACAGACTATAATACTAGTGTCACTGGTACATTATTAACAATAGAGTAAGGAAGCTGCTTGATGTGATTTCGTGATAAGCCAGTAAGTAAAACCATATATTGTAATGGGTAACCTTTTTGAAACATAATTTTAGCGATCTCTATCTTCCACCCGTTTCCCTTTTTCTTGACCTATTTATATATATTTATGTGCTATAGTTCTCATAATATCTCTTGTATCTTCTCTAGGTAGATGTTTCGTGATCATCTTTTATAGAACGGTTTGTTTTTCATCTGGTAATTTGCTGCCATTGTCCATTCAGGCAAGCAGCTACAAGGGTTTCAGGTTAAGTTTTCTTCTGTAATATCAGATTTAAGTACGTATTGTACCAATACAATTTTGTTGCATTTATGCATCTAGCTCTTTCTGTATTCTTTGGCCGTAGTAGCAAATAGTGTGCAGCTATTATAGCGAAACCACTGACTAACATGGAAGGAAAAATACTACTATTTGTCTGAAGTATAGAAGAAAATCCATTTCTGCCAAGCAAGTATAGATAATGCACCTGCAACCATACTTACTAAAGCAGTATGCGACGTAACACGAAAGCCTAAAATGACTAAACTAAATGGAGCTAGTACTATGGCTACATAACAAAGATTATACTGGACAGTTATCGTAGTTAAAGCGGAAAAGTCTCCGTAAAAAGATAATACTGTGGCCAATAGAGATACAACTAACATAGCTATAATAGCTATCCGACTCTGATAGGCAAAAGGAAAATATTTTATACAACGGTGCTTGCAATATATCATAGCTGATAATAACCGTACAGATATGCAGCCTAGAATCAGCCGTCGACATAGTGAAGGCTAATAAACAAATACAAAGCATTCCTCTAAGGCATAATGGAATATTAGTAATTAATTGATTCCAAAACTCCATGCCCTTCAAATTTACTGGTATCCTTACAAAAATAAAAAAGCAATTAATGTCATACGCATCAAAGGAAATATAACAAAGGAAAAAATACTAGCATACAAAAACACTTTTTTTGCTTGAGTCAGATTAGAAGCCATTTAGACATCACGGATATAAGCATGCTTTATACAATCAACTAGCAGAGGTAGAAGTCGAAGTATAGTCACTAATTTACGGTCAACAGGGAGCCCCTTGCTGAACTCAAATTGTTTATGAGTTTGTAAAAAAGAAATAATTTCACCAGCTGATTTATTGGTCGCTTTAAACATAAACCAAACCAAGATGGCAACAATACTGAAAAAAGTTTACATTGCTATACATCTGTAATGGTAATGACACGAATGCCACCAAAGATAGAATGAAAAATAATGATTCCAGTGGCTGGCATGGTAATAAAGAATGAATTAATAATTGGTATACATATAAATACAGCCTCAGACATGATACGAATTTGTATAAAAAGCAAAAGCAATCGAAATAAAAATACTAAATAAAGCAGCAAAAACACTTGCGAATTTGCCATATAATCGACCTATTGTCTCAGGCATAGAGATATGATACATAAACTTAGACATATGCGCTGCCAACCAACTCAGAAACAAGAACAAAAAATTTAGCTTCAAGCATAGATTATGTAACACTTTCTAACATTCCCAAAATAATTTAAAAAATCTTTACTGTAATAAGAAGAAAGATGTAACAATAGTAAACCTGTAAATAGTAACATATAATGTAAATAGTAACATCTAAGTAAACAAGGTCAATGTCAAACTGGGCGGGGAGACCTACCTTTCGGCTTACGTTCAACTAGCCCCGCCCAGCAGGTTTGTTTACCTAATTATACTGAGCATTACTAAATCATACTTTGTGATACTAATAATTATACTATGTAATGCTGAAATACAAATTCTGGAAATACAAGATTCCAAAAATGCAAATTCTGCAAATGCAATTTACCAATCCTACTGAGCAATATTAAATACTACTATGTGATACTGACCAATAATACTACCATGTAATAATACTGAAGATGCTGAAGTAGAGAATAATAATGGATAGAAGTAAGTACTACATGAACAATAATAAATGAACAGTAATACTAGTTTAAACGATGATAAATTATGCTAAAAATACTAAATCACACTATATGATGTCATTAAGAATTACTAAATTGTTAAAGTTTATGTAGTGTGTAAAGGTCCTTATGCATATAAGAAGTCCACTTCATCCGCAACCTTCAATAAGTCCAATGGAGGCAGCATGAATAAGTATTGATTGCGTTCTAGCAGAAATATACAATCTGTTATTTTTTAAGCAATTTTGGTTGTTTAAGCACGTAGGCACACCAGGCCTACAGATTCATTTGTGATGGCTTTCTAATGTGATGGTGGGCAGTCAGGGTACAATCTAGGATATAATGTAAGGAGGTACCTCTTTTCCCACAAGTGCATCTAGGTGACGATGGCTTGCAGAATTTATTGAGATATCGAGAAAACGGGCCATTGTTTGTAGCAAAGATGTAGTGGTGCCTATTTTGAAGTTTAAGATCTGTTGATACTGTTGGGATTAACGCGTAAGTAAAACGACCCGTTGTTCTCCAGTTCCAATCCATTTGCCATGATCTTATTAATTCTGATGTTGTTATCTTCTTTAATTGTGATGGTGGAAATGGTTAGAATTTTTGTAAGATGTCCTGTAACGGTTTCGTTGCATCGCGGGCCAGTGTATCTGCATGTTCGTTTCCAGCTATGCCAGAATGACCAGGCACCCATTTAAAGAAAATGTATTTTGATGTTTCTTGAAAGGCTGTAATTATGTCACATACGAGTAAGTTGGAGGTGAATATATCTGCTAATGCCTCCAAAATAGATAGACTATCAGAATGGATTGTGTAGCTTTGAAAATTATTAGAATTAGCTCAGTCTATTGCATCGTGTATTACTAGTAGCTCTGCTTGGTAGACACTATTTTCTTGGCGTAAACGAATCTGTCTTGTTCCCTGTAAAACTGAACAATTATATGCACAGAACACAGATGCAGTGCCATCTGATGTTTTTGATCCATCGGTGAATATATCAATTTCGATTGTTCTCTCATTTTCTGTTTACCAATTAAAATATTCAATGCATAGAGGTGTTCTGCTTTTAGTTGATTTCGGTTGGTAATGCATCGGGTTATGTTCATCCACCGGGACCCCAAGACGAAGTACCCTTCCGAGAGTTGATATTTTCTTCAGCTACAATAAAAGAGGGGGAATTCCCGACACTACACAAAGAGTTGCAATTGGAGATTTTTTAGAGGCCCCGTGACTAGGAGTAGCCATTGAGCCTGAATTGTGTAAATAAGCCTTAGACCATGTGACTTTTGAATTCGAGCAAACCATATCGATGCAGCATATGTGATTTTTTCTCCAGAACATTTTTATACCATACTTGGAGAATCTCTCTAGAAATCCCACCTGATGATGATGAAAATTTTAAAAGATTGTGCATTACTTGTGTTATTTTAAATCTTTTGTTGCGGAGATGGGGGAGAAAGGAGAGTGTTGCATCTAGGGTGATACCCAAATATGGCAAAGTATTGCTTTTAAAAGAGAATAATTATCCAATTTATAAATAGGTGCACATTTTAAATATAAAGGTTTAGAACTTTACACTTTCCATATGAGATAATTAATCTGTTTTACTTTGCCAGTCACTGATGGGATCCATTCTCATCATCTCCAGAAGTTTTCTTGTGAGACCATGTATAATGAGTAGTAGGTCATCCGAATATGCAATTGCTATTATACCGAGTTTTCGGAGAACCTTCTTCAAACCATTCATAAGTAAACAATTTCTAAAACACGTAACATATTTAAAAACACAATTTCAGGAATCACGAACAATATTTGGAAAGATATCCGAATTGATTTGTGCAGTCCTGTATATGATATATAGATTTATATATATACTACATAGCATGCTAAATTTTAGTTTAGTTAGGAAACGTGTCGCATAGTTTAAAATCCCCCTTCTGGAAATTCCTTCAATAAACGGAAATGTAGTCGAGAACTTTTGTGCTGCCCTGTATATCATCTATAGAATTTATACACACCAAGTAAGAGAAAAAAATGAGTTAAACTTAAAAACGCATTCAGCAACTGAAAACGAATTTCAAGCAATTATTTTTAACATAGAGTAACGAATTATTTTGTGTGTTCCTGTAAATGAACGATGAATGCCATAAGTTTCTCTAGCAGATTCTACTGGGTAGCTCGGAGATTTTCTAGTGCTGTTTTTAACACTTTCAAACATAGTTGAAAAGTGTTTATGAATTCGGTTTGTTTGTATGTCTGCCCATGCTCCAACTTGCGTAAATATATTATGACTTTCATGCAATTGATATCTGTTATTGAGGTTTACTATGGAATGTTCGGTATTGAAAATAAAGTGTGTAGCACTTATACTTTTTTTACATGGACACTCAAAAGAATTCCGTTACTTTACGGCCTATGGAGAAAATTCGTTTTCGGTTTATTTTCATAATTTTTCACTATTTCAAACATATTGAAATTGATATATACAGGGGTGATTATAAAAAAACTATCCCGACATTTAGGCCCCCTAACTATCATACCATTCACAGAAACTGAATGAAATTTTGGCAAAAGTTATTTTGAGGTATGCGCTCAAGAATGATATGGAAAACAAATGTCACTCAAACAGTTACGGTTACAGTGAGAAAATTTCGAAAAAATCAAATGGCAACACCCAGTTTTTTGTATTGGAATGTAATCTCCTTTGTGAAAACCCTAAATAGCATTGGAACGGCAACTGTAGCATGAAAATCACCAGCGGTAGATAGGCTAAAAGTGAGGACAACCAATAAGGACAGAGAAGCAGCATAAAATAAAGCATTTTATTGTGTTTCACAAATTTTCCGCATGACCTCCTTCACACACGATGACACTTTGCATGCGGCTGATGGTGGATAGCACTACAGCACGTATCATGGCAATAGGAATCTCTTGAATCGCAGTTCTGATGGCATCTTTCAAATCAGATGCAGTTTGAGGACGAAACTGATACACTTTGGATTTCAGATATCCCCACAGCCAGAAATTCATTGGTGTCAGATCAGGAGACCTTGGTGGCTACGGAAACGGGACATGACGGAAGATAACTCTGTCATCAAACTGTTGAGTTAAGACACGTTTGACTGAAGACCCGACATGTGGAAGAGCGCCATCTTGCATCCACACAACTTCAAATAGAGCATTTTGCCGTTGCAATGCGGGAATCGCGTAATGAGTTAACATGTCCAGATAGTGAGCACTCGTTACTGTACACGGTTGCAGATCACCGGCAGGTAGTCAAAAAAGTAAGGGCCGAGGATGAACGTACTCGTTATACCACACCACACTTTCACTTTTTCCTCATGTAATGGGCGTGCATGCACATCATGTGGATTATTCTCTGCCCAGTGCACACAATTTTTCAAATTCACGTTACCAGTTAACCAGAAATGCGCCTCATCTGTCCACAGAATGCGTAAAGGCCAGCTGCTATCTTCATCGTACCGGATAAGGAATTGATTTTCAAAATCCAGCCGTAATTGAAAGTCTCCCGCTTCCAACATCTGGACACGCTGGAATCGATACGGAAATATGTTTAGAACAGAGCGCAGAATCTTGCATACAGTTGAATTCTGCAGATCCAGAACACGTGAAACACCGCGTGCAGTTGCGAGACGAACTGTGCTTATCGTCTGATGGACTTCTGCAACAGCTTCCACACGAACGGAAGGTCGTCCAGAACGAGGTCGATCGCATGTGCAACCAGTTTCTTCAAATTTATGAATCAAGTCCCATATAGCTTTGACAGTGCACGGGCCACTGGTTTCTGCGCTCCACTGGTTTCTTGTAATCCATGGTTTCTGCGGTAAACTCGCAATGTCTCTGCGGCATTTTGTCCATTCAGGTAATAAATCTTTATGATTTCCCCACGTTCTTTCCCTAAAAGCGGCATCTTGTTCGGAATGGCAGAAAGGAACATACGCGGCTCGCATTTCGCAGTGCCTTTTCTTTCACCTAGCGCGACAACGTCAGTCATGACTGTGTCTTACGTAGAACTCGAAATTTGCGTTTCTTGGTTTCTTCTTCTCGTTTTGTGGAGAACTAATCAGGCTGGGATATCAGCCAAAGAAACGGTGTGACGTGTGACGTAAATGAAACGAAAATTAATGCTCTGGTTCACGGCAAAGACCTTTTTACTTTTCCCTTGCCTAGTTCCGGTGATTTTCATGCTACAGTTACCGTTACAACGCTATTTAGGATTTTTCACAATGGAGATCACATTCCAATACAAAAAAATTGGTGTTGCCATTTGATTGTTTTCGAAATTTTCTCACTGTAACTGTAACTGTTTGAGTGACACTGTTGTTTTCCATATCATTGAGCGCATACCTCAAAATACCTTTTGCCAAAATTTCAATCAGTTTCTGTGAATGGCATGATAGTTAGGGTCCCAAATGTCGGGATGGTTTTTTTATAATCACCCTGTATATCACTCAGGTGCATTACAAAAGGCTTACTATAGAATAATTTGTGTATTACTCATCAATCTTCCTCTTCCACAATAAGAGGCTAATATAGTAGTTACCAAGGTAGCTGTAGAAAATTGCTTGTTTCCCACAGCATACTCCATAAAGAGGAGAGATCTTCTCATAGAGAAAAAAACACCATTAACGTAGCTATTAAAAAATATGACTATAAGCAATTGAATAGAAAACAGCTTTAGTAACATTATGTTTATAGAGATTTATATATGGTTATATTATAGATTTATATTATGGAGATTTATATTATGTTTATGAGCTATGTGGTATATCTTGATATATAAAATACCAGGTCCTGTAAGCGTTCTATGTTAGAATTGTCAAAAATGAATCATGGTCATTAGCTCCGATTATTTACTTTTTTGAATCATATGAATCTTTTCTATACCATAACAGTAATTATTACAGAATAAAAACTTTAAAAACCAATCATAAGTCTTATTCGTTACGATCTTTTCAAAGCGATTATAACAATTTTATTTGTTCTTTACAACATTTGTTCTTTAATTTTCTTTATTGCATCTGGCATATTATTCTGCCACAGGTGTTATTTTGAAAAAGTTTCTTAAAAATATTTCGTTTTGTTTCTCCGTTGCAAGCGGTGCATTCTTAATATGATCAGGTATGATTGTTTTATTTTCTTCTTTGTTAAATTTGAGGCCCATAATTCATAATATATGAGAGACAAACGCTCCCTCTAGTTTCTTTAAAGCCATTAGTAGTGATGTGTTATGGTATAAAGACGAAACAATCACACTTTATGCTCGAAATTTTATCTATATACCGGGTGGTTATAATATAAGTATCTCTATTTGGAGCTGTCTGTAGCTTAAAGGAATAACTCGAATGAACCCAAAATCGGTACACTTACTATTCGAAAAGGGGGGGGGAGAAGAATGGAATAAAAAAAATAGTTGTAATAATTGCCGACAGATGGCGCAATTTGAGTGTGAAATGTAATGTGTAATACAAGACCAAATAATTAAGGCGTAAAACCGGATGTCAAACCTAATTTATTGGAAAGTGTCACATTGAATGTGGTTACCTTTTCACATGGCGATGCCGATCAAGTTCAGGTTTCACATGGCCATTGTGCTGGAGGACACAATCCAGGTGGTGCACGACGTGCTCTTTTGTGGACTGTAACGCATCAGAAGTGATGTTTCATGCATGTTGTGATATGCGATGTTTTAAATCATTGAGGTTTACGACACCTCCACGGTACACAGCGTTAGAAACCGACAGGCCCCGTAGCGCCATCTGTTGGCAATTACTGCACCCAATTATTTTATTGTTCCATTCTCCTTTCTCATTTTTGAATAGTAAGCGTATCGATTTTGTTTCATTCGGGTTTTCAAGCTACAGACAGCTCCAAATGCAGATACATAAATTATAACCACCCTGTATTTTTATATTATTTTATAAATCAGTATATATTTATTATGATTTAATCCAGAGCAACGCTTTTAAAATTTTGATGTATATATGGTATTATACAACATCCCCTTTCTAATGGTATTAGCATTTTGTTATTGACCCTAGTGGTACAGTGGTGGAAAAAATTATAAAGCCACTTGAAAATATGATATAATTAAAAAACAAAATATAGAACATTTATGAAATTTCATACATATATATTATATGCTACAAGAAAGTAAAGAAAAAAAGAAATTAATTAATAACTACATTAATAAAAGATTAATAGACTTATGAAAATTTTCTGTACAAAGAAAGTTGGAAATAATTATAAAGTCGATACAAGTATTTCATCAATAATCGATGTGAGACCCATTTTTTTCGGTGACTTTGACTAGTCTTTTGTTCATTGAATCTATCAGACCACTCAAAATACTTGCATCAGTATTATTCCAGCACTTTTTAAAAGCATTCATCAAATCTAACTTTAAATTGAATTTTCGTCCATTTTTGTAAACATTTCGAGCTAAAATTCCCCAATGATTTTCTATTACATTCAGATCGGGTCTATGAGCTGGCCATTGAAGGCATTTCACCTGATTAGCTTCCAGCCAAGATTTAGTTGACTTCGAAAAATGAACGGAAACGTTGTCCTGCTGAAATGTCCAGTCTCCTGAAGTTATAAGAGGAGCAAATTGGGTAATAAATTATCTCCTAACATTTCTTGATACATAACCCAATTCTTTTTGTTATGCATGAAAACAATTGGAGTGGTTCCACAGGCAGGTAATGCAGCCCAAACCATTACCGAGCCACCTCCAAACTGACGCTTTGAAAAAATATCAAGCTCCTTTCGTAAATCATGGCAAAAATATTTATAGCCGTCGAGTCCATCGAAATTAAATTTCTTTTCATCGGAAAGACAGCATCTCTCCAATTTGTGCCTTCGGTTACATGTTTTCGTGCAAAGTCTAAGCGAGCATTTTTGTGGTACTTAGAAAGAGGTGGTTTTCCTTTAATTTTTTTAAATTCAACAATGGGATTGTTACTTAAAACATTTCTTACCGTTCAGCTTGTACATGGTAATTGTAACTGTTCTTGAATTTGGGCATACGACATTTTTTGTCCGTAAACTAGCTTCCGAATTTGTCTTGATTGCCTTACAGTTAAGGATTCCGGTCTTCCTGTATGCTTCTTACTACCGTAATCTTCGGGATTTCTGAGAAAACTGTTTACTGCAGCCTTGGACCTTCCTATTTTTCTTGCAATATTAGAACCAGACATTCCAACTTCATTTAAAGTTACTATTTTAATTTGTTGACCATCGGATAACTTTTTTCCTCTTGACATTGTATTAAACAAACCAAATACAAAATGAATGCACGTAACGCGTTTACATTTACCTAAACTTTCTTGGCGACCTATTTTCTTAAGTCTGGCATTATGCCAAATGAGGCTAGAACCATCGGCTTTATACTTTTTTCCAAGTTGTTTTTCATTGGTTGTAAGAAATTAGCATAATTTATGTTCCCGCTTCCGTTTTCCAAATAAAGTTTATGTGTATTATTGCAATGTTGATCATGCAAATGAAAATAGAATTTGCGTTATCAACAATTCCATTATTTTTTTAATTTTGTACATTTTTCTATCGGCTTTATAATTTTTTCCAGCACTGTAGGCCTTTACGTTAGCCAAAACCAACGACATTTCGCAAATAAGCTGCAGCTAATAAGAAATTTGATACGAGTACCGTTGGGGTTACAACATTGGCTGAGGAACGCTGATGTACCGAGTACCAAATAGTATTAGCACGATTCAGATGGTCTCATTATTGGTAGGAGACACGGGTAATTATTTGATAATGGGTCTACGCATATAGGACCATTTATGGAGAACATTTCTATGGTAGAGAAAACAGGTAGTGCATAGGGTAAATTTCCAAGAGCTATTGGTGCTCTATTAGACATCTATTATTGTACTGGTGAAGTTTCTGTTCAAATGAATGCAATATCCTCTACTATGGACATGTGTATAGAATCGATTGACCTCGTATCTGGACCTTGCTAGCAACCTTGGCCATTACTCCCTATGTTATGCTTGGGGGTGTTCGTGCCTTTACTATTACTGATCTAGTACAATTCGTAATCTTTACTATTATTATCCCGCTCTTTATTATGTTTCAAATTATGAAGACAGATAAATCATTTTTAGAAGTTATGTGGCTGCTACAAAAGGAACAAAACACACATTTGTAACCTCTTCCAATTTGTATAGAAAACTGATTGAACTTTGCTTCAGAGGTTTCATACCTTCTATTTTATCTAGACCCCGCAATTACACAGAGACTATATATGTCTTCTGGTCCGATTCAAAACTACGAGGTTTTGTTGCGTGCAATGTTTCTTGTCTTTATCGCATGGAAATGTATTGCATTAATTAGTTTATCTTTATAAGGGACCCAACGCTGCCTGTTGAAGAAATTTGGCCATATATCCTTGCTGATTTGTCACCTGCTTATAAAGGAAGCGTGATCACTGGGTTATTAGGGATAGCTATGCCCACAGTTGATTCCATCTTACGCACTGCTGCCATTATGGTAAGCCATGATATAGTAGAACGTATTCGAGGTGTAAAAGCAGTCCCCTGTGCGCACCAGATTCAACTGGTTAAACTATCTGCATACTGATTGTTCCATGGGCCATGTCCATTGTAACGCTATCCTATTCTAATTACTATCCTAATTTATTCGAATTATGTGATTTTATTTTGCACTCTGTTATGGGGTTTTTTTACGCTACAGTATGCCCTCTTTTTATATTAGCTGGTACGCATACAGCTCTGATCGAAATGACTATAGGTGCACTAGTCCATTGCGCTTGGGAGCAGTGGGCTACAATTAAAACAAGAGTAGTTAGAGGAATTTTTCTCATAGTAATCAATGGTTTGGCTATGATGGCTGCGCATTCTTTACTGCCACAACTAGCTGGTAAGGGTTGGATTGGGATAAATGGTGAAACGAAAATAATAGCACAGTTAATAAGGGAATTTAAAAAACATAAAAATGCATGGACTTAGAGTAAGGTCATCTAATAGATGGCAACAAAAGAAAGTAGAAAATAAAATCTTTTATTTAGAATAATCTACAAAGCTAACCGCTTATTGACGCAAACTCCTAAATAGATTCCAGCTGAATGAATAGTAACTTTTCATTTAAATATCTTTTAATTTCGATAAAAAAATACTAGAATTGCTATGGGAAACCGGTAAGGTTAGCGCCTACTTAATCTCCCTCTACCTATGCGATGACATACCATTATGTACCCCATTAATCTGCTAAAGCTATTGGCATCTAGTTATATAAGATGATAAGCCGGCATACGATATAGTTATTTATACCTTTTTAGGTGCGTTCGTAATTATATAAATACGTAGCACCTATTGTCGTCGTCTGGTCCGTCCGTCTGTCTGTCCGTCCGTCTGTCTGTCCGTCCGCATAAAACAACGCAAAAACTACCCAACCGAATAGTTTGAAATTTAAGATATATTGTCTTTGCAGAATTTTTTCGAGACATTTCAATTTTTTTAAAAATCGAATCAAAACTTTAGAAAATATTAATAAAAATATTTATTAAGAAATTTGATTTTTTTTAATCGGTGCTTTCTTTTTATAGGAGCTTTCGAAGTTTATTCGTCAAGCAACCGAGATACTTATTTTATTACAGAAATTAATCTGCAGACGATATAATTCATTTCTCAGAATTAAAAATCATCAAGATTTGAATATTTATATAACTATCTATAGTACGAACGCACCTCGTTTGTAACGTTTGACGTACAATTTCCAACTGGTTTACTGTCTAATACCTATACCACGCATGCTACGTTTAATTCAGTTTTAAAATGCACCAATATAATGAATTAAGTACATGGTTGGGTAGCAGAAGCAGTATGGTTATACCATCACCATACGTACGATGCGTCTCTCTGGTATAAACGATGCAACGGACATTTTTTATTAGGTTTGAGCCCTGTAACGAGCCATTACACAGAAAAATTAATGAGTCATTGCGCATGTTTGATAGGTTGAGATATAACTTATTGCCTGACACTGAACTAAGGTTGCTTCGCACTGCCAACGAAAATAGTTTATACCATTGGTCACCAGTAAATGATCCACATCAAGCTGTAGATTGTATTGCATCATTTGCCCCAGGGTTTCATTTGTCAGTGAGATATAGTGTGCTCTCTCCCTCTATTACCATTTTAGCAACACTAAATTTATCGCAGAGTATAATATCAGGCCTATAATACCTTGCTCCTCCATATGTTCTTTTCTCCAAACAACTCAATCCCTTGGGATATGAGCAGTGATGTATCAAGTAATGCAACATATGTTGACGTACCCATTCCTCTGCGGTGAGTAATACATATTGTTTACGCACTAGATCTAAAATGTAGGTTTTATCTAATACTTCTTTCGTCTTATAATCATACAATATATTTATCGTTTTTTTGGAGATTCGGCAATAGCAAGAAATAAGAAAAGAAAAATTGGCGATTATTGACATAATGTGTACAATCAAAAGTCCAGTAGGCATAAAGGGAATGATATTGGAAACAAAGGTTTCTGCTACGGAAGAAAACACAGCAATCAACATAGCAACCAGCAAGTTATAGGAAATATGAGCCATCCAGAATCGTGCAATAGTAGCTAACGTAATGAGCATGGCACTCATCAATACTACGCCTACTGTCCTTATGCCAATTACCATAGGAAGCACCATTAAAATGTAAACAAAAAATCAATTTTTTTAACAGGCAGACTTACGGATTGGGCAAAAAGGCAATCAAAAGAAATAAGCATAAATTTTTTGAAAAATAAAATTAAAACTAAACCGATCATGCAGATCAACCACAGCAATAAAAAATCATCCTCCCATACTAGGGTGGCAGCACTGCCTAATTAAAATAATTTTTAATTTCCTTGACTTGCTTGACCACTATGTTGTAGCATAGATAGTTAAAAACTACCTAAACCAAAAGCTACGGAATCAACAACGGCAATGGCCGCATCTTGTCTTATTTTTGAATGGGCTGTTATTTGATAGATCGCTATGGAGACCAACCACCCTGTAATAAAAGCACTTATAATAAGCCAAATACTGCTTTTATCTCCGGTGACAAAAAAAGCCAAACAGGTACCAGCAATACTGCATGAGCAATAGCATCACTGATTAAGGTTTTTCTGTTTACAAAGGCTAACACCCCAATTATAGAGCTGCTTCTGTTACTCAGCAAGGGGGTGCCCAATGGTACGTTGCGCAAGTTTAGGTCAGAAAAGGAGAAAAAATATTGAATCGCACTCATCATTTATAAAAATTTTCCTGCACTACTTTATTACTGAATAGTCGGGCCTAATTTTATATCTAATTTAAATATACCTAATTTTAAGGGAAACTGAATTTCTTAATGGATAGTGGATTTATTTGTATTTTTAAGTGACACACTTGGTTCGTCATTAATCGTAAAGTAGTACATGGGACATTTAATAAACTGTAAACAAGGTAACTCTTTTTTAGTTATTGAAGGAGGAATAAACTTTTCAGGAAAAACGACTTTAACCTACCAAATCCAGTTTATCTTAAGCAATCAGTCTTATCGTGTACAGTTGTTACATGACCCCAAATGGAGTAAAAATGGGGAAGTGATATGGAAAACCATCTTAATCAGTGGCGTAGCCAGGGAGGGTGTCAAGATGCTCTGGTTACCTTTAACATTGTAAAGTTTTCTTCGCCTTGATCATCGAAGGAAGTTTTCCGATTAGGTAAAGCAAATAAAACTTCAAAAGATTAGTGGTATCCAGAGCATCTGAACCCCCACCCTGGCTACGCCACTGATCTTGACGCTTAAAAATGAAGATACTCACCCTACTACAGAAGGTTTTCTCTTTTTAGCAGCACGCCATGATCGGATCTCTAAAGAATCATTGGTAGATGACCTAGATGTGATTATCTTAGTTCGATTTATTTTTCGTCTATAGCCTATCAACTAACGCATAAATCTGATTATTGGGAGCCTTTTTTAAAAATGCACCGTACTTTTTCTAGATTAATGCGAGATCTATGTATATAGTGTGACATCGACTTTAATAGGTTCCAATCACGTAACCAGACTAGAAAGAACGTATTTAATTAAATGTCCAAAAAACACTTTGAAGCTATTAAAGAGGCTTATGAACAAGTGCTTCAACTGAAACTACACTGACGAAAAAAAATCTCAACACCAAGAAAGACTTGTGTTAGATAAACGAAATTTGGTAGGCATGTTTATACATCTGAAATATGACATCGATTCAAATTTC
The DNA here is from genome assembly GCA_963931845.1 of Maratus michaelseni. Classification (NCBI taxonomy): domain Eukaryota; kingdom Metazoa; phylum Arthropoda; class Arachnida; order Araneae; family Salticidae; genus Maratus; species Maratus michaelseni. The sequence goes on along the minus strand of OZ007599.1, from coordinate 68,567,049 downwards.
GCGCTTCGCGCATAAGTGTGGCGCTGGTACCGCCACTTAGAACTTGCAAATCAGGTTTGCTTTAAATGCGTGCTGTAAAGTTCGTGAGCGTTATTTATCTTCGAAATTTGAGGTATTGAGTTGATGTTAGCCAAGAATGTTTTTAAGAAGACGAAGAAGCCATTATAAACAGCTCACCGATGTTGAACAAGGTCGTATAATAGGGCTACGAGAAGGTGGATTTTATTTCCACGATATTGCAGAAAGATTTGGCCGGAATGTATCCACTGTGCCTGATTGTTGGGAGCAGTGGTCAAGGGATGGTACTGCCTCAAGAAGGCCGGGTTCCGGGCGGCCACGTGGCACTACGGAGCGGGAAGACTGCCGTATTCGGCGTACGTCTGCGGCAGAAATTCGAGTTACAGTTGGTACCACAGTGACACAACGAACTGTTAGAAATCAGTTACTTCAAGGACAGCTCCAAGCCAGACGTCCTGTAACGTGCATTTTACTGACTCCAAGCTATTGCCGTTTGCGACGCCAGTGGTGTCAAGCCAGAGTTCATTGGAAGACGGAGTGGAGATCTGTTGTGTTTTCTGATGAAAGCAGGTTCTACCTTAGTGACAGTAATGGCCGTGTGTTGGTCAGAAGGAAGACAGGGGAACTCCTGCAACCAAACTGTCTGCAGCTTAGACACACTGGACCTACACCTGAAGTCATTGTCTGGGGAGCAACTTCCTATGACAGTAGGAGCACTCTCGTGGTTATCCCAAACACACTGACTGCAAATTTATACGTCAGTCTGGTAATTCAACCTGTAGTGCTGCCATTCATGAACAGCATTCAAGGGGGACTTTTCAAACAGGATAACGCTCGCCCTCATACCGCTGTTGTAACGCAACGTGCTCTATAGAGTGTCGACATGTTACCTTGGCCTGCGAGATCGCCAGATCTGTCTCCAATTGAGCACGTATGGGATATCATTGGACGACAACTCCCGCATCATCCACAGCCAGCACTGACCGTCCCAGTATTGACACAACAAGTACAACAAGCATGGAACTCCATACCACAAAGTAACATTCGGTACTGTATGACACAATGCATGCACGTTTGCAGGAGGTTACACCGGCTATTAATGTAACAGCGTTTCACATTTGAAATGCATTTTCTTTACCTTAAATTAACCTGTGATCTTCAAAATCTAATCAATTAAACATGTTAACTAGACAAATGCATTGTCCAAATTTCATTACTCTACAATAATTTTTTCTTGGTATTGGGATTTTTTTCCGTCAGTGCATGTCCCTATCTCCAGATCAATCAATAAGATGATACTTCTGAATTAATCAAAAATATTATAGCACATATTTGAACCTAACGACCAGACTTACAATCAAGCTAAATCGTGCTTCTTATCTACGGCTGTGCAACAACTATACAGGAAAATATATCACATGTCTTTCTGACCATATTATAATTTTTACTTAAATTGCTTCTTATCTACGGCTGTGCAACAACTATACAGGAAAATGTATCACATTTCTTTCTGACCATATTATAATTTTTACTTAAATTGCTTCTTATCCAGTAGTTAATGAGGTCCTGCTTCTATACACTTTCTGTGTTGGATATATATATATATATATATATATATATATATAGCATTAAATAAAAACTAGTCGTTGGGGGCCACCGTAATACTTACCCATCATGGATATGCATAATGTAAAATATTAAAATAAAAATGTGGATATTATTGACGCAAACTCCTAAAGAGATTCCAGCTGAATGAATAGTAACTTTTCATTTAAATATCTTTTAATTTCGATAAAAAAATACTAGAATTGCTATGGGAAACCGGTAAGGTTAGCGCCTTATAAAATGCATTGCAATTCAAATAAAATCTTGGCTTGATGACGTCATAAACTTTAAAGGCTCGATTACGGAATTGCTTGAAAGAAACATCCTTATAACTCCAAAAATAATAATCCTATTAACTAGCGGTTTATTGCATCTGATTAAGCGTCAAATTTCCAATTAAAATATATCTTTGAAGTGAAATTTGGATGAAATACAGGGTCATGAAAAATCGAAGAGTGTGGGAAATAGGATTCCAAATATCTCGGCAACTCATTATCCGATCGACTTCATGCTTTATGCAAAATTTATGTTTTTTTATTGTCTTTTATATTCAAATCTTAAAATAAACAATTTCGAAAATTTTTATATACCTTTTATCAGAACGAATATTTCGAGAGTCCGAAAAAATTAGTTCCGGTTAATCGAGGTTATTGAAATTAAATAGGCTTCCTCCCATTATTACATACTAAGTACATACCAAATTGCAAGTCTCTATCTCAATTTGTTCGAGAGATAGAGCGTTTAGAGACACAGACACACAGACATACAGACACACAGACACACAGACGGACGGCAAAATTTTTTTTCTAAAAAAATGTTTTTCGTAATCTCCAGTGTCTGAAACGTGTAAATCTGTAAAAAAAAAATTTCGATTTACAAAACGATTACAAGACTTACCCTATACTACGTATGATGGGTAAGTAACAAGAAGAGGGCCAGATGCGTAACCTGTTTCCTGTAATGGTATACAAACAAATCCCCCTTATTTCAGCAATTATATCTAGAAAAATGCGTATATTATATGCTGCCATTTACACAACTACGTAAATATACCTCTCCATCAATTAAGTATGGTGCAAAAGTATCATCTAACTTACAAAAATATCCAAACAATATTGCCGTTATTATGGATGGTAATGGCAGATGGGGGAAAAGTAATAGGAGATAGATATCCTGGACATAAGCATGCAAAAGAAGCTGTTAAAGAGATCGTAACTGGATGTTTAGAGCAAGGCATCTCTTATTTAACCCTCTATGTCTTTTCTACTGAAAATTACAGCCGATCAGAGCAAGAAGTAAATACTATTTTTAGAGTGATTGCTGAGAACATCAACCTTTTCACTGAATACAATATTAAATTTCATGTCATGGGGGATACAAAAGGGATACCTGGCTTTTGCTGGAATACATTAAAAAAGCAATAGAGCTTACCAAACATAATACTGAATTATATGTAGCCGTTGCCATCAACTACGGAGGACAAGCAATAGCTGCCTCTGAGGCTATAGCAAATGATTTTTTAACTGAAATAGTTAATGTATTTCTAAATAAAGGATTTATTAGCAATTCTCATTTTGGGGATTTTATAAAATTTACACATGTTTATCGTGCTAAGATTACGCTAACTATGTATAAGGAATATTTAGATACAATCTAGTTACCCTATATTGCCTGCTGATACTTACAGGTCGGAAAAAACGTATAATCAATTTTTTGCCATGGCAATCTGCTTATTCAGAGTTATATTTTGCAGATTTATATTGACCAGCCTTAAAAAAAGATCTGATGGAGGCCTTAGTTTTCTTCCAAAAATAGCAGCGTAACTTCGGTAGTGTTTCGTAAAGTAACCGGGAAAAAATGAAAATAAAATTACTTCAGACTTTCACTTTACTAAGCTAGATAAAAGATATTGCATGATCTGATCATAAATATTTTTGGCTGCAAGCCATCCTGCTTTTATGATAACGGATACTGTCAATTTAAAAAAATCCTCATAACAAGACTAATAGTGATAATCCCCATTCAATACACAATACCATTTTAACGAAAGTAACAAAAAGCTTCTTTCTAATCGTAGAAATATTTTTTTCACGAAACTCTACAACCATAGACTGTATAGGCTTATAGAAAACTTAAAAATAATTCACTCGGAATTATTAAGTTTATATGATAGATAAATCGTTAATGAAATCTTTAAAATAAGAAACTACTTATTATACACCTACGGCCATTCCTGATTTATACACAAGCTAATATCTGATCACTAGCCTGGCAAGAATATCTCTGGTTAAGTCCTGGTATGTATGCAAAATTGGGGGACTGTAGCCTACCAGATCAAGACATCAACTACTGATTAAAGAGCTTATTGATAATAGTGTAGATAAATTTGTAATGGGTTATGGAAAAAAACTGAAATAAAAATATCTGAAGACAATCAGGTTTCTGTTCGAGACTTTGGATGGACATTCCATTGGGCAAAGTAGTAGACAGCGCGGATAAAATTAATACCGGGGGTAAATATGATAGCCAGGCTACACAAAATTCTGTAGGTTTAAATGGAGTGGGTATAAAAGCAGTTAATGCGCTTTCCGAATATTGTAAAGTGCAATCTGTTCGAGATGGGTTCGCTAAATCAGCCACTTTTTCTGCTGGAGTGTGCTTAGAAGAATTGGAACTCCTGGCCACTAATGAGCAAATGGAACCCATGTTATATTTAAACCAGATTGTGCTATTTTTAAGCAATTTTCTTTTCTACTCCAATTTATAAAATAACAAGTAGCCTATTACACTTTCTTAAACACATGACGTATTTTTAACCTAAATGGTAAAAAATACCATTTTCGGGAGGGGCTCTTAGATTTATTACAAGCCAAAATAACAGATGAAACCTATGTTTAACCGATTATCCATTTTAAAAAACATGATATTGAACTCATGAACGAACATGATATTGATATATAAACACACCACCATACGCTCTCTAGCGAGGTCTATTATGCTTTCCTCAATGGGCAATTTATCAATCAAGGAGGGGTCCATTTAAATACAAGGTGGCCATAATTAAACTGACGGTACTCAGAGTGTTCTGTAGTGCGATCAAAGTGCGAGAATGGTGCCAAATTTTGTAGGAAGATTAACCAAGACGGGGGACGAAGCATTCCACGACAAAAAAAATAGTTCCAAAAGTCACCGCTAGGGGAATATGTGGCGCTGTGTATTCGAAAAAGAGTGTTTAAAAAATGAAGAATCAATACTGAAATAAAATCACCGTTTATTTAGCACATCCAACTCAGGTTAGATGTGGCCGCCGTTTTTGTGGACAACATATTGCATTCTGTGTACAGCATTTACAACAGCAGAGAATAACATGTCTGCAGGAATCTCCCGTACAGTTCGCGATATGTTATCCTTCAACGTAGCCAGGTCCTGGACACCTCCGTGATAGACCTTGGACTTTAGGTAACCCCATAGCCAAAACTCGCAGGGTGTAAGATCAGGGGACCGAGGAAGCCATGCAGTTGGAAAACAGCGGCTCATGACTCTTTCTGTAGTGAATTTCTGTCGTAGCAGCTGCTGTACCCGCAAAGCAATATGTGGAGGGGCTCCATCTTGCATGAAAAGGATTTTCTCCAGGCACTGTCTTTGCTGAAGTGCCGGAATAACAAAGTTGTTTAGCATTTGGCGATATTTATGTCCGGTAACAGAACAAGTTACAGAACCTGTCGGAGTAAAGTTCTCATAGAAGAATGGACCTATGATCACATCTGCTGTGAAACCACACCAAATAGTTATCTTTGGTGAATGAAAAAGAATTTCTTTGAATGCTCTTGGTGACTTGTTATCCCAAATTCGGCAGTTCTGGGTATTTACAGTTCCATTCAGGTAAAAGTGGGCCTCATCTGCCCTTAAAAATATCCAGGGCCAAGCATCATCCATTCTGGCAAGAAACGTGAGAGCAAAAGTCAGTCGCTTATCATGGTCGGTGCAACGTAACTCTCGTACACGGCTGATCTTGTACGGATAGAAGTGGATAATATTTCGTAGGATTTTCCATACCATACAATAAGGTATATCCAGATTCCAAGCTGTCCCACGAGCACTGGAAGTGGTAGCAATATTGTCTGGTGCTCTGTCGAAAATCGCCGTTGCCACTTCTTCGATTGTATCTTGTGATAGGGGTTTTCGTCCTCTGCCTGACTGAACATTTAGAGAACCTGTTTTCTGAAACTTCTCAACCATTGCTTTTAAACCATTAACTGACAAAGAACCGTTACCTTTATGCATTTTCTTGTGGTTTCTAAAAGCACGAAGAGCGGCTGGCGCATTGCAGCGGTTGATTTAAAAGAATTTGACGAGTAGAGCTCGCTCGACTAAAGAAGAAGACATTATTAAAGATAATTTTCAATGAAATTGCTTTTAAGAGTAGCACATTACCTTTTAAAGCCGAAGAAGCTGGCACTGGGCTAAAAGATGTAACGTGAAATTTGAATAAAGAACTTCTTCTTCTGCTGTTGCTTTCTTTGGGGCTCTGTAAGTGAAATTGCAGATAAAGAAACTTTAGCAGTGTTTATGTAAATTTTTAGCTTTTTATAAACTGTTACCATTTTGAGCTTGGATTAAATTGCTAAATTCGTTAAAAAACGGTAATTTTATTTCAGTATTGATTCTTCAATTTTTGAAACTCTCATTTTCGAATACACAACGCCACATATTCCCCTGGCGGTGACATTTGGAACTAACTTCTTTTTCGCGGACTCCTTCGTCCCCAGTAGAGAGAAAATGGGGATCCGGCCTCAGTAGGAGGAGTGAGGAGCTGGTGTAAGGTGCAACACCTGCCCTCAGCCCTCCTCCCAAACTGCAGCACATGCCCTCCTCCCAAAGTGCAGCTCAGCTCCCCCACCCGAAGTGCCCTCCTCCTCTCAAAGTGTCCTCCTCCTCTCAAAGTGCCCTCCTTCACCACCTAAGATAAGGGGATTAATGATAATTAATTTTAATTGCGGGACTTAGAAATTTTTCGAAGCAAATTTTTTTTAACTATAGTAGGTTGAGAAATATTTTTTCGGTTTTTGAATTACATTTAAAAATAACAATTAAAAAGGGTCATTCATTAATTTTTTGGAGAACTTAGAAATTTTCCGAAGCAATTTTTTTTCGCGGAGAAATATCTATTACAGTACAAGGTGAATTTAACGGATTTATTTTAACGAATTACAAATTTAATTAATTTTAATTAGAGAACTTAGAAAGTTTTCGAAGCAATTTTTTTTCAACTAGAGTAGGCTATTCCATATACATGTTAGAGTACATTTGAGGAGAATTTTAAAAGTCGATAATGGTTTAATTAAAAATGGTCATTCATTAATTTTAATTGGAGAACTTAGAAAATTTCAAAGCTAATTTATTTTTTCAACTAGAGTATATAATAGCGGGTAGAATTTTAGATTTGAATGGAAAATAACTAATTGATTATTGTTTAATTTGATATGGGAATCGTTCGTTAAAATTTTAAGACACATAACGGAATTATCCTCATTTAAAACTAAAATAGTGTTATTGCTAACGAATGAGGAACTTTTGTATCTTAAATTAAAGGCAAGGATTTTATATTGGAACTCATACCAAGTCTGGATGTCCATAGTAATTCCATTCTGGGTGTGAATTCCTTCACATGTAAATTCCCTTATATGGATAGAATAATCAGAATTCTGTAACTCGAACCCTAAAAAGATTGAGCTTCCAAGCTCTTTCCAAAATACAAATGATTCATCATTCGAAGCATGAGCAGTTGATGCTTATAGTGGTTCTTGAATGGGTTCTTGCAACGATTCTAGAATAAGTTCATGGGATGTCGTTGGGGTATAAGGTTTTGAAAAGTTAAAGTCAATGAAAAATTCATTCAATATATCCTTGGTGGGCTCACAACAGGTGTCCGGAAAAGAGGTTGTGTCGTCAATGTAGACAAGGTCTTCAGTATTTTCAATTCTTGATACCAAAGGTGAATCTACACGAGAACGTTTAGTAGGCGAAAACACTTGTTCTTCGTGATTTCTTTTTGCCATGTTACTTGGTTGCAATCTTCTTTAAAGTTCATACTGAATTAGATGAGGTGACTGAATCCTTTGCTTATATAGGTTAAAAAATCAGTCTCAGTTACAGTTAAAAGGCTTAACCCAATCATATAACTCGAAAAATAGATGACGTCATAAGTTACTTTGTTTGCTCATAGGAAGTGCATACTTGTTGCAATAAATTACAAAGTCGATTAATCAGTACTCTACGTTGATCATCTTTTTGATGTTTGGAAGACCTGGCAGTTTTCTTCGGTTTGGAAGTGTTATGAATCTTCTTGTGTTTATACAAATCAAAATATCGTGGAAACACCATATTGCACAGTTTACAATTATATCTCCTTGAATGAGTCTTAGCATGATTCCGTAAATCATATTTCCAAATGAAGGTTTCTCCACAAACACCACAGGTAAGAACTTTTTCATCTGATTGATGAGTCATGTGTCTATTAAACGCATATTTTGTAGAATAGCCTTTCTTGCAAAATTCGCAAAAATGTGGTTACTTGATCTCTCTTGAGGATGACGGTTTCACTTCAATACTCGAAACAGGTTCCTCTTTGGGGGTAATGTCCATCGCTAGAGGTTATTCTTTGGGTATCAGGAAATATTTTTGATTTTCTGCACTAGACATTTTTTTAAACCAAGTTCCACTTAAATCATACAACCTTGCACATTAAAAACAATGTAATGAATAATGTAATGAACAGGGTTCGCATCAATTTATATAAATCTAGGGAGCGCGCATGATTAAAAAAATCCTGTGTGATTGGTTCATGAATAAATAGTTAGGATGGGATAATAATCTACAAAAATAATTAACAAACTAAAAACGTATTGTTATTTTCCATTCAAATCTAAAATTCTACCCGCTATTATATACTCTAGTTGAAAAAAAGAAATTAGCTTTGAAATTTTCTAAGTTCCCGAATTAAAATTAATGAATGACCATTTTTAATTAAACCATTATGGACGTTTAAAATTCTCCTCAAATGTACTCTAACATGTATATGGAATAGCCTACTCTAGTTGAAAAAAAATTGCTTCGAAAACTTTCTAAGTTCTCTAATTAAAATTAATTAAATTTGCAATTCGTTAAAATAAATCCGTTAAAATTCACCTTGAACTGTAATAGACATTTCTCCGCAAAAAAAAAAAAAAATTGCTTCGAAAAATTTCTAAGTCACCCAATTAAAATTAATTAAAATTAAAAATTAAATTGTAATACCCTAAAATAAATCCGTTGAAACACACCTCGTACTCTAGTAGAAAATTCTTCGCGAATAAAACTTTGCTTCGAAAAATTTCTAAGTCCCGCAATTAAATTAATTATCATTAATCCCCTTATCTTAGGTGGTGGAGGAGGGCACTTCGGGTGGAGGAGCTGAGCTGCACTTTGGGAGGAGGGCATGTGCTGCACTTCGGGAGGAGGGCTGAGGGCAGGTGCTGCACCTTGCACCGTGCCCTCAGCCCTCCTCCTGAGGTCGGATCCCCATTTTCTCTCTACTGTCCCCCGTCTTGTTTAATCTTCCTACAAAATTTGGCGCCATTCTCGCAATTAGATCGCGCTACAGAACACTCTGAGTACCGTCAGTTTAATTATGGCCACCTTGTACTTTAAAAGAAGCCATTGTACAAACAGTACAAGTCTTTTATAAAAAAAAAGAGTTTGACCCCGCGGAGATCCGTAACGGATTAATAGCTGCAGTTTCCATTAAGGTGCAACACTCGAAAAAAAATCCTTGAAAATACAAGAGATTTTTCGTAAAATTTTACGGAGAAGTTTCATTTTTCCAAAATTTCAGTACAATTTCCGTAAATGACATTAGTTCCGTTAGACTTCAGATCCGTAAATATACAGAAAGTTTTCCGTAAATTTGGTCGATTTTTCCCGTATTTCTTTCAAAACAGTACAATGTCCGTATTTCTTGCAAAACACTGCAATTTCCGTAAATGATGTTTAAAGGTTGAGTACAGAAATCGCCTTTTTTGAGATGCGAATTAAGATTGTTGTATTTACTAGAGTTCTTCTAGGATACAGGCCTGGCCCGGCTCGACCCGCTGGCCCATTCTAACAGAGGCCATGTCAATTTATTGTGAAAAGAATAGTAATATTTATATTTTTTAATGAAATATTTAGAAATTTATTTTATTTTTATAAATTACAATATATATATATATATAGTATATATATACAGGTGGTTATCAAAATAATGGAAACACCCTAGATTTTGAAGGAATTCTTTATTAATATGGCGTAGGACCGCCTTTGGCATGTAATACAGCTTGGATTCGCCTGGGAATCGAATCATACAAATTCTGAATAGTGTTTACAGGAATATTGTACCATTCTTCATGGAGATATTGTGAAAGTTCCGTGAGAGATGCCGGTGGAGGATATCGATTCCGGATTGAAAGCTGTAAAATAGACCACAACGGTTCGATTATGTTGAGGTCTGGGGACTGTGCGGGCCAAGGTAGATGTTCCACCTCATCCTCATGTTCATCAAACCATGATTGGACAACTCTGGCTGCATGAATAGGGGCATTATCATCCTGGAAAATTCCATCTCCTGCAGGAAACAAAATTTGCATCATGGGATGGACCTGGTCAGCTAAAACTTCTCTATACTTCTCCCCAGTGATCCTTCCTTTCAGTGTTACGATTGGACCAGCAGAAAACCATGACACGGCTGCCCATACCATGACCGATCCACCTCCATGCTTGACAGTTGGACGGAGGCAATCAGGATCATACGCTTGTGCAGGTGTTCTCCAGACATGTACCCGTCCTGTTGTGGGGAAAAGTGTGAAAGATGATTCGTCTGACAATATAACAGTCTTCCACTTATCAATCGACCAGGTTTTGTGGTTGTGGCACCACTCTACACGACGTTTGGCATTAGCATCTGTGACAAGTGGCTTGGGAATTGCTGTTCTGCCGTAAATGTTCTCTTTATGAAGGTATCTCCGAACTGTAATTGTTGACACTGGAGAATCCAGATGCTGATTGAGCTCTGCGGTCACTTTGGCTGCAGTTGTTTTCTTTTTAGACATTACAATCCGCTTCAATACCCGTCGGTCTCTTTCACTCAGCTTCTCCTTCCGTCCACTATTTTGCTTTGCTGAGCTTGTCTTTCCGCGCTGTGTGTATGCTGTCATGACTTTAGACACCGTACCTCTAGAAACGCCTATAAGCTGGGATGTTTCGGTCACCTTGCTCCAGCTAGTCGGGCTCCTACAATTTGGCCTCTTTGAAAATCTGTGAGGTCTGACATTTTACGCTTCTGACAAAAAAAATCAAAACGTAGACAACTCTTCTAGAGCTCTCTCATACTACCTAATACATGTACTTTTTATATTAAAAAAAATCTGGTAGCTAAGATTATATTTTAATGCTTACGAAGGGAATTCTTAAATGTCCCTTTCATTCACAAGTGTTTCCATTATTTTGATAACCACCTGTATATTAAATCTACTTATTTTTTTCTTGATAGTACTTCAAATTTATGATTTTTTTTCACTATTTTTTTTTATTTATCTTTTTTAATGTGAGGCAATATTGTGTTATTTAAATGTTTCATAACATAATATCTCTGCAAATTATAGCTATGCAAATTGGTATTAAACTAAACTGTTTTGGCTTACAAATTTATCAGTTACGCTAAAATTTATTATTTTATAAATTATAATTTTACAAAGTTTACAATTTTTTCCTTAAATTTATAAAATTAGTTAATGTTTAATGATTGAGCTGGACCGTTACACCATCAAAACATTATTGTATAAAAATATTGTGTATAGTAAACCACACGATTTTACTGAATGGTGTATGAAAAATTTTATGTAAAATTATACTTTAAAATTACATTAAATTGACGTTTCGGTCAAATATGTATTTCTGTAACAATTACACTTATAAACAAAATGCTTCCATCTTGAGATATTTACATAACTGACTCATGCTTATGACATGAGCAAGTTCAAATCACAGGCCATGAAGTGGCGCCACCGACTAGAAAAAATCCGAGTTACAGAACTATACAGGACCCGAAATAATAGCATGAAATTACAATTTAAAAATAGATAATTGTACTTTCACAGAAGGCATAAAAATATAAATTGTATAAAAAATCCAGTGATGTGTGGTTATTTCAAAATGTTCAACCAAAGTTTTGGAATAAAAGAAGAAACGTTGTCATAAACATAACTTTCACGTACTAATATTTCGATCGCTTCTTTCAGAAAACCATCCATGTTATGTTCACAAGGAATAATAATTCTTGCATTTCCAATGTCAATAGCCCTGTAATATTTTCCCAAAGTCCTGGCTGCTCTATTGACTTTGGAAATGCAAGAATTATTATTCCTTGTGAACATAACATGGATGGTTTTCTGAAAGAAGCGATCGAAATATTAGTACGTGAAAGTTATGTTTATGACAACGTTTCTTCTTTTATTCCAAAACTTTGGTTGAACATTTTGAAATAACCACACATCACTGGATTTTTATACAATTTATATTTTTATGCCTTCTGTGAAAGTACAATTATCTATTTTTAAACTGTGATTTCATGCTATTATTTCGGGTCCTGTATAGTTCTGTAACTCGGATTTTTCTAGTAGGTGGCCCCACTTCATGGCCTGTGATTTGAACTTGCTCATGTCATAAGCATGAGTCAGTTATGTAAATATCTCAAGATGGAAGCATTTCGCTTATAAGTGTAATTGTTACAGAAATACATATTCTGAAGATGGTCATAGAAGTTGACCGAAACGTCAATTTAATGTAATTTTAAAGTATAATTTTACATAAAATTTTTCATACACCATTCAGTAAAATCGTGTGGTTTACTATACACAATATTTTTATACAATAGTTAATGTTTTTTCTTTACTTTTATAAAAAATAAGTTTTTAATTTTATAACGTTTTTAATTTATTTCGTTAGTCCATATTTTTATAAATCAAACTAACTTAATTTAAATTAAATCAGTTTATCCATATTTAAATTTATCTATCCCAAAGTCACTAATTTAAAAAAAATCTATCTTTTTTTTTAATATTTTAAAAATGTAATGTTAAAAATATAATGTTTAACAGAACCGTACGCAGAAGCTCTCAGCATAGCTGAAATATAAAATTTAATTTATTATAAAATTGTTTATTTGCGTAAGTTTTTTTAAATAAGAGATTAAAAAACATTATTTTAATAGCATGTAATAAACAAGTCAAATTAAGATAATTGTTGTTTTTATTGGAATTGATAAACAGATAATCAGGCGAATAATTTTAAAAAGTGTATGTTCGGAAAAAAATGTTGGTACCACTGTTGAATTCAGGGGGTGGCCCGGAGGGGACATTATCCCCCGGAAAATTGAAATGTCCCCCCCGGAAGATTTGAGATTTTATACTTTTAATGAGCAAAAAGTACAATTGCCACCCCCCCCTCCCGGAGCCACAGAAATCCCTCCAGTAGAAAAATGTCTGAATTCAACACTGGTTAGTACTGTTGCAAAAAGAAGCAATTATTACTCTTAATACAATTTTTTATGCATATAATACATAATAAATTAAAATTTATCTGTTATAAAGCACCAAATAATACAGAAAATTATTAAAAATTATGAAAAAAATATATTAAAAACATTGGAAAAATCCATCTACAGATTAAACCAAGTTTTTGCATCATAAAAAGCGATTCAAATAAGTTACAGCATTTGAGCGAAAACCGGTCATAGCGCTGTGGTCTGGGTCATCGGGTTAGTACACGGGACATTATGGGTTCGAATCCGCTCGCGGCAAGGGTTGGTTAAATTCTATAAATTCACTCAGAAATGAAAAAAAGATGCCGAAATGTATTTGTCCCTTATAAGGTTGTCCTCGGAAGTACCTTTTTTGGTCCTATAAATTTTATTTTAACGACATAAAATTTCTAAAAAATACGGAAGATATCTGTTATAAAACGGAAAATTAAAAACGGATATTTCAGAATTCACGGGAAATTTCCTGGAATTTAAGGAATTTTTTTTCCGTGAAAATACGGAAATTGTACTGGCGTCTCGATTGCCAGTACAACTTCCGTTTTTTTCAGGAATTTTTTTTTTACAGTGAAGAACCAATTTTTAATCCGAAACCAAGACAAAGCTTGGTTGACAACAAATGGACCCACTATTCGTAGTTTTATTATTGCATTTATCAAAAGTGAATTAGATAATTATATACACAAAAATCCTTCCATAGCTGAAATATTACAAAAACGCATTCTACAATATGAACGTGCATGTAAAGAAATAACTGGCATTAAAAAGTTAGTCCATGAAAAAACAAAAAAAGCCAATATACATAATAAAAAACTAAGGGAATGTTACATTCATTTTAATTCTAAACATCTCAATCACGTGCATAGCACTATTTTTATTACAGAAGGTAATTCTGCAAGCGGTTCTATTACTAAATACCGTAATGTTGAAACACAAGCTGTATTTTCATGCATTAATTTGCTTTGGACAATCTAAAAATCTGGTTTATGAAAATGAAGAGTGTTATCTGTTATAGCATGTCTTAAATATTCCAAATGGACCGGATGGATTGCGTTATAACAAAATCGTTACTGCTACAGATGCGGATGTAGATGGGGCATGCATAAGATAAGGTGCCCTATTTTCGTCCTCCAGCCACTTTTAGGCACTTGAAAGTTGTAATTTTCAGTGAAAACCTACCACATTTGGATATTACAATGACCCACGCAAATAGAAATGCAGGAAAATCTCGTATACAAAATTTTAACAAAGCAATTTTTTTTTCAAAACTATCTATGTATGGAAAAAAAATCCCAATTTCGTCCCCCGTATAAAATTAAAAAAGCGGAGGCTTAACTTATAATTAAATCAAAATTTAGTTCAAAATGAGTAAGTAATTTAATCTACTTAAATTAATGTACAAAGAAATGTACTAAAAAGGCATATTAATCAGTGGAAGTGTAACATAAAGAAATATTAGGCATCCAAATATATAAATTTTGAATTGTTTTTGACTGCTAAGCATGTTTCATGTGACCAACTGCAGCATTAAAGGCACTGAACCCATTGCTCTCCATGTTTATCATCAGAAAAAGGCTTCAAGTAGATAGGGAACTCTGCATCATTGTCGCCATCATTACCGCTTGTATTATCATCATAATTAATGTCAACAGAAGAGTCACTTTCGTCATCAAAGTTGCTGGTTTGGTCACGTTTAGATTTTTTACATGGTGGTTTCTTCCCTTTTCAACTGAGAGTGGTGGGTGCCAGAAGTTGTTTTTCATCTGAGCGCTGCTTCTTTGCCTGGGAATCTTTCACTTTGCTTTTATTCGGAGATCCATTCATCAATGTTGAAGAACCTTTTAGAGCAGAAGTTGCTGGTGTGATCACTGGCACTTCCCTGATTTCTTTAGTGATGATGGCAGCAATAGTTTGCTGAACTTGGCCGCTTGACGATGGTTGATCGGCTACCATGAAATTTTCGCTATATGGAGAGGGATGAGGTTTCGCAAAAAAAAATTCAGTTCTATAACTGTTTGGGTTAAAGGGCATGCTGCCCCTCTTTCTTAAAATCATTGACAGCAGTTTTAACAATAGTACTCGTAGGCTTCATTGAAAAGTTGTGCGATTTGTAGGTTCTCAACCTTTCTACCAGGATGGTTTGACAGCCAACATTCTATTGCTTCAGCATAAAATGTTTTAAAAGGAAACATAAACGCGACATCGAGATGCTGCAGTTTTTTTCGTTGAATGGGTAGGCAAACACAGGGCCGTGCAAAGAGAAAACTGCGCCTGAGGCGAAGTTTCAATTTCGCCCCCCCCCCCTCCCTTCTCTTTATAACAGGTGTCACAAAATTGAGAATGAGCAGAAACTGAAATAAATTCTATTGCATAAATATTTCGCGTTTATTTTGGAACTTTAAAAGGTTTAATTTGAATTCAGAAATGTCAAACAACTAAATAACATAAGATAATATCGCACTTATTTGTTAGAAAGATCACAATGTTTTGCGATTTTAATAATGTGGGCATTATACTTTTAGGTCCCCCAGACCCGAAATATCCGAGGTAAGGGAAGAAAATAAGCAAAATATTACTATTTTGTCATTACTTAGGATCCAATAGGCAGTATTAAAAAAACATTATTTGTGCTTTCTTTCGGATCCGCGGACTCTGAAAAAGCAGAAATTTTACAATTTCAATATTACTGTAGGTCTCACAAATCCAAAAAATACTAGGGAAATAAAGAAAAGAAAAAAATAAGCAGAAATATTTCCATTTCCGCATTATTTTGGATTATGCAGACTCCGAAGAAAAGACTAATTTATGATTTCGGCGTTATTTTTAGGTCTCTCACACCCGGAAAATCCAAGCCAAAGGAAGAAAAAAGTCAACATTTTATTACTTTGGCATTATTTCGGGTCATAAGAGTTCTAGAAAAGAAAAGGGGAAAACAATTACAATTTCGACATTACTGCAGGTCACACAGACCCCAAAAATGCAAGGAAAAGAAAGAAATTAAAGCGAAAAACTGTACCATTTCCTCATTATTTTGGATTCCGCAGAGTTAGAAAAAAAGGCTAAGATTTTACAATTTCTGCAATTTTTTCATTTATATTTTTCACATCAGTGCTATTTTGCATAGATGAAAAGATCTCCGAAAATTCCGGAGTATCTCCGGAAGTGTATGGTAATATGTTACTGCAGTTTAAAATAAGAAAATCGGCGACTAGCGTTACCATATGGTCACAGTAAAAAATCATTTACATTTATAATTCTCTATACCCAAATAATCTAAAATCAATAAACGTTTTATCGTTTCATGCATGGTAACAAAGCAATCTATCAACAATAAATGGCATTAGTAGTCTAGCGTTTTATGCAGTTGTGTGGTAGAATAGAGAAAACAATACTACGAATCTGTGCTTCTAAAACGGCGAGAAAGAAAAAGTAAGTCCAGCTTCTTGTTTCATAACTTGCTTAGAAATAAATCTGTATAGCATATTAATATCGTTAAAGCATCAAAGAATAGTAATATATTGCTTTTTAAATTTTATATATAATAATTATAAGTTAAAAGTTGGTTATAACATTGCGTTAATATTTGGTTACACTAGTCTGCTATATAGTCGTTTTTAAGAGTTCATTTTTTAAAAATCGGATTTGTCTGTATTATTCGGCCTTATTTTTCCTAAAAATTGACCGATTGTTATGAAATTCGGATGTGTTATTAATTCACTCAGTATTAGGTGTCGTTTTGAAACAGTTATCGTATTTATTATAAGTATTTTACATTCACACTTAAAAACGATAAGTATTATAATGTATCTTGTAGCATTTGATATTGTAACTTCTGTATTGCAATCAGGCTGTGTACATTATTGTGAAGTTATTATTATATAATGGTAAAAGATTGTGCCATAATGGAATGATGGTTAGTTTCCGAATTCAAACCTCCGATAAAAAGAGAGTTAAAAAAAGGGGGGGGGAGGAGGTAATTGAAGTCAATTCAATATTTTTTTACCTATGAAATTATTTAAATATTTAAATATTTTCGTGTTACCTATGAATTATTTACGTGAAATTTCGACTTTTTTTCAACTTATCTATGCAAGAAATATTAGATCTTGAATATGATGATCTTGACCTCATTGACGTATACCTTGAACCACCAGAAGTAAATGATGATTCTGATGAAGATTCAGCTGATGAAGGTGGTCTCATTAAAAACAGAACTGGAAGACAGTTACGAGCACCAGAAGACGCAGTTCTTGCAGATTGTCGTCGAATTGGAAATCAGGATATAGACAATGAAGATAATGAAGATGAAGACCAGAAGAATAGTGAAACTAAAAATGGGTCTAAGCCATAAAATATGACATACTGCAAAAGGATCCACTGTTTTTAATGCCTGTTTTTTTTTTTTTTTTGCTATAGGAATAAAACATGTACCGAGTTATTCGAAATGTTTATTGATGTGATATTATTGCTTTTTTAGTTACTTAATCGAATAAATATGCTACCTGGAGAAACTGCTCATGTCCAAACGTAACAGCAGAAGAAAAGAAGTGCATCTTGAGAATACCAAGTCTCTCTGGTTACAATAAATTACCAGGAAAGAAGTGTTACTGGAATTCATGCTATGACATGAGGAATAATATAGTTTATAATGCAATGAGAAGAGATTGCATCAAATCATGCGATTTTTGCATTGTGCTGATAATAGCAAACTAGATGAGTCATACAAAATGTGTAAACTTAGGCCTCTCATGAACTAGATAAAATCACGCTTGGTGCATAATTTCAAACCTCAGGTGAAATTAACTAAGATGAAAGCATGATTGAGTATTATGGGCGTCACAGACGCAAACAGTTTATAAAAGGTAAGCCAATACGTCTTGAATACAATGTCTGGAGCTTGAATAAAAAGAACGGATACCTAATAAAATTTGAGGTTTATTGAGATTCTATTCCTAATGCCAAACTTGACTAACAGGAAAAGTATGGTAAAGCGGTTGCTCTAATGTTGCAAATGATTGATGATTTGCTAGATAATAAGAGGCAACTTCCATATAGATTTTACTTCGATAATTTATTCACAGGCATTGATCTCCTGATACATCTCGAGGAACATGGCTATACAGGGACTGGAAGCTTACGTAACTATTGAATGCCAAAGTGCTGGCCTCTCAGTAAGCCAGAGACAATGAAAAAGAAAGAAAGAGGATCATATGAATCTGCTTTTAGCTCAGATGAAAACGTCATTATTAATAGATGGACGGACAACTCAGTCGCAACAGTTACTTCGAATGTTCTTGGTATATACAGTGGAACCTCCCTTTATCGAAGTCCCTATTTAACGAAGTTTTCTACTTAACGAAATTTTTTGCAGAACCTCGACTTTGAAAATCATTAACACGTAAATTAATCTCCATATTACGAAAAACTTATTCTATATAACACTTATTAATATATAACTTATTCTATATAAGTTTATTCCACTTTCGTGCGTGTAAATTGTTCAAACGGAGAGGTTGCTGTTGCGATGGGTGAATTCATTTCAGCGGACTGTATCAAAATGAACTCATTTGAATCATTTAATCAGAACACACATTTAATCACATATTAATGAAAAAGGTATTCGGTTTTTGTTTACTTCTCTTTGTTATGTGTTTTTTTAAAAATAATATTCTAATTAAATTATTTTCATATCTACATCGCATAAAAAAGGACTGCTCGAATTAAAACATATTTTTCAAATATTTCTATTTTGTGTGTACTTTCCATTTTATGTGGATTATGTGCTTACAAATGGTTATGTGTGTACAACTAATTGTCGTTTTCATGCTAGAACTCTTCCTGATTGGGTCGACAAGATCGAAGATCGAACTGTGACATTTCTCCAGACAAAATTCCCAAGCTAATTTTAACGCTCTTTGGTGGCGTTTCTTTTAAAAGATTTCCATTTTATGTGTATTTTCCATTTTATGTGGGTTATGTGTATACAAGTTTCATAAATTTAAGTTGGTTTCTATTTAACGAATTTTCTTCATAACGAAGTGTTTAAGTGTAACGATGAGACTTCGTTAAATGGAAGTTTCACTATATATTGTCACTACGGCTGATCGCTATTCACAAGCTTCCAAGAAGAGAGTGAAAATTCCTAGACCGAATACCATAACCCAATACAAAAAAAATATGCGTGGAACAGATCAAATGGATGCCAATGTTGCGCATACAGAATTGGCATCTGAGGTAAAAAATGGTGGTGGTGCATATTTACCTAGTTGCTTGATGTATGTATCAACAAATCATAGTTAATCAAGAAGGAAACAAAATCAGGCATATCGCAGCTTGAATTTCGGCGGTAAATTGTACAGACGTACCTTACTCGTTATCAGAATACTCCAAAAGGAGAGGGTGTCCATTAACCTCCAAACTAGTAGTCGTGTGATAGGTGATATTACACTGGCCTCCAAAAGTTAAGGTACAACCGGTTTTTTGCGTCTAATTTGCAAATGAATTAAACAACAAATTTGGAGGAAATGTGCACTAAACTGTTATTTATTAAATGCGACACAGAAATTTACTTAAGTTAAACGTATAAATGAAATTTCAACAAAAAAGCACTCATGGTGGAAAATTCCATTCTTGGAGAAATCAGTACATCGCAGTATTATGCAGTAAAATGTGACAGAAACATTAAAAAACTGGTTCTAATACGGAATATGTCCACCCCGGACTTGAATGCATTGGCGACATCTATTTTCCATGCTCTCAATTAAATTGTCGGACACCGAAATAGGTAACGCTGACCAGACTTGGAGTAAGCCTTTTTCCATCTCATTTAATGACCTTGGAGGAGGACTTAAAGCCGCAACCTGTGATCCAAGATAGTCCCAAAGATGTTCTTTCGGATTCAAGTCTGGAGAGTGAGCTGGCCATTCCATTCTCCCCAAACTGTGATCCTCAAGATAATCCTCAACAACCACAGCTCGGTGTGATCTCGCATTATCATCCATTAGAATGAAACCATTGCCAATAGCACCGGCATATGGGCGCACATATGAATCAAGGATCTCATCCCGATATCTCGCACCAGTCACAGCTCAGCCATGGAACACATGCAGGTCAGTGTGGCCTCCGAGTGAGATCCCTGCCCAAACCATGATTCCACCTTTTCTGTACCTGTGTGTTTCGACAGTGTTTTAGTGATGGTATTGAGTGCATTATTCTCTCCAGATCAGAAGACGTCCTGAATCGCTCTCCAGTGTGAATCTGGACTTGTCTGTGAAGAGTACAGAAGCCCACTGTTGTCTGGTCCAGGAAACGTGTTCTCTTACCCAACTTAAGCGGCCCTTCTCTGTCATCTGTTGAGAAGGACACACACAACTGGTTGCCTTACATAGAGACCTGCATTGTGAAGACGTCTTCGCACCGTAGTAGCGGAGATTCTTCTCCCTCATGCTGCAAAGTGGTCTGTAGTGAGTTGCGGCACAGTAGTGCGTCTTCTCCTTCGGGCCGAAATAGCTAGAAACTGGTCTTCTGCAGGTGTTGTAACACGTGGGTGGCCTGGAACATGTCTTCTGGACACAGAATCTTTGGATTCATATTGATCCCAGAGTCGTTGGACTACACTGCGAGACACATTGAGCCGTTTAGCAGTATCGGCCTGTGACAACCCCATTTCCATCCATCCTACAGCCCGCCACCTTAATGAATCGGGCAAACGACTTCTTCTAGACATTTCTAGACTCTACTGGCTGTTGGGATTTTCTCAAACAAATTAATAAAAATAGGCATAACTATGTTCCAGATAAATTGAGTTTATTGTCTTGAGATTTTTAAACTTTTGCTATAATTTATGTTTTAACCTTTTTCGCATATATTAGTAGATACTTTTTTACTTATTGAAAAGTACATTTTTTAAATTTTAAACAAACATTAAGTGGATTGCCTGAAGGATTAATGTATTGCTACTAATTTTGTAAAAATTAAAAGAAAAAGTTTTCTTTAGTTAATATTTGAATTAAACATTAGTTGTATTTCATTTCCGGTTCAGGTTGAAGTGTATAAAACTTGTTTTGGATTGCATATTGAAGTGTTCAGGTTCGATGCCGTTTGACTTAATAGGAATTTTTTTATTTTGATTGAAATACAACTCCACCTGCACATTATTCTAAGGATGAATCAGTTTGCTCTTTGGATCTGTATGCTCTTGGGTGATAAAAGCAAACAAATATATAAGTGTAAAAAATTGAAAATGTTTTCTAAATAGAGATATCCACTATTGGGGAAAGTCCACTATGGATGTATAACATTACATAAATCATTCGAAAAGTGCATTCAAAATGCGTTTTTAATTTAATTACAGTTAAATATTTTTTAATTTATTGACCAAATTAAAATATTCTAGTTCATTTTGTTCATTGTTACAACATTAATAAGTTTGAAAAAAAATTGAGGTTCTATCTAAATTATTTTTGGAAAAATCCTGCGCGCAAGTTTGAAAATCATTGTTTTGAATTAAATGCATTTAAAGTTTTCACTCTCCATTCAAAAACAAAGAATGACGATAGCGTTTTACTTTATATCTTCGTCAATAATTATCGCCTCTGAAAAACATTGGTGCCTTTTACTCAGAATAAAATGCACTATCTACTGACATCAAAACCTTGAAATTGAATTTTTGACCATTTTAAAGGTGATCTGTCCCCTTATGAAGTATGCCAATAAGACATTTTTCTTATACCCTCTTTTATAAGCATTTTAAATTCATATTCCTATTTATTTATATTAAAATTATGCATAATCATTCACTTCCTTGGATGTATTGCAGTAACTCAGGATTAGGGTCCTGTATCATGTTGGATATTTGTTTTGGGTCATGTTGACTTCTACTTTTTTGCACTACTTTTTAGTATTGACTTTAATAATTTTGCATTCGGGTAGGTTTATACTTTTGCAGGACGGGGTAGAGTTGACCCGAATTTTCAAATGAAACTTAAAATATTCTTTGAGGTGAAAAATGTATAGAATAAAACATGATAGGGAACAATCCACAGTAGTGAACATATCTTTTTAGCGAACACTTTTTAATTCCTAACTCTTACATATTTGTAAGCTTTTACCTCTGAATAATAAAAACCTTTGAATAGCGAACTGATTCAAGAGTGAGAATCATGTATTGGTGGGGTTGTATCTGACATGAAATTGAAAAATCCATTTTGAAGTCAATCTCCAACTATAATAAAGAAGGAAGTTTGTGTGTGTGTTTGTCCGTTGTGTTTTGAAGATACCGCTGCACGTAGAGCTACAAAATTTGGTGGGAAGGTACATCTATACATGTAGTTTTGCACCTCGAAGCCAGATTTTGGAATTTTTGAATAGATTTTTTTTTAATTTTAAATTTTAATGCGATTTTGCCAGAATGCTTGATTGGTTCGGTGGTTGCGCTTCATTTTCAGTCTCAGATAAGCTCAGAATCGTCATTTTTTTTCTTTTTAGCTTGGAGAAAGATCAAAGATAATTCTTTACAGATTAAAACATCATGATTTAAAAAAAAAAATTGCCGTTTTGCTGCGATTTACCCACATTAGTAACCGGAATCCGGTTCCAGTCTTTTAGCCCAATATAGTAAATTTTATCCTCTCTTCAATAAAGTTTATGCGAAATTCGTACAGCGATTTCCGATTTTTTGGCATTTTTTTCCCTTTTTCAATAAGTAATTTTGCCCAGAATGCTTGATTGGTTCGGTGGTTGTTTCCATTTCAGCCTCAGATACGCTCAGATTCGACATTCTTTTATACTCTTTTTAGCTTACAGAAAGTTGATAATTCTTAATTCTTTACAGATAAAAAATCGTAATTTTAAAAGAGAAGGTCGGATTATTTACTATCCCGATTTTTTTAATTGGATTTTTTCTTTTAATTTCACTTTTTTATGCGTTTTTAAAAAAAAATTTCATGTTTTGCAGCGTTTTTTAAATTTTTTTCATGTTTTGCAGCGTTTGTTTCAAATGACGTCACAAATTACCCACTACAAGTTATTCGCCGTTGGAGGGCAGTTGGATTGGTAGCTGATATAATTGTACGGGCATTTGTGATTGGCAGATGAGAAGGTCGTCAGCTGCTTGCAATTCGAACAGCAAGTTGTGAATTTTTGCGATTTGTATTATGCGATTTTTAGAGTTTTTTCATGTATACGTCATTTATGCATTTGATTTCAGACATTAACAACGATAGCTTACTATTTTTGTATGTATTAAAAAAACTGGTCATTTTGTTTCTGTTTCAAAAGTTAATGATAATTCCTAATTTTTTAACGTTGTTGGTTTAATTCTGTATGGAGGAGGAGATAAGTGTTCGGTTGTAGTTTAAATATCGCGTTTTTGCTCTGATCGAAACTCCCTCCTTCCCCCTGCCTCCAAAATCAGAACTAATTAATTATTAGTCCGATTCAAACGAAACCTTTTCTCAGGTTCCCAGGTACTAGATACACCTCGGTATCATTTTTTCAGCCCTTGGTTGGTTACCACTATTTCTGAAAATTAATGACCAGGGGTGGGGGGTATTTTCTCGCGTTCTATGGGCCCAATTTCGATGAGAACTAGTTCATTCAACTTAACACGAAATAATTAAGATATAGATAACCAATTAAGATACAGATTTTGCGCCACCTGACGGTAAAAAATGGAACTAAAAGATTTTGCAGTGCGTGCGCAGCACGCCTGCTATACGGTTTCGTCGGCAGCAAGGACACGTGCCGGAATTTCGATCAGAAAGAGTTGCGATTTTGGAAATTGTGTTCGATTCAACACCTTGGCGAAAAATTTTGGTGGAAAGCCTTGGCGAGAGCGGTGTTTGAGAGGAAATTCAAATATGGAACTCCGATAGCTCGTGTCTGGCCTCTGGCGTTCCTTTCGCTGTCGTCTGTCATGGATTCGGCAAAACTGTTGTGCTCGCTGTTGTGTTTACTGATTTTCTATTACGATGTCGACTTATTTTTGCGTCTATTTTTCGCACTTTCCAACCTAGTTGAAAAGTGCTTATGACATCGGTCTGTCTGGCCGTCTGGCCGTCTGCCGTCTGCCGTCTGTCCGTGCTCTAACTCCCGTAAATATGCTCGGATTGCTCTGCAATTTTTATATGTTATGGTCGTTATCTATAGCATGTTCCCTATTTCAACGGAAGTGTGTAGAACTTACAGTTTTTTTACAGGGAGACTCAAAAGAATTCCGTTACATTGCGGTCTATGGGGAAAAATCATTTGCGGTTTATTTAAATAATGTTTCACTATTTTAAACGCATTGTAATTTATAAATATTACTAAGGTGCATTAGAAGAAGCTTAATATGGAACAGGGTGTGCATAGCACTTATAGTTAATTTACAGGGACAGTAAAAATAATTCCGTTACATTACGTCTATGGAGAAAAATCGTCTGCGGTTTATTTAAATAATGTTTCACTATTTTAAACGCATTGAAATTTATATAGATCACTAAGGTGCATTACAAGAGACTTACTACGGAATATTGTGTGTATAGCAGTCATCGTTCATTTACAGGGACACGCAAAAGAATTCTCTACTGTCTGTTAACAATAATTCCTGGAAGTGCGTTTTAAGTTATTGAACGCGATTTTAATTTTAACTCGCTTTTTGTCTATTACGTGGTGTGTATAAATTCTGTAGATCTATACAGGGCAGCACAAAAGTTCGCGAACACATTTCTGTTTATTGACAAACTCCAGACGGAGAATTTTAAACTGTGCTACGCGTTTCCTAACTGAACTAAATTTATCATCCTATGTAGTATATATACAAATCTATAGATCCTATACAGGGCTGAATAAAAGTATTCGGATATTTTTCCGAATATTGTATATGTTGGAAATTCCTAAAATTATGTTTTTAAATATGTTATGCGTTTTCTAAATTGTTTACTTAGATGTTAGCTTTTAGCTTATTAAACGGTATGATTTGTAAAATTATTTTGGAAGCGTTGGAAAGTGCTATATAATCTATGCTTGACGCATGCATGATTTTTCGTTCTTGTTTAATTTTATTAGCGTTACACGTTTGTTCTACTAATAACAATAAATAAAGGATCGCTACTCCTTTGTTTCTTGTGTGTTTATGCTGAACGAGCATATCATTTTTTTCTGAATGAAGTACAATGCAAAAATATCATGCATTATTATTGTTATTGTATCAGGTTAGAGTAATAATATGTTTATATTTTATTTTTTGTCGTTTTATTCTGTAGATTTTCACTGTAAAAGATATTTTGACACATTTAATAAGTACGTCTTTCAACTGATGGTGTGCTTTGTTGTCAATTGTAAAATAAAATGTTTAAGAATAAAATTGAGCATAAGTATTTCTGGAAATTTTTTAAATATCTTGTCACAAGACTAGAACCAGAACATTTCATAAAAAATCTTTCAAGAATGCAAGTTAAATAATTGTTTATTAAATATAAACATTTGTTAATGATAAAAGTTGATTTTGTACTTAAATTCCGCCTTTCAATATAACTTATATGTTTAATATTAAAGGTAAAATTAGAAATAAAATGCAATTGAAGAAACTTTTAAAAGGAGCGAAATTATTCCTTGAAATAATTTTTTTGGCTAATTCTGGTGTTGACATGAGAAAAAAAAAGTTTCAAATTTTATTTACTTTCATACTTTAAACTTTTTTTATTCAAAATTAATTGTTGAATTCAATTAAAATATAATTATACTTTCCATATTATAATTTTTTATTTTAAATCTTTAGATGGAAAAGTGTGACAAATGCATCATAAACTGTAATACTGTAAAAGAAACATTTTAAAATTGTCAGCAAACCTACTGTATAGATTGTTAAGAAAGGTATTGTCCAGCAAATTTATTTTCTAATAGAGTAAAGCCTGTATAACAGAATCTTGCAATAAACTGAAAAAAAAAATACAAATATTATACAGTCATACCTTATAAGATGAATATAACCTGTATAAAATAGAATTTTTCGCTGGTAGTTTGCGCTTCAGGTTTTATTGTATCATACTTATGGCAGGGGGCCCTGTATAGGAATTATTCCGGGGGCCCATGTTTTCTTTGTGTGGCCCTGATATCAACACATTTTAATGGCTCAAACAGGAAAAATTACACCCAATTACATGGTAGATGGGTGTTTATGAGTCAATAACATACCAGAGGAATGGTATGGATACATTGAAATGTTTTTAATCTAAACACATTTTTAATTCTGCATACTCAAATGTGTTGTTTCTTCTTTTGCATTAATTCATTCTAAACTGAGAAATCTATTGCAATATTGCACTGCAAAAAAAGAAATTGTTGTACTACGGTGAACTATGATAAAGGAAATTAAGAGTGCAATGACATATTTTAATAATGTAATTTGTAATTATCAATATTAAGTAATACACAGTATGTACTATGTAGCAATAGCGATGCTTACATTTGACCACAGTATATCAGTATTTTTAAGTAGATTTCCTAAGAAATACTACCCATTTCATTCTCCCCTATGTTGGAATTCTATATTTTTAATAATGTCAAATCTATAAAACTGCATATCATAATGATATTAAATTGCAAATTATAAGCTGCATATCGGCAAAAATCAGTTTTACATCCATGGAAACTGTAATTTTTCTTAGAAATAGCAAAATTGTTTTTTTCTCATCGTATCTTTTCATCTAGTAGATGTACCTAAGATTCCTAGCTCCTGTAATAAAATAAAATAAAAGTATTTTGGTGCATTTTTCACCCATATGAATTATTTTGTCCTAATAGTTAAGTCACAATAATTGCTTGAAAATAACGATTTATTAATTATTAAGTATCTAAAATTTATTTATAAACTAAAATGGTTGTTGGCTGTTGTTGTAAATGTTTTAGTTTTGTAATTTCATGCTCAGTCATTTTATGATGTAAATATTACAATGCACAAAAGATTAACGATATACAGTGATCTAAAATACATCCTGATCCTTCAAAGTATCATATTCAAAAATATATAGTTGAAACCAAATTTAAAATTAAATTCTTGCAACGAAAATTGTTGCATGCTGCATGAAATGTATAAATAAATGAATGATTGAATGTATTATCA
The DNA here is from genome assembly GCA_963931845.1 of Maratus michaelseni. NCBI lineage: Eukaryota > Metazoa > Arthropoda > Arachnida > Araneae > Salticidae > Maratus > Maratus michaelseni. The sequence goes on along the minus strand of OZ007599.1, from coordinate 68,539,711 downwards.
TAGGCTTTTGGCAAAATTCAGGATTTTATAAACTTTCATTAGTGTGGAGTGAATTTTCCTTTCCCTCTGGATTTGCACTAATGGCTGGTTTCACCAACACAAAAGCCCCAGAATTCTTCCCCCCTCCTTTCCCGTCACACACAAGGAAAAAGTGCTAATTTGGGTAGACAAAAATCAGTTTTTAAAACTTTTTCAATGTGTTCTAGGTAATTTGCATAAATAATCTTTAATAATGTCTGCAATTGCTCTGTGTAAAAGGCTATATATTTGTTGGCACATGTTTCAATTTATTTTTCTGTTGTAGTAATGATTTCTTAGAAGTACATTATTCATTTTACATTTCTTTGTTTTAAATTTTATTACTTTTGTAAGTATTTAAAGAAATGACTATATAATAATAGTTAAATTAGTTAATAAAAAGTTTAACTATATAAAATAGTTAAACCTCAAATTACATTCCAGCAGAGAAAATACAAAAGTGATTTTTAATAAAATTTCTTCTTGTAGAGGTCTTGAATTGTAGAGAGTTTCCCTTTATCTTAAAATGCGAAATAGGGACACATCTAGTTATACATTATTTTAATAGAAGACATCACAGAATTGTACCACTCATTGGTTCTTAAACATTTTGCTTCTGATGAGGCATAATGAATACAAGTGTAATTGCAATTGTATTTTCGCTAGCATTCAGTACGGAATATAAATAAGTGGTCTTAAAATATGTATTGCCTAATATTGCTAATATGATTTAAATATGTTTAGATATAATCAAATAATTCAAGTAATATATAATTTCCTAAATTTAATTATGACTTTGCTATATGATTTGTCAAAAACATTTTGAGCTCCGTCTCTGAAATTCAAAATGTCAACACTTTTCCCATATAATTTGATAATAATAACATAATATCCCCCTTTTTTATTTCTTAAAACAGAATCAATAATAATAATAACAAATAGACATATATATGAGAATACTGAATTTAATGGAATTTATTTTCCAAATTTCACAATATTGAATCTATATCCATGATATATGTATATCTGCACTAAAAAAATATAAGAAAATGAAAGAAGTATCGCTCATTGTTAACTGATTATGATACACTTTCCAGATTTGTAACTGATGATGTAACAGGAAATCTTTAAACTGAACGAATCATTATAATGGTTTAATGAACAGAGTAAAAATTATTAAAATGTGTTTTAAAAAAAAGGAGGGGACGAAACTTTGATACATTTACGAACTCATTTTTGGCTGTAAATGCATGAAATTGAAAGAAGTGTAAGTGCCAAAGTATCGAATAACGTTTTTCATTTTCTGTGAATACAGATGTCGATGCAGGTTTTTTAAAGGTTATCTTAATAATTTTTAAACGGTCTGGAAGGGGTTTTAACCATAATCTCTCCCCCCTCCTTTTTTTTCTGTGTCAGTGGGGGCATATAGTCGATTTTGCATTACAATTCATAAGTGAATCTCTGAAATCGTACTTATAGTATTAATAATATGAAGAAATGAAACTGTGGATTGAAAGTTTCAAATATAAAATAAAACGAAGATGTGATTTGAATAGTGGGTGTTGGGGCCCCTGATCTGCAGAATTGCATGTTATAATCAATATTTGTACCGCTTTGTTATGTATAGAACTGTTTTTTCACAGATGAATTATCAAACATTGCAAATAAAAAAGTGACATCCTTTGGAACAACATTTGTAACTTTAAAAAGAAAGTTCCTTCATCTGAATGGGGAGTGCCTGAGATTACCATTTATAAATGAAAATACATGCTCTTTATTAAAAAAAACAACTGTTGATTGAAAATTTAACTTATTTAAATCAACTGATTTAAACCAGGTCTAGCTTGTAGTATGTAGTTAAGATTTTAGATGTAGTTTGATATCCTGCTATTTAATTATAGGGTAGATGTGCCAGTAATGGACACCCTTAAGGAATTTCTTTAAAAAGTATTTTTTAATTAATAGTTATAATTATTATATTCCACGTTTTTTAATATTATATTAATCTACCAACAATATTTAATCATGCTCATAGTCACATTTCCCAATGTGAATCGAAATTTAATTGTAAATAACAGAGATATATCAAAACACCCTAAATTCCAGTAATGGGCACCCTCTGTTCCAGTAATGGGACACTCTCTGGTCCAGGAATGGACACCCCACAAGAAGTAATAGATAATTGATATTATGATTGTATTTAAAACTAGAATTTAAAGAAAGCATATTAATGAAATAAAATAGTAATTTTCAAATAAATTTAACAATTAGGATATCAATAATTAATAAAATATTTATGAGAAAAATTCACTGTTTATATTGATTGTCACTATCACAAGATCAATATTTTAATTATTTCAGATAGAAGGTTTAAAATACTAAATTTCAAAGAATTACATTTATCAAATTATTGAGACATTGGGGGGGGGGGGGGTTAGAAGGGTTAGTTAAAAAAAATCTGAGTACTACTGCATGGAATTTTATTTCCTATTATTTTTAATAGTTTAAACTTCCTAAAACTGCTTGATATATTATTTTTAGTAATTTATATAAAAAAATATCAAATAAATGAAAGTATGGATTGAATGTTTCTTAAATACTAAATAAAATTATTTAAAAATATAATTGCAGAATTGAGATTTGAGCCCCCTGATATGCAGATTTACTAGTTTCATTGCTACTATAATTTTATTTTATTTTTAATGTATGCTCTAGTTGTTTTGTCAGAGATGAAAAATCAAACATTTAAGATAGAAAATAGATTTTTAATAACTTATGTGACTTAAAAAATTGTCTTTAGTTAAATGGGGAGAGCTTGAGCCCCATGAGCTCCTCATTTTCCTGTGCCCTTAAACTTTATTCTCTGCTTATTTAGAGATGAGTTTATTCTGAGTTTATTCTCTGATATTGTAGAGTAAAACAGTAATAAATTAAATAAAAAGTAGCATTTATAATATAGTTTTTAATCATTACATTAAAAAAAATATTGGTTGAATCCTCAAACAAGGGCGGTGTTTGGCGGCGTCGAAGTTGGTGAAGCGATAAATGAGATTTTCTTGCTACCAGTTCGTTTGTTATGTTTCTTCCACGCCTACTGTGGTTGATTGGTTGGTTTATTGTTGTTTGTTCTGGAGATTGAATTGTATTTTGAGCTCAAAGCAAAGATGTAGGAAGGTTATGATTGGATTATTGTGTGTCGGATTTGTTGAATTACGTTTGTGGAATGTATTTTGTGAAGTTTAATGATTTGACGTTTTGTCGTATGTCATAGAAGGATAATTCCTGTGAAATAATAAAAAAAACCCGAAAGATGAGAAATATGAGTGTTATATAGTTATATATATATTATTGTAGTGCCAACACTATTTTTCTATAGACGTTTTGGCAACAAGACCGTTTATTTTTTATTCCACACATGCCGCTGCGTTTGCTTGTATATGTTTATTATTGCTAATTAAAATATGGGTTAAATAGAAACAAAAATAGCAAAAGGTAAGTTAATTTTTGTTGATTTTATTTGATAAAATGTATTTCACGTATTCTAGAGACTACATCAAGTTATCGTTCATACATCCAGAGGTGTTTTTTTTTTCGGAAAATGTACGCTAAGCGTACATGTATGTTACTAATTGCTGCTTGTATGAGTTTCGTATATTCTAGAGACTGCTGCACACTGAGGTTCATGCATCCAGAGGTGTTTTTTTTTTCGGAAAATGGACGCGAAGCGTTCATATATAAGTTACTAATCGCTGCTTGTACGAGTTTCGTATATTCTAGAGACTGCTGCACATAGAGATTCATGCATCCAGTGGTGTTTTTTTTTCGGAAAATGAACGCGAAGCGTTCATATATAAGTTACTAATCGCTGCTTGTACGAGTTTCATATATTCTAGAGGTCGCGGCACGTTGAGTTCCATGCATCAAGGGTTTTTTTTTTCGAAAAATGTACGTGAATCGTACATATATGTAAGTTAATAACTGTATGTTTGTAAAAATTGAAATATTCTAAGGAAATATTGCTAAAAGTTTGTAAAAATAGAAAAATACGGAGGAAAATATTGCTAAAAGTTTGTAAAAATACAGGGGAAAATATTGCTAAATGCTTGAAAAAATCTAAATATCCGGAAGAAATATTGCTAAAAGTTTGTAAAAATATATAAATACGCAGGTAAATATTGCTAAAAGTTTGTAAAAATCGAAAAATCGTAAAGAAAATATTGCTAAAACTTTGTAAATACTCGAAAAAAGGAATAAAATCGATGTTTACTTTGTAAAGAGGCTTGCCGTAGGAAGCATGCGTTCTGATTGGGTGGAATTTGGAGGTTGCCGAGTTTTGGGTTGGCGCGCGTCAGTGCTTGGCGCGTGTCAAAAAAATCGCCAAATCGGGGGTCGCCCTTGTTTGAGGATTTTGCCAAAATATTTTATTAATTGAAAACCAGCATTCATAATATTGTTTGAATCATTTTATTTAGAATTTTTTTTTCAAATATTACTTTTAAAAAGCTTCACCAGCATTTCATTTTTCTGTATATGTTTGAATTTCTTTTACCAAAAGAATCATTATTCAAATTTATTCTTTATGCAACCATATTTTGAAACCATAACGTTTCATTATTAACCAATAGATGGCGCCTGTAGTACATAAATAGGTTTGTTTACAAACGATAACGTTGTTTACATTTGTTTCTTTCTATCAAGTAGTTGTGTTTTATTAGTAAGATTTAAAATATCATATTTTTAATAGAAAAAGGTTTATTTACTTATTTCATAGTACAAAAATTTAATCTTTAACTTCTTACTTTTTAATGACAATTTGTTAACTGTTGTTATATATGTTTTCAAAAGTAAACACACTAAATTGCATGGACAGTTTTAAGCCTAAATTAATAAATTTACGTATAATGGCTCAGTAACACGTGGTATAAGTTAAGGGTAAGTTTTGCACATGAGCAATGTTATTTAAATTATTCATAGTTTTACAGAATTTCCCTTTTTAACACTTTCCAACCTAGTTGAAAAGTATTTATGACTTCGGTTTGTCTGGCCGTCTGCCGTCTGTCTGTGCTCTAACTCCCGTAAATATGCTGGGATTGCCCTGCAATTTTTATATGTTATAATCGTTATCTATAGCATGTTCCCTATTTCAACGGAAGTGTGTAGCACTTATAGTTTTTTTACAGGGACACTCAAAAGAATTCCGTTACATTGCGGTCTATGGGGAAAAATCATTTGCGGTTTATTTAAATAATGTCTCACTATTTTAAACGCATTGAAATTTATATATATCACTAAGGTGCATTAAAAGAAGATTAATATGGAATAGGGTGTGCATAGCACTTATACTTACTTTACAGGGACAGTCAAAAGAATTCCGTTACATCACGTCTATGGAGAAAAATCGTCTGCGGTTTATTTAAATAATGTTTCACTATTTTAAACGCATTGAAATTTATATAAGGTTCATTACAAGAGACTTACTACAGAATATTGTGTGTATAGCAGTCATCGTTCATTTATAGGGACACACAAAAGAATTCTCTACTGTATGTTAACAATAATTCTTGGAAGTGCGTTTTAAGTTACTGAATGCGATTTTAATTTTAAATCGCTTTTTGTATATTACGTGGTGTGTATAAATTCTGTAGATCCTGTACAGGGAAGCACAAAAGTTCGGGAACACATTTCCGTATTATTTAACTCCAGACGGAGGATTTTAAACTGTGCTACGTGTTTCCTAACTGAACTAAAATTTAGCATCCTATGTAGTATATATACAAATCTATAGATCCTATACAGGGCTGAATAAAAGTATTCGGATTACTTAGATGTTATCTTTTAGCTTATTAAAGAGTATGATTCGTAAAATTATTTTGGAAGCGTTGGAAAGTGTTACATAATCTATGCTTGACGCATGATTTTTCGTTCTTGTTTTGTTTTGTTTTTATGCTTTTAAAAATGGGTTGTCCTGTTTGCTTTCAATTTTCAGTGTATTTGAAATAACGTTTCTTTTTTTAAATTAAGATCAGCAATAGGAGGGTGCATTTTTTATTTAATTCTGTTTGCCTAAGTCCTGTTAAAATTTCCCACATGTTTCATGTGACAACAGAAAATGTAGAAGAGTTTAAATTGTAAATGTATTTAAAAAATAAATTATATACATCACTTTATTTCACAAATTTTTCATTTTTAATTTTTAGAACTATAACAAAATAGAACATGAGTAAATTTTGAAAAACAGTCTGCTAAATCACATACAAATATCATATGAATTGTAAATTTAAAAAAATAAGCAGAATTTAAAAAAAAAAAAATGTTTGTTTATAGAGATTAAGTAAAGGCTGTTCTTGCCTCAGAATTTATCATTAACCAAATTAGTTTTCTTGTTTATAAGATAATTAGGGTGATTAAGTAAAGTTTGCCAAAACTCTGTTTCAGTGGGGGGGATGGTGCAAAAACAATTTTTAATTAGATCTAATTCTCATAAGTGCTTACTTATGAAAACCAATAACAGCCCATTGTGTCTTCAGGTGTTCTTCATTTATGTTATCATTAATTGATAAGTCAAACAGTTATAGCAGTATTAATCAAAACAAAGCACTTAGTTATAACAATAACTGTTTATTCTTTGTAGTGATAAAAATAAAACTAGATAGTATCACTAAATTATACTATAATGAAAGTTGTACTGGATCTGTATGCAAAACAATCTTAAGATTTCTTTTTTTGTTTATATCTTTGATGCTTTCATTTGTTTCTGCTTGAATAAAGAATATGATGAATTCCAGTTAACTGAAAGTATGTATTGAAGTGTGATTTTGGCCAAATAAGCCTAAATTATATATCTCAAGATACAATATCTCAAATACGGTTGTCAACAATGTAATAACAGGTGCACTAACATTCAAACAAATATATTATGTCTAGTGCTACATATAAAACTGATTTCTGTCTGAAATGGCACAATATATCAAAAATTTGATCAACTACTGGCGGGTGGTGTCACCCTACGTATTTGTATATGAGTATATATATATATAATAGTCCTAAATTTATAACACTTCCGGACTCCGGAGTGAATTCATCCGGATCATGATAATCTTCCGTTAAAATCAGCCATTTTATTTTAATTTTTTCAATAAAACTGCATAAGATTAACCTTTAAAGAAAAATGTGAAAAACAAAAAAAAAATTGAGTTATGAGCTATATCAAAATATGCATGTTTTTGTGCATGTCTACGAAAGCTGGCTCAATCCTTTTTTGTCAGAAAATGTGACTAAAAGTGTGCTATTTATCTGTTTGATTTGTGAATATTCTCACCAAAAAAGTTGCTTCTACATTTATACAAAGTAATCTTGAGCTGTATGAGCATGTCAGTAGGTAATATCCACAGCCAACAAAAGAGGCAAACTACAATACTTCTATCTCACATGATTAAGATAAGCTAATTTCCATACATTGTTGAACTGTTATGTTATCAAAATAGGCTGAAAAGTAGTTGGAATGGTGGAGTGAGCTTGCCTCTTTTGCTGACTGTGCTAATTATGCTACAGTTGGTATGAAATAGAGATGAGATGGGCTCAGGTTCTGTTTTCATAACAATCCTTCCGAGTCGGGCTCAAAGTGAAAATTTTATCTATTCAGAAATATAAAAAATCCCTAACGGCTCAGACTACAGGCACAGGTAGATTTCGAAGGCGCAGACAGTGGGATGCCTGTTTGTTGGGAATTGTGGAAGAAATGAGCTTTTGGCCATGATGCAGCAGTTGAAACCGCCCACTTCGAAACCTAACTTGTTTGCAGGCGGAGCCGGCAGGGATTTTTTTTGTTTATTAATTTATTTTTTGCTATAAGGGTTGCTCCTATAAAAAACTTGTCAGGATAAAAGTTTTAGATAATATTAAGAGGATTTATAATAAATTTAAGCGGATTTGATATCTTGTGAATTGACGAAGTTATGAATTTTTTTTCTTCTAAATCCCCCTTTCGGCCATTTTTAATGATATCAAAAATCTCAAATGATATCAAATTTTTGGTCCTTTTCCTACAAGTATTAATAACTTTAAACGGATTCAACATGTATCATAATTAAGAAATTATGGTGTTTTTTCTGTTTTTACAAAAAGCCCCCACATTCACCCCCCCCACACACACACAGGTTTGATTTTTCCCATTAACGAACAGATTTTATGCCCCTTGATTTTATGTATCATTTTGGAAGAGATTTGTGCAGAATTATGGGAGTTATCGTGTCCATAAAAAAGTTAGATAGATATATAAAATTTTGAACTGGGGGTGGTTTTGGGAGTCATGATCGGCGTAGAACTGCAAAAAAAAATGTTAAATACCAACTTAGGGGAGAATGTAATAGGTAGTATTTCTTTCGAAATCTACCTAAAAAAGCAAAAAAAACCTTTGCTATTTGAACATCAGAATGTAGTCTAGATGTTTTACAAGCCTTTAAAAATATGTTTGAAAGGGAAGAATTAGTAAAGTAAAGAAACTGCGGGGTATCTCTTGTCTAAGTTTTTATCCAGAATTGCTAGAAAAAATAAATTATATTACCATCGTAGTTTTACAGGTCATAATTTAAAAAAATAAGAATTATGACTTTTGTAGATTTCTGCAGTGGTTCAGTATCAATAACAATAATTTGTTTTTTTAAATAGATTTTCAGGGACATGAAAATCACAAAACATTTTCATGAGGGAGTATTTAGAATCTGTACTTATTTCTATCTAAGAAGAGATTTTTAAATGAGAAAATTAATCTTGAAACAATTTTTAAATGTTATCAATAGTTTTTACTGGCTTCGAAAAAAAGAACTGTCATCTCTACTATGCACTACAAATGAGAAGGGCCAAGCTCAGGTCCAAAACATATTCTAGCTCTATTTCTATACCATCCTCGGGCTAAAAGTAAAAATTTTATTTACAAATTGAAGGGAAAAAATAACTTATTTGAGAGAACCAAGAATGTTCTAAGTTATTTTTTTAAACGTTTAAAAGGGAATTGAATTGTTATTGATGGGATAGAAGTAGAAATATTCTATCCAATTCTGGAGTCTTTTCAAGTGTTTGTAACAAAGAACACGTGGGATATCTCTTGTCTATCTTCACTTTCAGTTTGAAGTATTTTTTCAAAATTATTGGAAACAGAACTCATGTCTTTCTGACATAGTTGTACACTATTTTAAGACAATAATAAATCTCTAAATATTTTAAAACAAATTTTTTTTTAGAGATTTCTGTCAGTGGTTGGTTATAACTAAACTGTTTTATAAAGTTTCAGGGACATAAAAATCACAAAACTTTGTCATGAAGGAATATTTAAGATTAGTGACTATCCAAAGTACTTTTTTTTTCTATGTAAGATATTTAAATGTGAACATTAATATTGAAAGAAAATTTCGCAACATTCTGAACTATACATTCATCTGTAGACAACTTTAAAGTAAGGTTGTTTAATTATGAACACCCTGTATGTCTCTTTTTCTTCAAAACATGGAAAGTTTGGTAACAAAATTTCCTTAAATTCTCCAGCCAAAAATCAAATTCCTTCAAATATAACAGAAAAGTGTTTAGGCAACTTACTGCCTGTGCTTTTTACACTTAATGAAATGTTTTTTTGAGTATGTAATAATTGTTTTTTCTCAAAAACAACTGACACAAGAAATGAAAAAAAAAAAAACTATTTATTAAGTGAGCATTGTCATAAAAATAGTATTTTAAGAACTCATAATTCAACTTCATGTAGTTAATCAGTAAAATTCTTTAATTTTTTCAAATTGGTACTTCTGTTGTAACATTTAAATTATTTGATATATACCTATCCACTTCTCACTCTTTCCCTCTCCCACATATACACAATATAAAATTCTTTAATTTATTATTTTTTTTAAATATTTTCTATATTTGTAGTCATGATAGTTTATAACATTGAGCAATAAGGTAATTCTTTCTTTTATTTTACTGGGAAGTTTTACTTTCAAGTTTAAATCATAGCAGGAAGAGATTATTTTAGTTTCTTCAACTATTTTATTACTAGTAACTATTCATGCTTCAACTATTAGCAAAGTTATGCCACTTGGCACAAACATGCTTGTAAAATTCTAAAATAGAATTTATGATGTACTGCAACAAACGTGGGAACATAAAAATAAAGTGCAAACTGAATAAAACAAAATTATTTATTAAAAGAAAATTTCACACATTACAACTACATATTTAAATACTTAAAAAACAGAAGGTATTTTTTAAAGCCATTTTTGGGTCCATTTTAGCATAATAAACTGGAGCAAATAGCATTTTACAATACAAGTTACTATAAGAAAAAATATATCAAAACTCAAAACAATGTGAAAAATGTAAATAAATTTTAAAAAATTAAGAAAATTATTAATGCAGTTACTATCAATCTTTCAGCAGCATGTAATAAATTTTGCCATGCATACCTTTTACAATACAGAAGTTTTATTTTCTTACATCATTAGGACAAGATATTTGATAGTCAAGCATAAAATTTTACTATATATAAAAGCTGAAGTATGTGTCAATATAATTATCATAATGCATAAAAATATGCAGAATGAAATGTTAAAGAAAAGTATAACTAAGAAATGTCAATAAAAATCACAATGTATGATTCCAACACTAATTACTTTTGACTCCCAACAAATTTTCTTTCAAGTACACCATATTACGAATTCATAACACGTTTTAATTTCTGCCGTATGCAGCACTGCCACTGACTGACAAAAAAATAGTTGCTTTAGTAACCTACAATAAAAAAAATAGCACAAATGAAATCTAACTAGATAACCTGAAAGAGAGAAGCGTCATGAGGTCAAATGTACATGCTCTGTGGATGAAAAATGGTGGATGGACGAAAAATCTCATCCAAATTGTTGCATTCCACGCTTGGCGCATACTGTCACTTTGTCTATTTTTATTATTAATAATTTAATGTGTGTTCTTTAGAAATGAAACAGGGTAAACAAAACAAATTTTCTTCTTTTTTAAGACAAATATGTTGTAAACAGTTGATAATTTTCTGTTTTTGTCCCTATTATGTCAAAAGTTTCACTAAGGGAAATTAGTGAAGTAACAGCCATAACACTTTTAATATTTAAATTAAATTGGTTATTTTTTGGTTATATCTATTTTTTGATTTTCTAATTAGGCCTTTTGTAGAAGTATAGTGAATGAAATGAAATCATTGCATTTCACCGCTGAAATTATACAATGTCAGAATACTTTTTCAGAGAGAATAAAACTAATCGTACCTTCATGCAATAACATTTTTTCTAATATTCCTTCGCTTAGGAAGTGTGTGTGTCATGGGTGCAAGAAGACCATCCAAGCCAAGTCTGAAAACTTTTTCGAGTATTAGTAATAAATAAATGGAATAGAAGATTTCTATGCTTTGCATTATGGTTAAAAATGACTCTCTTACAATACCAGAAAGTAATAAAAAGTTTTTGATAGTAAAATTGATATTATATAATAAGTAGAATTTACTATCAGTCAAAAATCTCTCCAAGACTGAAGGTCTTGGCACGCATGCTGTGTGTGTGTGTGTGTGTGGGGGGGGGGGATAATGGATTATCCTCATTATTCCAAATCTTATTAATTTAACATCTATCAACGTCAATGAACATTTTCGCTTTGGTGGATTCGATGCCCAGGTTTATGAATAATCTATATATTTGTGCCAAAAAAATACAAAATATAAATAATTACTTCATTAAATATTACATTAAAAACTATTATTTTTTACTTTTTTTTAAAATCATTTGGGACCATGGGTGCATATATGCACCCTCCAAAAGAGCATACAGAATTTGTTTTAGGCACCAGTAAAAAATAAAAGTAATATCTGCTTTCTTTAATTAGAGCATTTTTGTGATAGTTTAAGTAAAGGTAGCTTTTTTAAAAAAAGTGGTGCCAACCGAATAAAATTTGTAAAAGCCTCCGGTCCCGAAAGGGTTAAGCGCTCTAAAATGTATATAGATTGTCTCCACACACATAATCAGTATTAGAACCGATCTCGCCTATGTGGATCAAATTGTACAAAATACAAACTTGTATAATTACACTAAATATTGCATTTAAACTGCTCTATTTATTTATTTTTTCACTCTCAACCACGCAAATATTTTTGAAACATTCACAAAATCACTTTTATGCAGACATGCATGAAATTTCCAGATATTACTATTCATATGTCAAAGAATGGCCCTTCATTTTTTATTTTCATATAAATTTGATATTCCTTGAATTACAAAACAATGACAACATTTACATGACTGTAGTGCCTGGGAAATTGACACAATATGCAATTTTTATTACAATTATCGGAGAAGTCATTTTTTATTTATCAGAAAACCTGAAACACTATTTGATTTCTTAGTATTTCAAAAGAATATTTCCAAATTCGGATGCATTTACCAATAAATGAATTATATCTTGAGTTATAAATGATTGTCGTCACGGGAAGACAGTTTTTTTCCTTTTCTTTGGTGTCGTGACAGTAATAATTCTAGTGCTGACAGAATGGAAACTAAACTTGAAGAGGAAATAAAATATTTTATAAAGAAAATTGCAATATTTCTAGAAAAAATTTTGTTTATATCCATAATATAAACATGTCTGAACATTAAAATGGACTTTCAAAATATAAACAAAACACATTATGAACGATGTGGATTTAAAAACTGTTTTCATCCTGTACAAAGTATTTTTATTGAAATTGCAAAAGAAAGTTACCAACTTGATAATCTCAGAAAACGAAAAAGTTTCATTTTCACTCATCCTCGAGTATTAGGAAAAGTATTGGATTACTTGAATCGAAACACAGTTTTCTTCTGATTTTGTGAAAATTTTGTGAAAATCAGACCTTTTTTACCTAAAAATAACCTTTTTTAATTTTTGACTAAAAACTGACCAGTTTCGAATCAAATGATCCAGACATTTGAGGAGGTGGTATTAAATTTACTTCCGCTTCGTGTAAATCTCTCTATTTAATTTCCGAAAGACAAAGAGTTACCAGAAGAAGGGTTTCGTACAGCGATTTTTAGAGTGATTTCACATTCCGTATTATTCGTTGATGGGACCGGGCAGCGCCGGGTAGATTTGCTAGTATTAAAATAAAAACTTTAATAGTAAAATTTAAATAAACTTTCTTTTTAACCTTTTTTTTAAATTAAAAAATACTTTGAATATTTTCTTAATATCTAATATACATTCTGCTTTTTAAACAACACAAGTAGATATATGAAATGATCATTTATAATAAAATTATAGTCAAATGATAATAACAGAAAATTTTTAATAAACTTCCTCTATTTGAAAATTCAAGTTAAAGAAATAAAACAACAAAATATTGTTTTATATTATAAATATTACCACATAACAAATTTATTACTGACTATAATGATATACTACATATCAGAAATAAAATACATAACAGTATGGCATGCTAATGATGATGGCACGGTACTCAGCAGAAAACTATTCTATTAGTCTGCAAAAACAGGTATGTATTTTAATCTAATGGGAGAAACAAGTTATTAATCATTTTCAGTTATTATAATTAAAAAATGATAAATAATAACATCAAAGCCAAGCACTGGCATGCTTAAAAAAAAAGAAAGAAAAACAGAAATTTCAGTCTATTATTAAAATACATAAATTAATCAGCGAAATGAAAAGAAATGTCTCATTCAAATTGCTAAGAATATCCGTGGATTTGAAGATAGAAATACAAGTGGTTTTAACTCCAGTTCCAATAAAAAGAAAAAATATTACTATATTTTATTTATAGTGCGATATGTGTTACAGCCACTCATTAATTAAAGAAACTTATCGATGGAAAGAAAATTGGCATGATAGGATTGTTTTCAGAAAAAAACTCGCTAAATATTTAAAAAAGTGCATGAAATTATTCATTAAGTGGGAATTGGGGAGAGGGTGTATTAAAGCAACTTTTAACTTCAAAATGATTATAAATTTCATAGCATTATATTTATCGCATTTGCCATTCATTAAAGAAACAAAGTAAAATTATATCGAAATGTATATAAAAAAAAAGTATTTGTATATGCATAAACTTAAAAAAATTAGCACATTTCTTGTAATCAAATAAAATTACAAAGTGGTGGTGTTACTACACAATCTTTATTTTTTCTCCAAGTTGGGAGGGGGGATAAAAAAAAAAAATAGGGCTATATCTGAATGAGCCATTTAATAGGAAGCTACAACAGTATTATCTTTATTTTTTACAGATAAAGTGCGAAAATGCTACTTTCAAGGTTCCATATGTCTATAAAATGACATGTTTAAAGGAAATCCAATGTTAAATATCTTCTTTAAAAAAGACAACTATAATTGTTATTCTAGTATTTTTTAATGTTTTTTTTTATCATGTATGTAATATTTTCAGGAATACTATGGCTAATATGACACATAATGCAGTAAATAAATAAAAAATCAGAAAATTTATCCCCAGTGTTGAATTCAAACATTTTTCTCCGGAAGGGATTTCTGTGGCTCCGGGAGGGACATTATAAAGTTCTGGAGGGGAAATTGTACTTTTTGACCATTAAAAGCATAAAATCTCAAAACTTCTGGGGAGGAGGGGGGACATTCAAGGGCCACCCCTTGAATTCAACACTGTTCTCTCCTTCCCTTGATATTCAATTTTTTTAAAATTTATATATCGGAAAACATACAACACATTTACATTTAATATCTCGAAACATTCACTACTGTAGTTTTGGGATGGTCAATAGCAACGCACACCTGACAATGTTTAAATTTCAGTTTTCCAAAATTGTATTTTTGTTAATCACTTGGAGTAAATAATAAAGTAATTTGAGTAAAATAAATTATGAAGAGTAATAGTTAAATTTCATTTTTAAGAATTAATTTTCAGCTGCCTGTATTACAAGTAAAACAACAAATTAAATGTTTAATTGCTTTATATAATTTATAAACTTATTTTTTTATGGATTTAGGGATAGTAAATTAACAATTTAATTAATAAAGAAGAGAAATATGAAAGTACCAAACAACATAAACAATGTAGAATGCATTTTAAAATCCCTCTTTATTATGCAACAAACTAAATATACATTGAAAAACTACATACTTACAGTCAATATACTTTATTGATTGACATTATATTTACCACAGTTCCTGCTTGACAAATTTGGAAGCAAAAATAGCACACGTCCAAGGCCCAAATTCAAATTTCTTGCAGAAGATCACAAATGATAGCCAGTTACTAAACAGTAAAACTACGCATGAGTGATCTCCTGAGAGCAACATATCGTGGGACCAGTAGATTCACCAGACAATCTCTCTTGCATCACCATTCATGGATTTTGAAAGTTTTCAAATTTTTTCTGAAAAAAAGGAAGTTTTCCAACTTAAACCATTCCTTGTTGAGAAAGGGAAGGGGGGGGGCTACAATAATTCATATAATGTACTACTGATTAATTATTAAAGGAAATTATTAAAGGAATAAGGAATGGTTTGATAATTAGTAATAACAACTAAATGTAAAAACTGTTTACTTAAAACATGTTTGTTCACCTTAACAAAAGTTAAATTTTATATTTGTGCAGTTATCTTGAGTGTTTTTTTTTTTTTTTTTTTTTTTTTTTTTGTAGGGGGGGGGGGGGGGCGAGATGGCTAAGAAACTAAATACAATCTAAAATCTCTGCAATATTTTAGATATATTACGATTGATTCATTGAAAAAATTAACACATTTAAAACTGATGAATAACAATGCAAATCATGTACAGAGATTACCATGATCAGTCAATTATATGACAGAGAAGATAGAACTTGGAAAAAAAAATATATATATCAGATTAAGATAAGCAATCATGGTAGTGGGGAATATCAGGAAAACAATACTTCTTATTTTCATGTTGTCATACAAGAGTACACATATAGTACACACTGCATCCTATAATTAATTAAATGTATTAATAATATAATGAATTTAATAATTTTTAATTTATTTTAAATTTTATACATAATTTAATAAATAATTGATTAATAATATAATGAAAGAAATTAATACATATATCATTTTTATGCACATTATTAAAATTAGAAGTTTATGTTGTTTTAAATCAGTGTTTTGATATCACAGCAAAAAGCATGGTTAAAACAGAGTAAAATATCACTGCATTAAAAACATGCTAATTCTGCACGCAATAGATAATAATAATAAGGAACTGCATTTGATAAAAATAAATGTATATTTTTTACATTACATGTGATGTGAATGCTTATTCCAAAATTAAATAAGAACCTTTCCAATCAGTCTTGGTATTTAAGATATGCTGACAAGCAATTATAAGAATTAAGAAGCACAATTCATTTTATATTAAATTTCAGAAAAACACAGCAAGTCTGCAACAAAACGACATAATTTATATATGCAATTAAAAAATTATCTTTTCATGTTCGGCTTTGCAAGTTTTATTCGAAAGTTCGTATTTGTAGCTTTCTGTATTTCTTGCACAAAAGAGCACACTTCATCAGAATTTTGAAAGGACGCTCTAATAACAGCAAATTCTTTAGTTGTGGATTTTTCGTCAACTGTAAAATTATAATTTAGACTCTCTAATAACGATACTGTGAACTCAGCTATTACGAAAAAATAAAGCTAACGGATTCTAGCAAAAATCACGATCTCAATCACCATGCGGTAAGCACATGTAGTCGTCCAGGCGCTGCTGCTGATCTGAAAATCTTGTGTAACCCTACGCGCAGGACTCTCGCCAAGGTTTTTCACCAAACTTTTTCGCCAAGGTGCTGAATCGAACACAATTTCCAAAATCGCGAAAGAGTTTTATTTAGAACTGGGAAGTGAAACTAAACAATTATGCATTTAAAATTTGTCCGATTCAAACAAAGGGCCCGATTTCAACGACAATTGATTCATTCAACTTAACATGAACTAATTAAGACATAGATTTGGCGCCTCCTGTCGGTGGAAAGTAGAACTAAAAGATTTTCTGAGCGTGCACAGAACGCGTTCTATGCGTTGTCATAAGCAGTGGGGACACGTGCCAGAGTTTCATTAGGAAAGAAGTTTGTTTAGAACAGAGTGCACCCCCTAGCTGTGGATAATGTAACTAAATTATTTTGCATTTAATCTTGGTCCGATTCAAACGAAATCTTTTCTGACATTCTTCCAAGGCCTCCCTGGTACTAAATAAACTTCGGCATAATTTTTGCAGCACTTGATTACCACCATTTATGAATATTAATATCCAGGGGGGGGGGGGGTGATTTATTTTCTCGAGTTATATCTGGCGGGTCCCTTTCCGTGGTCCTGACCCGACTCCTTTGGTGGAGGAGGTGACCGGGACGCTCCATGGTTTGCGTTCGTTGCGAGACTGGGACAGGAGAAGACCGGTCTGGGTTCCTCATCGTAGTCTGCCAGTGGAAGGGATTTCTGAAAGCCGGAGACACCGCGCATAGCTCTGAGGGTTCGCCCATTCGTGGGTGGAGGGCTCGTGGGTCTCCCCCTCGTAAGCGCAGGTTCTCTGCGACGCAAGGATCGGCCAATGCTCGGAGCCTCCTCGGTAGGTGGTGGAAGGACTTCCCGCAAGACCGTTCCCAGAGACTACGAGGGTCTCTGGTTCAGCGGTTGGAGCCAATGCCAGCCGGATCTCTCCAAATCTTGACCAAGGAATTGACGGAAGCACAGATCGATCTCTGTAGAGCAAGATGGTGGTGACTATGTAGTTCGCCGAGCGTCGGGAGATACGGCGCGTAGCAACTATCTGCGACGTGTCGGCGGCAGAGGTGAAATTAGCCGTCTAAGACGACCACCACGTCATCCTCTGAAGCTGGAGAGTTGTGAGCCGACCCCAAAGGTCACCGGAGGGAGTGCCCGAGTCGAAGAGACGGTCACTATCCAAAGGCGTGAATGGCACACGCCAGGGACGCGAACGTTCT
Source organism: Maratus michaelseni (assembly GCA_963931845.1). Lineage (NCBI taxonomy): Eukaryota > Metazoa > Arthropoda > Arachnida > Araneae > Salticidae > Maratus > Maratus michaelseni. The sequence continues at coordinate 68,521,709 of OZ007599.1, read as the reverse complement.
CTGCGGCGGAGGAGTACTAGCCCGCTCTCCTCCATGTGATTACGGGAAACCGGGTCGGAGGCTGCCGACTAACGCGGCATCGATCAGCCAAAACTCGAGACCTCGGTCCGAAACCCCAGTTCGGCACGTCTCTCGTGCAGCCAGGAATTTCCACATCTGGCGGGCGGACAAGTGGCGTGCTCTAACTAACTCTTCGCTAACCTCGATCGGGCCCGTCTCTTTGGCGCGCTTAGAGGGAGTTTCCACGTCCTCTAGAGTCCGATAGTGGTGTCTTTAGGATTCTTCCGTTTTTTGAGTGATATGCCATGTGGATGATCTCGCAGTTCTGGAGTTGTCGGTGGGTTACCGTCTAGTTCCGCCTAGGGGGGTTCAACCTCGCGCCAGACTACGTAGGGACAGCCTATCCGAATCCCCCCTATGGGAAATAACCGAATTTCCTCGTGGTTCTGGGCCGGAGAGAGACACCTTCTGCTCTTTTTTAGTGTGAATAACATGTGAACCTCATGGCCGAAGAGACCAGTTGCTTGCCCTTCTATGCATGTCAACGTTCGGAAGCCGTGAGAAAGCAAGAGCCGTCGAAGTAACTCGACATATGACCTAGCGACCGTTTCCCCTTATGGGGTCTCGCGAGCGAAGCCGTCGGGGTTCTTCGGCGGTTCATCAGGTGTTCGTTCCACGCGGAAGTTTCCCTTGAGCGGGGTTACTGGCGCAGCGACCTATGAGGTCGATACCTGGTAAAGTGGTTTGGGGTCCGTATTGGGGAGCGGCCCTTGGCTGATCGCAGCGCCGAAGCGAGACTAAACTTCTGGTGCGTTAAAAGTCGTTTAGAGACTTGGGCACGATGGTCGGAATCGTGTCGCCGGGTTCCCCCGTGGGCGTCTGGCGGCGCATCTTAGTTTTCTCGAGTTATATGGGTTCGATTTCAACGGGAATCGGTTCATTCAACTTAACATGAACTAATTAAGATATAGCTAATTATTTATGACATAGATTTGGTACTCCTTGGCGGTGGAAAGTGAAACTAACAGATTTTTCTAGCGTGCACGTCACGCCTTCTACATGGGGCCGTAAAAAGCAGGAACGAGTGCCGGAGTTTCGTTCAGAAATAGGTTTATTTAGAACAGAATGCTCCACCTGGTGGTAGAAACTGGAATTAAAAGATTTTGCAGTGCGTGTCTAGCACGTCTGCTATACACGGTACCGTAGGCAGCGGGGACACGTGTCGGATAATTTGCTTAGAACAAAATGCATCCCCTGGCGGTGGAACTAAAAAAATTTTCTGCGCGTGCACCAAAAATGGCTATTTTTATTGAAACCGCAAAAGAAAGTTACTGAATTGATAATCCCAGACAGCGAAAAAGTTTCATTTTCACTCATCCTCGAGTATTAAGAAAAGTATTGGATTATTTGAATCGAAACTCACAGTTTATTTTTCTGATTCCGAAAATGCAAATTTTGTAAAAATCAGACGGTAATATTTTTTTTAATTTTCACCAAAAACTGACCAGTTTTAAATCAAATGATCCATACTTTTGAGGAGGTGGTATTAAATTTATTTCCACTTCGGGATCCATCTCTCAATTTAATTTCCGAAAGACAAATAGTTACCAGAGGAAAGAGTTTCGTGCAGCGATTTTTAGAGTGATTTCGCATTTCATATTTTTTTTAGGGGACCGGGCAACGCCGGGTGGATATGCTAGTATGCAATATAATGTGAATATGATAAAGTAATTTTCGACGACCTGCAACCTTACCCAAGCACAACACACTTACATCTAAACCCAAAATAAAATTAAACTAAAAGTTTTTTTTTAATAGTATTAAAGAAAATATTTTTTTGAATATTTATTAAATTAATAGCATTAGATGAATGCTACAGGGGATCCACGTAATCATTTGATTAAAATTGAAAGATATATCTCTTAATAATTAAAATGTAACAACTAACATATAAGAATAATATTAAAATGTGAATTATAGCAAACGTTTTAAAATGTTACTACACAAATTTAATTCTTTTGAAACATTTTTCTTTTTATTTTCATAATTGTTTGTGAAAATCCCAATGTCTACGCTTGAAAAACACAAATCTGACCGACAAGAAACATTCTAGAGGGAACCCAACTGACAGAAAAAAATAAATTAGTTTCACTCCAACCAGATAAAAGAAAATTAGGGACATCCCAAACCAATGCATAGATGTCTGCTATTTAGAGCCTTTATTATATTTGAATCATAAAAAATATAGATATGTGTAATTTTCAGTATAACAGATAAAATTGGTATTAGTGATATAACTGTAGACTACTTTTCATCACTGCATTAAAAGATGAATTAATTTCCTTTTATTTAATGTTCAGGTTGAGATTGAATTTTGTCAGGCTCAGGTCGGCTGCGTGTGAAAGGAACTTTTTGTCTTGTTCAGTTAGGATTTTGTTGTTTAGGTTGGGGTGCATGTTCATGGAAATTAATTTGCCGTATACAGATCAGTTGCAGTTTGATGGAATTTGTTTGTCAGGTTTGGATGAGGTTGACTTCAGATGGAATTCTCAGGTTTGTGTCTGGTAGCATTTCTGCAGAAATTATTTTGTCATGTTAGGATCAAATTGCAGTTTGATGGAATGTTTCTTTGTCAGGCTACTTCAAATGGAGTTTTCAGGTTCAGGTCTGGTACATTACGATATTTGGACAAACAATTCGTCAGTTTTAATTAGCCTAACACCATGTAGGCTCTTTGCAGTAAGCTTTTAAAATATTAGGCTGATTGAGAAATATATGACCATATTCCAATTAGCCTAATACTCTCTAGGCTATTTGTAATAAGCCTGAAAAACATCAGGCTAAGTGGAAAAAGGGCGATGATTCTCTAATTAGCCTTGCTGTTTGCAAAGAGCCTGATTTCTCAATAGCCAATGACATATACATTAAATTTTTAAATATTGAAGAAATTGATTATGTATTTGACCCATTCATTCTTATTTCATACAGTAATAAGTTGGATAAGGTTTTAAAATGTAAGTAAAAGTTGCTTTTGGAGGTGTTTTAAAAGTTTTCTTTTCTCATTCAAGCTAATTTCATTATGATATGATCACTACTAAAATGAGTGGTTAATAAGTTCTTTATTTTCAAGTTCTGGCAATATTTATATTCAAGCAACTATGCTAATGTTTAAATATATAAAAAAAAATATGCAATGGAATAATAGCTACTCTACAGATTTGTATTGAGTTTGTGAAATGAGATATGTATCTTTTATAACTTTCCATTCATTGGCAATGAATCGTAGTTTAAGAAGGAAAAATAAGCACTGAACACAACATGCTCAATTTTTGTTTTTTAAGTTAGTAATCATGTATTTGTACCCAATATAAATTAGAAAAAAGTAGAATTCCTTGGAAAAAGACCTTGTATTTAATACTTTTGATGTAATTGTATAAGCTTTGTATTATAATTAATATTTAATAAAGAAACTTTTTTTTGTCCTCATAGATATGACATTTTTATTTATGTACTCATTGTTAATCACAACTGCCTTGAAACCTTTAAATTCGTATGTCAGCACTTTATGTAATTGTTATTCTCAGTTATTATAACTATGACTCATCTGTTTGAATACCTTTGTTTCTCTGTACGTATAGGTATTAAAACTCAATTGTTCTACTTATAAAAAAATCTTCTCTATGCATTTATTTTTTGTATTTCATTTTATATATTTGACACTGCAATCAATAATATGTGTAATTGGCAACTTCTATGCTGGGGTCAAGGCTTTTCCTGGCTTTAAATGTGCAATAAATGTTAGTCCCTCTTTGGTACTTAATACCATATGATGAATGGTATTTCAGACTTTGAAACGTTTTTATCTTTGAATTAAAAATATAAATAGTTTCAAGTTTTCTTTTGCAAGTCATATTGATATATATTTATCTATCTTCATTTACTATTTATGGAAGTTTGAACATTTTTTCAAGGTGGTGTACAATGTATCTTTTTAGCAGGAAGTGTAATTAAGTGCTGATCTGAAATGAAATATACTGTCCATAAAATGTGTTGATAATGTGTGAAAAAGATACTGTCTTTTTTAAGTCTTGGAGAATTTTTTGAGTGTGAAAAATAAAATATAATTATATTTTGTATCAGAAAATTAAATTCAAATGTGAAAAATCTTTACTAAAATTTTTAATAGTAATTTAATTCTACTCTGTATGAAGTCTTTTCTGTTTTTTGTTTGTTTTCTATTCTTCTGCAATGTGCAACATCCATTGACATTTATTGGAATTAAAAATTTATCTATAGAACCTGTATTTGGAATAATATTTTAAATATAAATTAGCTACTATCTATTTTTTATTAAATTTATCATTGTACTATAAATATGTACATGTGTGCTTAATGTGCATATTCATTGCAAGTAATAGTAAATTAAATCTTTAAATAATAGCAGTGACATTAGCAGAAATTTCAAGAATTGGCATTTGTTTTAAAAGACCTGTTTTAATCATACCACAAGACAAGTAGAAAGATCCAACTTCCAGGACGACTTTCAGTACCCTAAAAATATTTTTTTTTCTCCAGATAGGCTACTTGTACCTATTTATAAGCAGCAATTTTTAAAAAACTGTCAAAAGATTCTCTCTCTCAGTTAGAAAATCTGCTTGCCAGTGGCAAGTAGGTTAATTTATTTTCCCACCCCTGATCACAGCAATAATTTTATATGCCACAAATATTCAAATTAAGTGAATTTTAAATTTGTTCATTTTGTTCAGTGTCCTGTTTTTTTTTTTTTTTTTTTTTTTTTTTTTTACAGAAAAGTGGACAAAAAATGACAACCCTGCCCTTAAGCAGTTTTCTATGACTGTACATTTCATCAACAGTATTATAATTTATAGTTATATTTTCAGGATATGCAACAGAGTAATTTAGGTTTTTACTTTCTATAGTGGACTTGGCTTAACTTGGGCATAAGACAGCATTTAAAAAAAAAACAATTTGGGATATAATGAGTGACCTCTGTGTCTAAAGACTTGAAACATTTGCACTTGTGGATAATTTATGAGTTAAGGGAGTGGAATAACACTAGGACAATGTGAGGAAAAAGGTCATCAATAAATCAAAGAAACAAGCCTGAACACATAACATATTTGAGGTGTTGTCTCTGCCTAGTGGAAATGGCTATTATTATTTATTTGAATTTAAAATATAAAATACTTACTTTCTGGCCAGCTGGAAATTGCGCTTTTTTGGAGAGGTTGCAGAATATGGAATAATATAATATAAAACATGCTGTTACGATTGCCTCCCTGGCGCTAGTCAGACGATTCTTTGTCTGTAGCTAGTGGCAACGGCCTTTTTTTTTTAATTCTGATTTCATTCTTTCACTAAGATGATGATGTAACTTTCTGAACCGATCTTTCGGTAATAATTTTGAACGCTCATACGAGTGTTATCTCCAACTATAATAAAGAAGCAAGTTTGTGTGTTTGTGTGTCTGTTTCTCGGTTGTGTTCTGAAGAGACCGCTGCACGCAGAGCTACAAAATTTGGTGGGAAGGTACATTTATGCATGTAGTTTTGTACCTCGAAGCCAGATTTTGGAATTTTTGAATAGATTTTTTTAACTTAAATTTTTTATGCGATTTTTAATGTTTTTTCACGTTTTGATGCGATTTTTCCACATTAATAACGGGAATCCGGTTGCAATCTTGTAGCCCAATATAGTAAATTTTGTCCTCTTTTCAATAAAGTTGATGCGAAAACCGTACAGCGATTTTTGAATTTTTGGCGAATTTTTTCCTTTGACACTAAAATTTTTTGCCAGATTGCTTGATTGGTTCGATGGTTCCGCTTATCCATTTCAGCCTGAGATACGTTCAGAATCGCCAGTTTTTTTTTCTTCTCTTTTTAGCTTGGAGCAAGTTGATAATTCTTTACAGATAAAAAAATCATAATTTTAAAAATGCGATTTTTAGTGTTTTTTGATTAATAACGGGAATCCAGTTCCAATCTTTTAGTACAATATATTAATTTTGTCCTCTTTTCAATAAAGTTGATGCGAAATTCATACAGCGATTTTTGAATTTTTGGCTTATGTTTTCCTTCGACACTAAAAAAATTTGTCAGAATGCTTGATTGGTTTGGTGGTTGCGCTTCCATTTCAGCACCTGAGATACTTTCAGAATCGCCAGTTTTTTTTCTCATTTTAGCTTGGAGAAAGTTGATAATTCTTTACAGATAAAAAATCATGATTTTAAAAATGCGATTTTTAGTGTTTTTTGACGTTTTGCTGCGATTTACCCACATTAATAACCGGAGTCCGGTTCCAATCTTTATCACAATATACCTTTTTTTTTATCCCCTTTTCAATAAAGTTTATGCGAAATTCGTACAGCGATTTTTGATTTTTTGGCGAATTTTTTCCTTCGACACTAAGTAATTTTGTCCAGAATGCTTGATTGGTTTGGTGGTTGCGCTTCCATTTCAGCACCTGAGATACTTTCAGAATCGCCAGTTTTTTTTCTCATTTTAGCTTGGAGAAAGTTGATAATTCTTTACAGATAAAAAATCATGATTTTAAAAATGCGATTTTTAGTGTTTTTTGACGTTTTGCTGCGATTTACCCACATTAATAACCGGAGTCCGGTTCCAATCTTTATCACAATATACCTTTTTTTTTTATCCCCTTTTCAATAAAGTTTATGCGAAATTCGTACAGCGATTTTTGATTTTTTGGCGAATTTTTTCCTTCGACACTAAGTAATTTTGTCCAGAATGCTTGATTGGTTTGGTGATTGCTTCCCTCAGATACGCTCAGAATTATGATTTTTTAAAACTCTTTTTCGCTTAGAGAAAGTTGATAATTCTTTACAGATAAAAAATCATAATTTTAAAAGGGAAGGGCGGATTATTTATTATCCCGATTTTTTTATTAGATTTTTTCTTTTAATTTCATTTTTTATGCGTTTTTCAATTTTTTTTTCATGTTTAGCAGCGTTTTTTGTTTCAAATGCGTCACAAATCGCCCACTACAAGTCCATTGGAGGTTGGAGGGCAGTTGTGATTGGTAGCTGATAGAATTGTAGGCACACCTGGAAGTCAACCGGGCAGTTGTGATTGGCTGATGAAAAGGTCGTGAGCTGATTGCAATTCCAACAGCGAGTTGTGAATTTTTGCGATTTGTTTTATGCGATTTTTAGAGTTTTCTAATGTATACGTCATTTATGTATTTAATTTTAGAAATTAAGAGCGGTAACTTACTGTTTATGTATGTAAATAAAAAAATCATTTTGTTTGTGTTTAGAAAGTTAATGATATGTCCTAATTTTTTAACGTCGTTGGTTAAATTCTGCTGGTGGAGGGAGGGGGGGGGAGGTGAGTGTTCGGTTGTAGTTTAAATATTGCGTTAATGTTCTGATCGAAACTTCTTCTCCCCCCCCCTGCCTCCAAAAGCAGAACTATTTAATTTTTAGCCCGATTCAAACGAAACCTTTTCTCAGATCCCCAGACACTAGACAAACTTTGGTATCATTTTTTCAGCCCTTGGTTACCACTATTTCTGAACATTAATGACCACGGAGGGGTATTTTCTCGGGTTTTATGGGCCCAATTTCAGTGAGAATTAGTTCACTCAACTTAACACGAACTAATTAAAGTATAGATAACTAATTTAGATTCAAATTTAGCGCCACCTGCCGATAGAAATTGGAACTAAAAGATTTTGTAGCGTGTGCGCAGCACGCCTGCTATACAGTGTTACAGGCAGCAAGGAGGCGTGCCGGAGTTTCGATCGGAAAGAGTTTTATTTAGAACTGAGTGCACCCCTAGCGGTGAGAAGTGAAACTAAACAATTTTGCATTTAAAATTTGTCCGATTCAAACAAAGGGCCGAATTTCAACGACAATTGATTCATTCAACTTAACATGAACTAATTAAGATATAGATTTGGTACCCCTGGCGGTGGAAAGCGGAACTAAAAGATTTTCTGCGTGTGCTCAGAACGCCTTCTATACGTTGTCATAAGCGGCGGGGACACGTGCCGATTTCGTTCAGAAAGAGGTTTGTTTAGAACAAAGTGCACCCCCTGGAGGTGGACAATGTAACTAAAAGATTTTGCATTTAATCTTGGTCCGAATCAAACGCAATCTTTTCTGACATTCTTTGGAGGTCTCCCAGGAACTAAATAAACTTCGGTATAAGTTTTTCATCTCTTGATTACCACCATTTATGAATATTAATAACCAGGGCGTGATTTATTTTCTTGTGTTCTGTGGGTCTGATTTCAACGGGAATCGGCTCATTTAACGTAGCATGAACTAACTAAGATATAACTAATTATTTAAGACATAGATTTGGTACTCCCTGGCGATAGAAAGTGGAATTAACAGATTTTTCGCGCTTGCACGGCACGCTTCTACACGGTGCTGTAAGCAACAGGAACGAGTGCCGAAGTTTCGTTTGGAAATAGGTCTATTTAAAACAGAATGCTCTACCTGGTGGTAGAAACTGGAATTAAAAGATTTTGCAGCGCGTGCCTAGCACGTCTGCTATACACGGTATCGTAGGCAGCGGGGACACGTCTGGGATAATTTGTTTAGAACAAAATGCATTCCCTGGCGGTGGAACTAAAAGATTTTCCTGCGTGTGCACCAAAAATGATTATTTTTATTGAAACTGCAAAAGAAAGTTACCGATTTGAAAATCCCAGAAAACAAAAAAGTTTCATTTTCACTCATCCTCGAGTATTAAGAAAAGTATTGGATTATTTGGATCGAAACTCACAGTTGTCTTCTGATTCCGGATAATCAAATTTTGTGAAAACCAGACGGTAACTTTTTTTTAAAATTTTGACCAAAAACTGACCCGTTTTGAATCAAATGATTTAGACATTTGAGGGGGTGGTATTAATTTACTTCCGCTCCGGGTAAATCTCTCTATTTAATTTCCGAAAGACAAAGAGTTACCAGAAGAAGAGTTTCGTGCAGCAATTTTTAGAGTGATTTCGTGTTTCGTATTATTTTTTGATGGGACCGAGCAACGCCGAGCGGATTTGCTAGTAAAGAATAATATTCTATATTTAAATGTAAATAAATAGTCTTTATTAACTTATTAAAGAAAAGGTTTTGAGTATCATTTGCAACATTTACACAATAGCTGAACAAGATATTTATTTGATCAAGATTTGATTCCTGAAAATAGAATGAATGGCGTATTTCTAAAAGAACCTGTAGTCTGATAAAATGAGAAGCATCAAATTTTTTGGCGACCAGTGATTGGATTGTTGAAATGTTCTTTATATTGATTGAGGTAAGTACCTCAAATTGAATTTTGTTGAAATATTGATTCGAATTATTGAATTATATAGAATATATTAAATATTGAAGTATTTTTATTATTTGAAATGGATCTCGAAACACTTAAGAAAAAAAGAGCAACTATTCGTGCTCAAACTACGAAAATATTGGATAAAATTAAGGAAATATTAGATGATACACTAGCATTAGATTTAGAAAATAAAAAATCACAGCTAGGTATTTTAAAACAGCAATTGAATGATAAAATGCAAACATTAAAATCATTAAATTCACAGATTGAACCACTGGTTCTAGATGCTGAGTTCGAAAAGGAAATAGAGAAATCTGAAACATATCATGAAAATATTATAGAATGGAAATTTAAAATTTCCAAATTTATAAATGATAATACCACTATTACGGAACATAAACAAGATGTTTCAGATAACGAAAGTGAGCATAGTAGTAACAATACTTCTTTACTAAAAAGTCAGAAAATTCTGAATCAGAATTTGGTGAAATTACCCAAATTGAATATAAGTAAATATTATGGTGATTCTTGTTTATGGCTCGAATTTTGGAGTGAATTTTCGGACACAATTGATAAAAATGAGCACTTACAGGGTGACAATTATTGAACTATATGAAATAAAACGTAAATTATTTAAAAACAACTGAGTGCACAAACTTTATTCAACATGTAAACGTCACTACAGATATTCGGATTTAGGTTATGACATGTTCGATACGACTGCCATCATTGGCTATGATGTAGCACAGACGAATAGCAAAATTCTGCATGACCCGCTGAAGTGTCGGAACATCGATGCTGTCGATGACCTCCTGAATGGTGGTTTTATACTCAGCAATGGTTTCAGGGTTATTTCTGTACACATTGTTTATAATGTAGCCCCACAAAAATGTGTCACATGTGTTCAGATCCGGAGAATATGGCGGCCAAGCGAGTCCCATTCCAGTGGCCTCTGGGTACCACAGAGACAGAATGCAGTCCCCAAAGTGATCCTCCAGGACATCAAACACTTTCTTGGTTCGATGAGGTCGAACCGACATTGCCAACACTGTCATCACAAACACTACCAGTTCTCTCAAACTTGCGAATCAAATTCTTGATTGTTAGCACACTTGGACTGGTTGTCTTCAGCTTGTACTCGGTCGCAAACTGCCTTTGAGTCGCAATTGGGATGTTACTGCTCACATGCCTTCACAAGCAATATACGGTCAGGCACGCTGTACCTTGACATTTTCACTTGCAAATGGCCGACAACAACAAGTTTCGTGCGCATGTGCATACAAATTCCCATCATGCCCTGTGGCCAACCACGAAGTTTGAACTTCATCACGTAAACCGTTCAGAAATTATGACAGTTTAATTTCATATAGTTCAATAATTGTCACCCTGTAACTCCGATTGATAAATTTTCCTATTTGAAGTCACTTTTAGGTGGTAGCGCTGCCAATACAATTGCAGGCTTTTCGCTGACTAAAGAAAATTATGATCACGCGATAGAATTATTAAAAAATCGTTTTGGTCGTAATGACTTAGTGATAAATGGCCACATGACGAAATTATTAAATTTGAAACCTGTAAGAAACGCTAGTAATATTAAAGCTCTAAGGGAGCTATATGATGAATGTGAGATTCAGATTAGAAATCTCAATTCTTTAGGCGTAACGTCGGGTTCATATGGACATTTGTTATGTCCGATTCTTCTGAAACTCATTCCGAAACTCATTCCACCTTACATTGCATTAGAATTTAATAGAAAACATACGAAAAATGTCGACTGGGACATTAATGAATTGATTAATTTCATTAAAGAAGAAATTGAATCACGTGAAGCAACTTTACAATTAAATTGCTTTGAAAAACCAATTTCTGAAAAACACAAAAATTATAAGAAAAATTATCAAAATTATAAAAGAAACACTCCGTCAGCTTCTGCTTTGGCCACGAATATTAAAAATAGCTGTGTATTTTGCAAATCTGTTGAACATGATACTGAAAATTGTAAGGCTCTTTCCATTCCTGAAATGCGTGAAAAATTGAAGAGAGAGGGTAGATGTTTTAAGTGTTTTCGTAAATTTCATATTGCAAGTTTTTGAATGAAAATTTCAAGGTTTGTGGTAAAACTTTTCATAATAGTATTCTTTGTAATTCTAGTAATCGAAAATCAGAAGTATCTAAACAGTCAGACAGTATTATTTCCTCAGTATCCCATTGTAATAGTAGCATAAATCAGTACAAAAATCCTTAATGGGTTAAAAGTTGTGACGCAACAGTTTCTTTTGGCTCTAAGAATTTTAAATATGGGTCTTAAAAGCAATGATATCAAATTTGAGTGACGCTATGTTAATAATTTAAAAAATATATCATTATTTTCTTTTTTGCTTTATTTACATTCACAGATGCAATTATTATTTTTGACATGAAAAGATATATAAAGTTTAATCGCTGATGCTTTTTCATTCACATCTCTCCTGAAATCAAAATATGGGTTTTAAAAGAAATTATATCAAAATTTGAGTGGCACCTTCACATGAATTTAATAGTATTTTAAAATTCATTAAAATTTTTTTTGGCTTGTCTTCTAAAGTATATTTACACATACAAAAAATGCTTATAATTTTCCAATACACTGTTAAATAGATTACTTTCACTGAACCTATATTATGCATTGAAATGTATTTATTTCAATAAATTGATTTATCTTTTGTGCCACGCTATCCAAAATCATAAGTAAAATTTATTTAAATGATTATTTTGCGTCATAGTATCCAAACGAAGGGAAATGTATGCAAGTGGATAATATGACACAAAATAATCATTTAAATAAATTTTACTTATGATTTTGGATAGCGTGGCCCAAAAGATAAATCAATTTATTGAAATAAATACATTTCAATGCATAATATAGGTTCAGTGAAAGTAATCTATTTAACAGTGTATTGGAAAATTATAAGCATTTTTTGTATGTGTAAATATACTTTAGAAGACAAACCAAAAAAAAAATTAATTGAATTTTAAAATAATACTATTAAATTCATGTGAAGGTGTCACTCGAATTTTGATATTATTTCTTTTAAAACCCATATTTTCAATTCAGGAGAGATGTGAATGAAAAAAGCATCAGCGATTAAACTTTATACATCCTTTCATGTCAAAAATAATAATTGCATCTGTGAATGTAAATAAAACAAAAAAGAAAATAATGATATATTTTTTAAATTATTAACATAGCGTCACTCAAATTTTATATTATTGCTTTTAAGACCCACATTTAAAATTCTTAGAGCCAAAAGAAACTGCTGTGTCACAACTTTTAACCCGTTAAGGGTTTTTGTACTGATATCATTATTTTTTTGCGGTTAATGATGAAAATGTCAATTAGTTGAAATTAAGCATAGGTTATAAATTAATCATTAGAATAAAATTTTAAAGAAATGCTAAAAAAAAAACCTAAGTCCCCAATAAAAATATGAGGGTGGTGACCCAGGGAGAGGAGTCCACGTTAGTTCCATCTTCCACCGCCAAGGGGCAAACTCTGTTCTATACAAACATAGCTGAAATTTTTGAGGCTGTCGATTTTTAGCCAAATGAGCCATATCTCGTTGTGACCGGGTCCATAGCACCCGAGATAGGAAGGCACCCCCTGGTTGTGAAACTTGGAACTTAAATCAATATATCCTGTTGATGTCGAGTCGAATGAATCAAACTGCATTGTGATGGGACCCATAGAACACAAGTTAGCTACAAAATCCGTTAGTTCCATCTTTCACCACCAGGGGGCGCACTCTGTTCTATACAAACATAGCTGAAATTTTTGAGGCTGTCGATTTCGAGCCAAATGAGCCATATCTCGTCGTGATCGGGCCCATAGAACCCGAGATATGAAAACGCCCCCTGGTGGTGATACTTAGAACTAAAACCAATATATCCTGTCGAGTCGAATGAATCAAACTGCATTCTGATGGGACCCATAGAACTCGAGTTAGCTACAATATCTATTAGTTCCATCTTTCACCACCAGGGGGCACACTCTGATCTATACAAACATAACTGAAATCTTTGAGGCTGTCGATTTCGAGTTGAATGAGTCATACCTCGTTGTGATCGGGCCCATAGAACACGAGATAGGAAAGCGTCCCCTGGTGGTCAAACTAAAATCCATATATCGAATTTCCTTAAGAATTCGTGAGAATAATTTGCAAATTTTGTCCATAGGTCATAGGAAACAATCATTAATTTCATGAGTTGGGTACATAAAATCAAGAATTGCGTTGACTGGATGCAAATTTCGTCGAATGAGCCTGGAAAAATCACAAATTGTGCCATTTTGTTGCAAAATGCAAATTTTAATCGTTCGACAGAAACTAGACATATGCCAAAATCGGAAATTCCGGAGTTGAGAATTTTGTCCATCACTCAAGGAAAAAAAAAAATCTTGAATTTTGTAAACCACTGGATAAAACCCGTGAATTTCATCGATAAGGCGCGTAAAATCGTAAATTTCATGGATTGAGCACAGACAAACATGCAATTTCATCGAATGGGCATGGAAAGATCGCACATTTCAACGAACAGTCACAGAAAAAATTTGCAAATTGTCCATACATCGTAGAAAAACATCAATTTTGTCTTTTGGGTCTGTAAAATTGTAAATTTTGTCAATAGGTATGGAAAATTGCGAATTTTGTCAACTGGGCATGGAAAAATCAAGAACTCTATCGAATGTTCGCAGAAAAATTGCAAATTTCGACGAACGGTCGCAGAAAAAAAATCTCTAATTTCACCATTGTCAAGAGAAGAAAAATTGTGAATTTCATTAATCGGCCGACGGAAACCATAGATGCCAAAATTGGAAATTCCATAGTTTTGAATTTCGTTGGTTTGCTGTGAAAAAAATAATTTTGTCCTCAGCAATTTTTGAAATGTTACCTTCTTCTTTTTTCGTTTTATTTTGCTGCAATAAAAAAAAAAAAAAAAAAAAAGTCAATTAGCAAAAAGTCCGAATTTTGGAGAATTCCAAATTTTGGGCATCTGGAATTAGAATTTTGTACTGTACCAAGTTAAGAGAAAGTAATTATAATTATTAATGGATGGACATCAAATTAAATATTTTGAACTTAAATAAATATGTTAGCTTTTGATTAATTGCACAATTAATGTTATCATCATCATTGTTTATTTTAACAAATGGAAAAAAATAATAAGTCTGAACTAAACAACTACATTTATACATCTGAAAATCCATCAAAATCTTTGTCTTAGGTGTCACTGTGGAATCAGGGCCGGGCGAAGAGGGCCTTTGCCCCGCGTGCAGAAATTGAGGGGGCGCCAAATTTATACTACCAACCACGGTTTAATTAATTTATTTATTCATTTTTTGGTCATCGATCATTTTCTGGGGAATTTCTTTTTCTCTTTTCATCATTCTTTTTTTTCTGTCTCAAAATATCATGATCTCTCCCACAAATACGTGCAATTTTCTCTTATGCTATTTAGATGTTTGCAATTTCTGAATTAAAATTAAACCTTTTAAAGTTCCAACATAAACGCAAAATGTTTATTCAATAGAATTTATTTCTGTTTTTGTAATTTATCAGTTTTGTGTTACCTGTCACAAAAAGAAGGGGGGGGGGGGAATTGAAACTTTGCCCCGGGCGCAGTTTTCTCTTCGCACGGTCCTGTGTGGAATAATTCTAAAATGTCAGGTGATAAACTTTACTCAGCCATAATGAAATCATCTGCATCATTATAAAAAAACAATGCATATCAGATATTAAGATCGACTGTGCAACATCATCATCAATATCATCTCGAGTTATTTCTGCTTTCATAAATGGTTTTTGCACCATTTCCTTAAGAATTTTACCCTAAGAATCAACAATCTATTGACAAACTTGTGCATACGTGGCTTTTAAAAATTGACAATACATGAAATTTGTTAATGTCGTGAACATTATACTGCATGTATGAGTGCTTTGCACACATGAAACCGAATAAAGAAAAAAATTATTGGATAACAGTTACCTCACTGTTTTGGAATCCAATAAAAATACAAGAAATTCATTAATACTTAATCACCATGATGCATATAGGAGAGCTTGGAGCACATAAAATAGATAAATAAATACATTGCTGGATGCAGCAACCTCATTGAATTGAAACAATTTTTTTAGTACAAAAGCAGTGATGATGCAGTATTTTGAGCAACGGACGAGATGGATACTATTTTTTAAATGAATGGCAAAAAGGGTGCTATTTTTAAAATCAAAAGCAAGCAGGGTGTAGCACACTTCTGAAACTGCCGGGGAGAAAACTCTGTTTATATACATCATATTACGTATAACTTTATGATACACCTCGGTTGCTTGATGAATAGCCCTCAAGACGCTATAATAAGGAAGTGCCCCAATAGCATTAAAAAAGTTCAACTAATTAGAAAAACTTTCTACACAGATGAAATTTACTGCAGAAATATGGTTTTATTAGAAAAGAAAATAAATAAAGAAGGATATTAAAAAACCCTTCAATCATTCATGAAATGACATAGTCATTCAAGAAAATAAAAGTGTTGGGGAAAAGTCATCTGTAAAAAATCAATAACAGAATAGAAAATATACTGATTTTTTTACTTGAAATGGTAAATAAGGCTTTTAAAATGTGTACCATCTCTAACTTCTTGCATGCTGAAGAACTGCATTGAAAATTGTGATCAATACAACTAGGGCGATGGTGGAGGGTATATTGTGGTATACACCATACATACTCTGTTTTTTTGTTTAATAAGCTCTGTATACCATCTGATTCTCAAGTAAAGCTTTAACTCTTGGCATGTAACCTCTGGTGTAGCATGTACCCTGAGTTTTCTTTACGAATACAGCACTGTATACGATGATCCAATTAATGAAAATATATCAGAACTTTTCAAATTTAACAGTGATTTTCCAGATAAGCAATTTTCAAGATCAAGATAGAACTAAATTCCTCTTTGTAGTGATACACCTTGTTTAACATATTTGAAAATACATAAATTTATACTATACTTTATGATTAATTCATCTGCAATTATAACTGCATTTCACATTAATTTCTGTAAATCTTTTAAAAAAGCACGAAGCTAAGCTCTACTCTACATACTTAAAAAAAGAAAGAAAGAAAAGAAACGCTTTTGCCAAGTTTAAATTAATCAACTTGTTTGATGCAATCTTTTTTTTTTTTTTTTTTTTTTTTTTTTTAATCTAAAAAATGCTGCAAGATTTTACGGCCACAGATTTGCTTGTTTAAACAAATCAAGTTCTTTAAAAAAAAAAGGTCATTAATGCAAAGTTAAATATTTAAAGCTTTTTTCAGCCCTGCTGCAAATTCTTCACAGGAAATACAAAACTTTATAATCTAGTTCATTTCATACTTATAAAATTTCCTTTAAGTCAAATGCATTTTTTTTTCTAAAATGAAATTATTTTTAAAACAATAATTCCTTTTAAGTGTAGTGCAAAGTATATCAAAAATGATAATTTTTTGTGGGCATAACAGTAAGGAAAAAGTCGACACTTACCTCATAACTATGGGGACAGCTATAAATCGCGATCATCAGATGTCTGATTGTATATCTGGTGTATAAGTACACCCTTAAATTTACTTTGCTTTTGACGGTTTAAAAGATGGACTCATACACCGGAAAATACAGTAAAGAAAAATATGAAAAATGTATATTTTATAAATCTAGTATAGAGGTAGGATTCTCTATTGAATACAATGCAAAATATCAACCAACTTTATTATACTACATTTAAGAACAAAATCTAAAATTTAGGAAAACCCAAAGGAAACCATAAAATAACTAAGATTACATTTATTCTTCTGTAAAATCTTTTTAAAAAGCCCAGCTAAACTTTACACTGTATCAAACTTTAGAAAAACGCTTTCGATGCCCTTAAATTGGTTGAATCTTGGATGCAAATTTTTTTATCAAAAAATGTTGCAAGACTGTACGGCCAGATTTACTTGTATACACCAGAAGTATCTTTAAAAAAAGATTTTTAGCGCAAAGTTTAAAATTCGTTTAAGCTCTACTACAAAATCTTTAGACAATTTCTGACCTGCCAGCTAGCTGTTCTTATCTAACGCAACTCTTCATGATTGATTCACGAGTCATTCAAACTGAATCGATCGTTTAGTTTTAACTTGTATTTTTACACTTGATGAATAACTTTTAAATATATAAATATTTCTTTAAATAAGTTCGAAGTAAATAACCGGAAAATGCAGTCAAAACATAAATCAGTTAAAGTCTTGTGGTAGTAATTTATGAACTCTGTGATTTTTTATCTAGTTGAAATGTATCGATTAAATATAATGGAATAGTTTCTTCTTTGGATGGGTATCACAGGTGTTGGCGTCTGTTTTCTTGCAAAATGCTTTAGGTAAAATTCACCTAAATTTCCTTCAAATTTCCTAATAAAAGTAAGCTTATTTATCATTATTTTCTACTGAAAATGAAATAGTTACTTTTTAGTACTACTTGGTAAGATTTAATTGTATTGTGTGCTGCATCATATTTCAGGTATTGTAAAATATCAACCACCCTCTTTTTCGGATTAGCAGTGATTGCAAGACTTGACATTTGCTTGCTTCCCTCACTCTAAAATTGGAGAATTTTTTTATATTTTTTATAATGAAGAGAATTGTAAGATTGTGACATGTATTATTTGATAGCTTTCTAGGTTAGATCCTATTTGATTCACCATTTGGCGAAATCTTGCCAAATCGTGGATAGTAAGCCAGATATATGTATCTTTTCTATTATTTGAAAGGCTGAGCTTCATGTTATTTAGTAATGGCGTTTGCTAAGTATGTTGTGTTTGTTATATTATCAGGTGATTCTTAATTCGACATTTATCTGTATTTTTAATGATTTATTATTTATTTTTTTAAATTAAAATAACAATTAATCATTAAGCGATGATGTCATGATATTAAAAGGCAAAAAACATTGAAAGAACGATATCACAAGCTATTTATTTAAAACATGTTATTTTTTTCTATTTTTGCAGATGTGAGTGGTGTTAAGAAAAATAGTGTAAGTAAATAAATATGCAAGATTATTTTTTTCAATTTTCATTAATGTAGTGTAAATTTTATTGTTGAAAGTTACTAATTGTTGACATTTTAGTGATTGTTGCATTTCTGAATTTTTGTATCGTTTTGGGATTCCAATAAAGCGAGGTCACTGCATCCAGTGATAATTTTATTTTGTTTTCATATAGTATACGAAGTTCTGATACATGCAGCATTAGCAAACTTCATGTATTTTTATGGATTTCACTATAGCGAGGTTGATGCATCCAGTGATATATTTTTTATTGTTTTCATGTGCACTAAGCATTCATATATATGCAGTACAGTGATCGCAGCAGTAAAAAATTTAGTGCATTTTCGGGGATTCTAATACAATCATTTTGCTGTATTCAGTGATGGACTTTTCTTTTGTTTTCATGTATGTGAAGAACTCATACATGCAGTACAGTAATTGTGGCATTAACGAATTTCCTGTATTTTTCAACTTTGCAATGATCGTTGTCATTTTTTGTAGTAATATGGATATGTTTAAAAAAAATGTTTACTGTTACTGCTCATATTATCTTTTTTTATTTCTATATTATTAAATTTGTGAAATAAAATATTTATATTTTATTCCAAAATGCAATAAGAACTCCTTACTTTCTAGTTTAATTTAGTAATTATGCAATTAAATTCTTAAATTATTTTTTGCAATGTTTGGTCAAAAATCATCTGAATTAATTAAATTTTATATTCAGTATGTCACTGCCCTCATATAAAGTCACATCATTAATTTTCCTATTTCTAACTTTAAAATAGCAACATTCTACCATTTGGTTATTGGGATTACAGTATGGTAAATACAAACAATCAATAAAGAAATTGCCAATTTGGCATCACTTAAAAAAAAAGCCAGATGGTGGAATTAAATAGGATTATACCTTTTTCTAATGTAACTTAAGAAAGTGAGATTTGTTGTTAAATGATATAAAAAGTATGAAAACAAAGTGGTGAGCTATTATGCTCATTTGGGTTAATATTAAAATAATTGTTTTTCATTACATGTATTATATAAGTTTCTTCTGTTTGTATAAATAAGAGTTACGGCCTAACTTTCTTAATCCAAACTCATTGCAATTACAGCGATTCTGGAATATAGAAAATTACAGATTACAGAAGTTTGAAAACTATCATGCATTTAGTAAATAATAATACTAATATCTGTCATTAATATAGAAAAACAAATATGCAAGGAACTGAACAAAGCTCTGACCTGAGTCCCCACTGCCTTCGGCACCGTATACCAGTTGTGCTATGCATGCACCAGATAATCCCTTAATTTGCACATCGAATAGTATAAACCTCTAACTGAATGAACCTCCGGCTCGGGTCCCCACTGTTTGTGTCCCTGTATATCAGTCATGCTGTCCACGTGCTGCATAATATGATTAGGCGGTCACAGACTCTTCCACCTAGATATATCACATGAGGGGTGTGGGCAAAATTAAAAAAAGTACCCCCCTTGGTAGAGAAAAGTGAGGGGGTGGACACTGGAGGTGCATAATATGATTAAGTGGTCACAGACCTTTCCAACGTTATATAACATGAGGGGTGTGTGCAAAATTTAGAAAAGTACCTTCTTTGGGAGAGCAAAGTGTTGGGATGGATACCGGAGAGGCATAATATGATTAAACGGTCACAAACCTTTCCAACGATATATCACATGAAGGATGTCGGCAAAATTTAGAAAAGTGCCCCCTTGGGGTGGGGGGGGGAATGGGAGGATAGGCACCAGAGATGCATAATATGATTAAGTGGTCACGGACCTTTCCAACAATATATCACATGAGGGGTGTATAGAAAATTTAGACAAATACTCCTCTTGAGGGGGCAGATTGGGGGGATGGACACCAGAGATACATAATATGATTAAGTGATCTCAGACCTTTCCAACAATACATCACATAAAGTTAGTGTGCAAAATTTAGAAAAGTACCTTCCTTGGAGGGGAAGTGAGGGGGGTGGACACCAGAGATGCATAATATGACTAAGCAGTCACAGACCTTTCCAACGATATATCACATGAGGGGTGTCGGCAAAATTTAGAAAAGTGTCCCCTTAGGGGGGAGGAGATGGACCCCAGAGATGCATAACATGATTAAGCGGTCACAGGCCTTTCAAACGATATAAAAGTAAGCTGTGCCTGGCTGAGGGAACGCCCTGCAAGTCAGACGACCACCGAACCCAAGTCCTGGGGGACTTTTATCGCGCCAGCAGGTTTTTCTCCCTGCGGCACTTTGGCCGGCCAGAGGACCGTCACCTACAGATCCTCTAACCTTGAACCCATGTGTCGACAACGCAGGCTTTCGTGAGATGCGGCGAAACCATGGGGAGTCACTGCAAGTCACTTGGAGACGGGCCGGCGTCTTCAAACGATATACCACATGAGTGGTGTTGGTGAAATTTAGAAAAGGGCCTCCCACGTGGGCAAAACACACTCTACCCTCCCTCCCCTTTCCCATAATTTTTTATGCGGCCTCATTTTTAAAATTCATGTTATGTGTTATAAAATATCGGAAAAATTCAAACAGATCACTTTATTGTATTTCCTAATTGTGTTCGTGCCCTTCCCCCTTCCCTCTCAAAAGATAAAAATTAGTGATGGGAGTATTCGAATTCAAAATGTCTGAGGTCTCGATTCAGTCAAGTTCTCAAGTGATCTCGATTCGGACGGGAGTATTCGAATACAAGCCACCTGGCAAACTGCGGTTTTCGATTGTATTCAGTTCTTATAGCTCGAGTTTTCTATGTTTTCATAAGCTGCGCCAGTGAATGCTAGTATTCAAATACTTACTCGGTGCTGTTTAAAATATTTCTCCGGAATCTTGAGGCTAGTAGGATGGATGGATGGATGATCGGCGCTGTTTTAGTTTTATTTTTTCAAATGTGTACAGGTAAGCTACACTTTTTTAAGAGCATATGAATTTAAACTTACATAAAATTCTGTAAATTTGTAATTAAACATCATATGTTTTTTTTTTTTTTTTTTTTTTTTTTTTTTTTAATATCACAGAAAATAATTACTCATAGTGGAAAATTAATTTGTACAATTCGAAAATGAAATTTTTAATGATTATGAAGATTAACCCTTTGTAACTCAACAACTCCGATTTTAAAATTACTAACTTAGATGTTAGAAAACATCATTTTAAGCATGTAAAAATAATATTTTTAAAAAAAGAACATAAAAATAAAATATAGTGACTAAAAGGTGTTTTTTTAATTCTGGAACAAACAGAAAATTACATTTTTCTTATAAATATTGTAACTATTCTATTACAAAATTGTAAAGTATTTATTACAAAATTGTAAAAATACTATTCTTGAACGTCTCCATCTTTTTTATTTTTTCAAAATTTATGAAGTTAATTTTAAAAATAACGATAACTGTTTCGTTGGAAAATAGCCTAGTGTTCTAAAAAAACCTATAATAATAAAAATAGAAGTTTGTGTTTGTCTGCCTGTCTGGTGTGCTGTATTCTAACCAGACAGCTGAATGCAGACTAACAAAATTTGGCAGGAAGGTACTTGTAATATCTGAAGTGATGCAGATCCAAGATAGTTTTTGGTTTTTAAGCGTTTTCTATCGAAATTCTCTGCGATTTCTCCACATTAGTAAAATGAATCCAGTTTCAATCTTTTACCCTGATTTAGTAAATGATGTCCTTTTTTCAATAAAATTTATTCGGAATTTCTACAGCGATTTTTGAACCCCAAATTTTAGGTACGTTTGAATGAATTTTTGTTTAAAAGTTTGTTTTGAAACATTTTTAAATATATATAAAACCCAAGCAGACCGGAGCGTGCATAGCACACCCAGTGTACACTGTTCCCCTAACTCTATGTTCGTTTGGAGGAATTTTTGTTTAAAAATATAAAATCATACAAATTCCAGGTTCGTTTTGTTTAAAGACATAGGCCGCAGCACGTTCGGTGTTCGCGGCCGAAGACAATGGGGTGGACAACTCTATGTACGTTTGGATTTATTTTTGTTAAAAAATATCTAAAAATTAATCTTTGATTTTAAGGTAAATTTAAGGTTAGTATCGTCACGGGCAATGTAGTGAGTGCCAACTAGTACCAAAAAAAAAAAAAAAAACATGAAAATATCTGAATTACGATTTTTCTGTCAGAACTCATCGTGCAAGACAATTTTTTACACATCAACAATAGTAATACATAAATTTACCAATTAGGAAATACTAAGTATTCAACAATAAATCTGTACCAACTTTTTTCAAAATAAAAAAATTAAACAGATTTTTTTTTTTTTTTTTTTTTTTTTCTTATTCCGTCCTGAAATTCTGTGTAAGATAAATTTGAAACGTATGAATGTTAAAAAGAAAACAAAATTACAAATCCATACTTACTATTATCAAGTATAAAGGGTATTAAGTATTAAATAACAAAGTTTATTACAGGGTTTGCACAATCCTTCAATTTATGGTACCATTATTACTGAATAGTAATCGTCGCATTAATTTAATTGCAGATCGAAAAAAAATTTCGACTAAAATAATCAGAATAATTTTCTCTTTTTTATTTTTAAATAATCAGATACAGAAAATTTAATTCAATTTCCATATCTCTGCACCTTGCCGGCACTTATGATAAAATAAT
The DNA here is from genome assembly GCA_963931845.1 of Maratus michaelseni. Classification (NCBI taxonomy): domain Eukaryota; kingdom Metazoa; phylum Arthropoda; class Arachnida; order Araneae; family Salticidae; genus Maratus; species Maratus michaelseni. The sequence continues at coordinate 68,498,658 of OZ007599.1, read as the reverse complement.
GTACAAACTAGGTAGCACCGCCACCCCAAAAAGAACGAAATTCTGCTTACACCTATACTGACTTTTCTAAAATATCCATACTTAATATTATCAAGTATAAAGGGTATTAAGAATAGAATAACAAGGTTTATTGCATGGTTCCCACAATCCTTCAATTTCTGGTACCATTATTACTGAATAGTAATCGTTGCATTATTTAATCGCAGAATTTTTGCCATTAAATAAGGAAGTTCGGAAACAGTGTTGCTCAATGGCACCCATTCGAACCCTATATGGCACCCATTTGGACACATACTTTTTTTTTATTATTGAAATATAACATTTAAAATAAAAACAACAATAAAACAAACAATTTCGCATGCTGGAGAATAAAATATTACAGCTTGAAAAAAAAAGTTTTCCTTGATTTAATCAACAAAAATTGCGTTCTGTTCTAGATTATTCAAAAAGTTCTGGGTAGATTAATCATTAAAGCGTTACCATTTAATTTTCTAAGGAAAGTTTCACCATTGAAAAATTAAGCAAAAAAAAAAAAAAAAGTAATATGACTATCTCAATTTTCATCCGAACGCAAAAAACAACATGAAAACAGCTGTGACGGACACGTGAAAAAAAAAAAAAAAGAGAGAGAGTGAGAGAGAACGAGAGACAGGTGATTTTACGTAGAACAAACATTTGAATGTCGCCCTCATCAAGTTTGAACGAACAACATTCGAATACAAAGTATTCGAATGTTGGTTTCGATTCTGAAAAGTATTCGAAAACTAAGGTATCGATTCTTAAACGATCTCGAATCGGCCCATCACTAATAAAAATGCATACTCCCCACCTCTACAAAATTTTTGATGCGGCCTAATATTTAAAATCATATCTGGCCCACACTGTAATAGAAAGCTTTAATTTAATTACCCATAATACAGTTTTAACTTCTTACCACAGATTCTTCGGTTCCCAATTGGCTTTTCATTTATTATTTTAATCTGGTTATAGGTGAAATATTAATAATTATACACTGCTCAAAATAATTAAAGGATATTTGAAGTTTTATATAAAATAAAGATATAAACGAAATTTTTTTTGCCGAAAATAGAAGAAGAGAATCACAAATGCAAATTTTTCTGGTTTTCAAACTGTGGAGTATGCAAATTTTGAGTTCGACGTCAAAAACGTCGCTTCAGCGGCAGCGAATGAAATTTGACTTTCAACTGGATAAAAGAGAATGAAGACAAGGATGATCGGCATTCAGTGATTGCTTTGTTTCGATGAGTACGATGTCTCAGCGAAGTCATTTGAGAGATTCAGAAGCTTGGAGAATTGTTGGTAGGTTAGAAGGGGGGCAAACTCAAGCCGAAGTAGCGCAAGCCATTGGAGTGTCACAAAGTGTCATTTCCAGGATCTGGAACCGTTTTTGGGAGAGTGGATGTGCAGGCCGAAGACCAGGGCAAGGTCGTAGACGGGCAACAACGCCCAATGAAGATCGGTATTTAGCGTTAACAGCTCGGAAACACCGAAACATGAACGCTACTCTTCTCCAACAACACCTTCGCTCGGCTACAGGCACCACGATTTCAACTCAGACTGTCCGAAACCGGCTCCATGCTGTAGGTCTGTATGCTCGCCGACCGATGGTATGTGTTAGATTAACATCAAGGCATCGTCGCGACCGCAGGGAGTGGGCAACCGAGCATGTCAACTGGAGGAGAAATGAATGGAGCAATATTCTGTTTTCTGACGAGTCCCGTTTTTCTGTGCATCCGGATAATAGGCGTATTTTCATCTGGAGGGACCGTGGCAGTAGGAATAATCCTGCGTTCGTGCACGAAAGTGTCAGATTTGGCGGTGGAGGAGTGTTGGTGTATGGTGGCATCTCCATTGACGGGCGCACTGACCTCTACATCATTCGAGATGGAGCTCTGACTGGTTAATTTGTGCCTTAGTCCAGCACTGTATTTCCAGACCTCCATCGTTGCGCGGAGAGCAATTGAATTACATCTGTGTCTGGAAAGAAAGAAAAATGAATTTTTTATCAATCGATTTTTAGAGGATTTTTTTTTTCGGCTGCATAAATCGTAGAGAAATGATTTTCCACCAGAAAGTGCATCGTCTCCTGTGCCTGTCTGTCCAAATTTTGAATTTCTACTCCCAAAACTTTACGAGATGCGAGTCTGTTCAAAAACATACAATACACTTTTTTGCTTAATTTCCTCCCTGGCAACCTCGACAATATTGTCTGGCTTTTTGACTGGGAACTCTTCGGAAGAGAGGCTTTTGTGGTTTTTGATAAAATGCGAATTCTTTTCTCAAATAGGTTTTGTTTTGAGTAATTAAAACAGTTTTTGTTAATTAATAACTCTCTTCATTGGGGCCGGACTTCTTCAAAAACTGTAACTCCAGAAGGCACGGATATTTCTGAATATTTTTTGAACAAAAGTGCTTGTGTCTGTCGTCTGCACACAGAGTTTTTGTGTTTACAGATGGCAGACAGACACACACACAGATGTTTACCAACATTAATGTTATAGATGATTTTTTTTATCACAATTTCTGATTTATAAATAGCAAATAATAACTCAACTGACAACAGAAGAAGATATCATAAAAGATAAATAAAATCAGATGGGTAGTGAAAACCATTCTGGTACTATTGCTAAAAATATTGACTGTTACATCATTGTGTTGATAATAAAAGTGTCCAAGAAAAAGTCGTTATGCAAAAGTGAGTTTTCTGCACAGAAGGTATGATAAAACACTTTATTCAAATGCGAAATTAACTAAAAGTATAACACAATACATGACAACTACAATAAATGTAGTTATCTTTCCTGACTTAGTTTTTTCTGTTTGTTGATATTTATTGATGTTAAATGCAGGTGAAAGACCTTAAAGCTCTTTTCAGTTAAATATTTCTACACAACACACAATCCTCAATATACAATGGTGTTTGTTGAGTGTACTAAATACATTGAGTAAAGAAATTTCAGAACAGAAATGGAAATTATCAAAATCAACACTTCAAGAGTTGGAAGCAAATGAACTTTAATTTTCCCCACATTACATGAATAGCATCTCCTCAAGAGCATCGTAAGATTTTCTTCTTGTTGTCGAACTTATCAGTTGTATATGGCCATGTCATATTAACCCGAGTTAATTGATGATGATAACAATAATTATATTTGATACATGAAATATACTTACATCTAATATACTTAAAGCAGAAGTAAAATAAAAGCACATAAACAGCAAATTTATTAATTGTAATAACATGTTATACATTCTTCCTGCCACCAATTTGACTAGTATTAGGCGTTACTGTTACAAGTGTCTAAATTGCAGTCTGATAATTGGATACTGTTTGCATGTTACCACTACTGTCTATATTACTTATGATAGGGACACTATCTATTTATAGAATTTTAAATTTGTTAGAAGAATTAGCAAAGATGTTTGAAACAGAAAAAGTTCATGTGGTTGGCAAAAAAAAATAATGATTAAGGATTTATAACTTCAGTAAAGCACCGATTATACATCTTTCATGAAATTGTTCTAAAATGACGTATAACTGAGAATGACATAGAATCGAAATCATAACTGCCTAAGGTCTGAAATCTTTGACAGTAAAAATATAATAATGCAATCATACAAAATTAATTTTGTTGCCATTTTCGTCTGTTTAAGATGCACTATATATTGAAAAAAAAGTTAAGACTTTGGAAAAAAATATTAAATCAATTCTAAATTTGTAAAATAAAAGAAAGAATTATCAAACCTTATATCAGTTGCACACATTGAATTACACTTTTTTTAATTCCATTATTGAATGTACAAACAGATTTTAATTAAATAACCTTCAATCGTCATCTGATGTGCCTATTTACTTTGACACTTAAGCAAAACATTATGTATGGAGTTAAGTTCCTGGAAAGTTTTCTCAGAAGTATTGTTAGAAACGAAAAGGTTCTAAGTGTGTCAATACAGTTCAACGCATCTTTGAAAGAAGGTGAGATAACTTCTTCACTAGATGTTTGTTCACAAGAAAAAATAGAAATCCTGCTCAAACATAATCTAAATTGCAACAAAATCAGGAAATGAAGCGACGTTTACCAATCTCAAACTTGTCTCATGAGCAGATCACCCTCTGTCCATTTCTTTCATCCCACCCCTCCACAGGTTCCAGGAACTTGACATAACCCCTACAGTAGTCACACATGTTCTTTGTCCTTCATCTTTCTGCAAATATTGGTAGAAGAAAAGAAAAAAAACGATGTTGGGGAGGGGAATTCTTAGAAATTTGGTTACAGCACGAAGGAAGCAATGCATAATCAAAGTTATGTATCGTATAAACGAATTTTTATTACATTAAAAAATATAGGAATGAATTAGAGTGCACTGAAATGATGTATAAATATAAAAGACGTATAAATGAAAAATTTATAAATGGTGCTTTACTGTATTCAAACTATGTATGTAAAACATTCTCTTTAATCCTCTTAAATTCAGAATAAACCATATAATAAAATATCTTCATATATTAATCAGGGTCTGAAATTTATGGCAGGAAGGTAGAATTCATGCTTAAAATTTCGAAATTCTTTCCCAGAGAATTTCATTATTGGTGGCAGCCTATCATCCAAGAAATTTCATTGATTTTTAGAAAATTTGCTTTTTTGGAAAAACAGCTTTACATGAAAAACAATAAATTACTTCTATGCATTTAAGACAACAGAAACTGAAAGAAATCTATTTATTAAGATATACATAACATTTGGCTAAAATTTTATAAATTGTTGACATAAATTTTTTCAGTGATACTTTGACACGTACAGTAGAAGACCACTAATCTGCACAGTTTGGTTCTAATCATTTTGCGGATAAGAGATATTTTGCAGAATACAGGTCATGTAGTATTTAATCTTTGTTGCTGCTTGTTTTATTCATATTTTGGATGCGTTTAGATTATTAATGCTTAAAAAATAATAAATTTCACAGTTATACATATGAATTAAGTAAGAAATATTTTTAAAATCATTTATTAATTTTTATACTTTTTAAATACATCTTTAATAGTTGTTTGTATTAAAACATTTGGTTTATGTTTCTGTATTGTATCTCGCAAACTTTGACAAAATATCCATCATTAACAGCTAAACCATAAAATTTTGTTTTAGAAATTTTAATGTCCTTTATTGAATATTTTAAATGCACTTATAAGTATAAAATATAAATTTATTGATTATTTATAATTATTAACATATTTTTAAGGAATTAATTGCTTGGTTTTTGTAAAAAGTGTTTTATCTTGAATTCTATAAATTGTAATTGTATCTAGATGAGAAATTAAAAATATTGTTTAAACAATGTTCTTTCATTAATACAAATATTTTTTTTAGAAATATATTTTTTAAAAGTTAATAGTTTTTTTAAGTTTACCATATAAATCATTAAATAAAATATTTTTAAATGTATACTATCATTTTAACTTGTAAAAAATAAGTGTAAATTATGTATGATACATATGTATCATATATAAGATTAAAACTGGGAGGAAACTAAGAAATTGTTGCCACCGAAAAATTATTTTATAAGATTTAAAATTCTTTGGTTACATTTATGTATACAGTGTGGATTACAGGTATTTGTAAAATAAGGGTTTGGGGATTAATGATAGATAATTTAAGCATGTTAAACTGAATGCAGGGTTGAAAAAAGTCTCACTTTTCAAAATAGTTCTACTGCCTACCAAGTAGTAAATAGTGGATTTGTTTAACCTCTGAAAACACAAATGGTAAATTATGTTACCCACAACAACATCTTTAAATTTGAGACCAATGATGTGATTAAAGCTTGCATCTTATTTACTCTCCTTCTAAAAAGACTTCAGTGTAATTCTCACATATATACTCTCATTATTTTTGCAGAAAAATTGCCACTAAGGTGCAGAAAATGTCACTGAGTTTTTCCAATTTTATGTGTTTAAAACATGAAATTAACTACCGTAAAATTCTGAAAATATGCCCTTCGTCCTTTGACAATATGAAATGTATATAGGAGTTTATAAACGGAATTTTCGTGAAATTTTCCTCAATACTAAATCTGATCAATTATTTCTATTAAAGCTGTTCTAAAATCCAAACTAGCTACTTTATGAATTTTATTTTAATTCATTTTTATTCAGAAAAGTATGAAATTCACTGGTGTTCTTATTCAAAAACATTGTAATTGAAAGTCCTTTCCGTTTTTTGGTATAGGCAGAAGATCTTTTAGAAAATACTGTCAAAGTCAACCTATTCCATCATGTATACAAGTCCGTTCTGTGAATATACACATCAAATATTGCCATTCCTGAAAGCAAAAAGCTATTGTTTCACAGATAATGACATCAAAGCTTACAAGCTACTTTTGTAAACAGTGACTAACAGTGATTCAGCAATCACAAGGGTCCTGTGCGAACAAATCACGTGTTTACCAGAAATTAGTGCATTAATTGCCACTTTGATATACTTTACAGTAAATTTGGGAATGGTAAAAACACAAGGTATGTCATGTAAATAAAACTGAATTATGATATACTTTAAACTTTAATAAACATACATGACATAACAAGGTGAGAGCAATAGGGAGCATGAAGACAAAGAAACTAACCTTAGAACACTTATTGACACGGTCAAAAATTTCACCATCAAGGAAGGTTTAGGTGAAAACACATTCCAACCAGATTTTTGGTAGAGGGCTTACAAACAGAATTTTTTCAAAAAGTGAAATATCTATTAAAAATTAGAGAGAATCATTATATTCGGGTGGGGGGTTATTTTTAGAATTTTACAGTAAGCACAGCTTTAAGAGCTATCATAATTGTTCCATAAATCTTAATAATATGTCTAAATTACTAAAATCATTTTTATTTATTTTAATTTGTTTGTTTATATTTAAAATTTGTAATACTACAAATTATCACATACATTTTTATAATATATTTTATTCATTCTAGTAAATTTAGTTTCTTTTTTTAATTTCATTTTTTTTTTTTTGCTGTTTCACCATTACTTGACTTTACATTTATCAAAAATACCATTAAAAGATGATATTTAGGCTATTACTTTTAAATGCTAAAGGTGTAAAATTAACAACAATAATATAAATTAAAATAACTTTTATTAGTTGTTTTACATGTTTCAACTCTTTCAGAGTCATTTTCAAAAACAAAATGTTAATTTTTGTTTTTGAAAATGACTCGGAAAAAGTTGAAACATGTAAAACAACTAATAAAAGTTATTTTAATTTATATTATTGTTGTTAATTTTACACCTTTAGCATTTAAAAGTACATTTTGTTTTTGAAAATGACTCTGAAAGAGTTGAAACATGTAAAACAACTAATAAAAGTTATTTTAATTTATATTATTGTTGTTAATTTTGCACCTTTAGCATTTAAAAGTAATATACTATTACAAGGTGTTATAATTTATTATATTGTTATGATATTTAGGCATTAAAAAGTGTTGACGTACAGTAGTTACCTCTCTTATTCTTTGGTGTGCTACAAACCATCCATGTTCTTACCCTTGGGACTGTCCAGCAAAAGTGCAAAAAGTAATATTGTTTTCTCTTTAATTTTTAAAATATGCAAAAATGCTAAAAAAGATGATTTTTCCAACATGATAAAAACAAAGCTTAATTACGTATATGAATATAATCCTTGAGAGTATTAATCATTACTCAGTGTTTTAAAACTGCACTATATCTGCAGAATTATATTAATTTAATTGCATTGCTCCTATTGCAGTGAAAACTACAGATTGGTGATTGTTCACTGCACTGAGAAGGTTAAATGTTAAAAATCAAGTAGTTTCAACAAATATTTCTTATTTTCAGTTTGTTTAAATTATTGAAATCATGGAAAATTGAAAATGATTATATACAGGGTGTTCATAATTAAACGACACTACTTTAAAGTTATCTACAGATGAAACTATTGCTCAGACAGTTGTGAAATTTTGTGAAGGACATCATGAAGGAATGGGAATTTGTTTAAGCGAAAAAAAAACTAGTTCAAAATTTCGCCGCCAGAGGGCATTTTTTAATGAATTACACATTTAGCATACATTTATGATAGGTTACAAATATTATTACAACAAAACTTTTTTTGCGGCATGTTTTTAGCATTTCCCAGAACACACTACGGTCAACTGTGAAACATGCTATCTTAAGATTCCAGAGGATAGCTGAAAATAATGGCCGTTTTGTGGAACATATTTTGTTGCAATAAAATATGTAAACTATCGTAAATATATGCACAATTTCTAAATGTGTAATTCATAAAAAACGCCATCTGATGGTGAAATTTTAAACTATTATTATTTTTTTTTGCTTAAACAAATTCCCATTCCTTCATGATGTCCGTCACAAAATTTCACAACTTTCTGACCAATAGTTTCGTCTGTAGTCAACTTTAAAGTAGGGTCGTTTAATTATGGACACCCTGTATATAAATCTGCAAATAAAAAATGTTTCATTATTTATTTTTCATATTTTAGATTAAAGAGCTCACAACTGATACTTGATTTAAAAGTAGTTAATGGATTCTATGCGCTCAAGCAACAAAAGAACTTTTTCTTGTGAAATGCATTCTAAAGTATTATCACAGTGTCATCCTCTAACAAATCATTCACACACTCATCCAAGGGAAAAAAGTTTTATTTGCAATTCCAAAGGATTTTCACAAAGTGGTGTTCTTAAAAACCTTTCGGGTACCCATATAAATGAGAAACATTTCGTGTGTGAAATATGTTTAAAAGGATTTTCACGAAGTGGACATCTGGAAACACATATGCGTACCCATACAAAGGAAAAACCTTTTCTTTGTAAAATATGTTCCAAAGGATTTTCACAAAGTAGTAGTCTCAAAGTACACTTACGTACTCATACAAAGGAAAAACCTTTTGTTTGTGAGATATGTTCCAAAGGATTTTCAGTAAGTGGTAATCTGACAGTACATCTGCGCACACATACAAAGGGAAAACATTTTGTTTGCAAAATATGTTCCAAAAAATTTTCACAAATTGATGCTCTTATAAACCACTTGCGTACCCATATAAATGAGAAACATTTCGTGTGTGAAATATGTTTAAAAGGATTTTCACAAAGTGGACATCTGGAAACACATATGCGTACCCATACAAAGGAAAAACCTTTTCTTTGTAAAATATGTTCCAAAGGATTTTCACAAAGTAGTAGTCTCAAAGTACACTTACGTACTCATACAAAGGAAAAAACCTTTTGTTTGTGAGATATGTTCCAAAGGATTTTCAGTAAGTGGTAATCTGAAAGTACATCTGCGCACACATACAAAGGAAAAACATTTTGTTTGTAAAATATGTTCCAAAAAATTTTCACAAATTGATGCTCTTAAAAACCACTTGCGTACCCATCCAAAGGAGAAACGTTTTGTGTGTCAAATATGTTTAAAAAGATTTTCACATATTGAAAATCTAGAAGCACATATGTGTACCCATTCAAAGGAAAAACCTTTTGTTTGTAAAATATGTTTCAAAGGATTTTCACAAAGGGGAAATCTGGAAGCACATATGCGTACTCATACAAAGGAAAAACCTTTCGTTTGTGAGATATGTTTCAAAGGATTTTCACAAAGTGGTAATCTTAAAAAGCATTTGCGTAGCCATACAAAGGAAAAACCTTTTGTTTGCGAAATATGTTTAAGAGGTTTTTCAGTAAGAGGGGATCTTGGAAAGCATTTATGTACCTATACAAAGGAAAAACCGTTTGTTTGTGAAATATGCTTAAAAGGATTTTCACAAAGTGGAAATATGAAAGTACACTTGCGCACAAATACTAAGGAAAAACCTTTTCTTTGTGAGATATGTTTGAAAGGATTTTCACAAAGTGGAAATCTGGTAGCACATATACAAAGGAAAAACCATTAGTATGTGAAATAAGTTTACAACAATTTTCTCAAAATTGTTTTCTTAAAGCAGATTTGCATACCCATATAAAAGAGGAACCGTATGTGTGTGAAGTATGTTTAAAAGGGTTTTCACAAAGTGGACATCTGGAAAAACATGTGTACCCATACAAAGGAAAAACCTTTTCTTTCTGAAATATGTTCCAAAGGATTTTCAGAAAGTAGTAGTCTGAAAGTACACTTACGTACTCATATAAAGGAAAAAACCTTTGTTTGTGAGAATTTATGGATACCCATTCAACGGAAAAAGCCTTTTTGTGAAAAAAAATTCAGTATGTGGCAGACTAAAATTACTTTTGTATTCTTTTACAAATGAAAGAGTTTTAATTTTTTAAACGTGTTCCAAAGAACTTTCAAAATAGATCATCTGTAAAAATATGTTTACATATTCCAAAAAATGTTCAGTAAGTGGCAGATGAAAATCCCACTTGTATTCTAATACAAATGAAAGCCCATTGTTTTGTTAAATATGTTACAGAGGATTTTCATAAAATGATCCACATAATAGATAATTAAGATATTTAGTATGTGTTTAGTTTAGTACAGTGTGTCCCTACTAGTGATTTATAGGTGACTGGGTTTAGGCCAATTTTCTTTTCTGAGTCTCTGGATGGACTATTCCAGACTTGTTTTCTTTGTGCTTGGCTGTATCAGACTTCTTTTTTTCGGTGTTGAGCACATATGAACTTCTTTCTCTCTCTCTCTCCCTGAGCCATCTTAGACTACCATTTTATTGGGGGCTTTTTGTAAAAATACAGTGATGTCATATCTTTTTTTAACAAAATCTTAACAAATTTAATTTGATCTAAGAAATTGCAGAGAAATAAAATTTTAAATGCATATTTTATTTTGAAAAGCTTTTAAAATCAGTGGTTCCCAATGAGGGGCATATAGGTCTTAGAGCAGATATTACATGGAGGGAGCATACAGTATTATTCTCCATATGAAGCAAGTGTCAAACATTGGGGGAATTTTTGCCACCAGTCACATGATGATAGGTTACCATATTTGGCTGTTTTTCCCATTTTGCTCAGACAATAATCTTCTTTTTACACTGATTATTAAAAATTGGGCATTTTCTTTCATTCTTTTTTTTCTTTTTGCCGAATTGTAATACAGTTTTAGTAAAGACAAAGTAGTTATATTGGATAGTTCCAATTATTAGACATTAGTTATGATTGAAAACTGCAATATGAAAATTATTTTATTTTATTATTAACAGTTTTACGTACATTAGAAAAAGATTAGCCATTTGTAAATAAATGAAACTGATAGTATGCAGATAATAAAATTTATCACCATAAATTGATTTTAAAAATCAGTAATAGAATCATGTTTATAAAAACTGACAATTGAACTTAACGTCCCAAAAATATACAAAAGCAAATAAATATTTCAAGTCTTTATTTATTTTTATATAATAATAATAGTAATATGTCAGAAAATATGCTTAACACTCTTACATCTATTATACACTACACAAAAGAAAGAAATTGAGTTACATAACATTAATTACTTTTATGGTTGTAATACATTACTAATAATATTTTAATATTCCCAGGTTGCTATCTCAGAATCTTTCGATATGCTGAACATGAATCCTTTATGGCACAAGTGCTTTTTAATTATGCTATTTATGATACATATAATTTCAAATATTGCACAACTTTCATACTATTACACAAAACACAAATGTAATGCTACTATACTAAAACTATATACTATATATACCATACAAATGTTACATAATGCTAATCAAGAAATAACAGCTATAGAATCTTTATATGAACTTTTGTTGATGACCATTTTTAATAAATATAACACATAAGGTGTTTTGACTAAGCAACATATTCACACTTCAAGTCGATTTCGGCATTATTATGAATACTTCATATATCAATATATTCAAATATTTTGTACGCTCATAAAACAGCTATACAGGATAGGTTTACACCTTATTTCAATTTAAAATTACTGCTTAATCCCTTGTATGGTTATAATTTTACGTTTAATATCAACAAAATGAGCTTAAATTGTACAATATATCTCAACATTCATGATATTTTTTTAATTATGCGATTGTAGATTTATAAATATTCAAAGATACTTTAGAAATAATAAAGAAGTAAAGATGAATTTTTTATCTAAGAGCATAAAAATTGTCAGCTTGGCTATTGAAATGATTTGAAATCAAAGAGTGTTTTCTATGTTTCAATATATGTATTTCATTTTGAGTTATAAGAGACTACTGACAGATTACAACATTTTCTAAACTGCCATGTCTTGAAAATCGATTCTAAAAGTCAATTTTAATAGATTTTTACTAAAGATCCTTTGCCTTCATAGGGAAAAGAGAAGCACTATTTGATTTTTTTATATATGAATAATCATTCCTCCAAAAGTTTGTGCACTAATTTAAAAACAATTCTTTGAATGAGTCAGTTTAGATTTTAGTCTTAAATGAATTTCAATACTCAGAAACTAAATAAACTTCATATTTTTCCCTTTTTTACTAGGGCGCTGGCTGAGAGGTTCTGCTCTCAAAGCTAGTAGATGGGAGGTGCTGGGTTCAAACAACTGTCACGCTCGTCGACTTAACCGTTATGAGTTTTCTGTGGTTTTCTTCGAACCTTGCCATAAATATGGGTTAGGATCACTTAGAAAGACCCCCTAGTGCCTACATCCCTCGAGTAGATAATCTATCATAAATCTACTAAACCTTACGAGATAAGCTCGAAAATACTTAACCAGCCCTCGCAGTCTCTAAATAGGCTAATTTACTTTGTTAAAAATATATATATGGCTGAAAAAGTAGAAACTCAATAGCCATTTAAAGATAAATTAAAACGCACTAAAGGTGCTTTTAATTTAATAAAATATCATTTCCTGCTTCTTATCTGCACACCCCTCCCTCAAAATAATTATTTAAAAAAAATCTGGAAAAAAAACTATAAACCGATCAAGTTTGGTCAGTTTTAATGTTTTTGCAAGATAAGCCGAGAGAGTGAAAAAGAAAATAGATTCAATACCGACTACCACCAGCAGCGGTAACGCTAGTAACTGTTATTTAGAATTAGGCAGAAACTTCATTTATGACTGATTGATTTTGGCAGAGTAAGAATGTGTGGATTGAAATTTTATTTGTGGAAAAATTAAAGAGGAAAAAATAATCAACTTTTATTTTTTAAATTAGAAACCAGAGTACAAAAAGAAAAAGGAAAAAAAAATCTGTATAAAGTGAAATTTTAGGTTAGATTTGCCATTTCTGTTTACTCAGTCAAAAAATAAATTACTGAATATTTAAGAGTAAAAGAAAGTTATTTTTTTAGTTTTTGGTTTTAAAGTTAAAAAAAATTACTTTGCTATAAAACTTATTCATAATGATTTACACACAATAATGAAAATACATTTTAACTGGCTTTAAATAAACATTATTTTTTTTGCAATAATAAAACCAACACGTATATTAAAAAAAAAAACAGTGGTCAATTCAGGTAAATTTGGGGCCTATTTAGTGCTCCTTCATAAAAATTCATTTAATAAAATGGAACCCTTCACAAAATGCCTCATAATAAAGTGGCTCCCTTCAGAAAATTCCATTCCATAAAAATATACTCTTCATCAATTACTTTCATTTTCTTAGTTTTTAAAATGCATAAATTTGAAAAAAAACAAATTCATTGGAAAAGAAAAACTTTTGTTGAAGGACTTCAAGGATTTTAATCTGTCATTAAATAAACATTAATTTTTTGCAGCAATAAAGCCAATACATATATTAAATAATCACTCATTATGACTAGCATGTATGTTTAGTATAGTTAAAGTTTCTACACAAAATCTTGATTAATTTTTAGTTACATTTTGCCAAAAAATAAAGCTGGTTACAACTGATAATTTTTAACAATTATTTTTATCAAATTTTCAGAGTACAAGTTGGAAACAGAAAAAAAAAAATCTGCATGAAATGAAATCTTGGATTAGATTTGCCTTTTCTGTTTACTTGATCAAAACATAAATTACTGGATATTTAAGAAAATAAATCATATTCTATGTTTTTGGTTTGAAAAAAATTCCTTTGCTGTAAAACACATTAAAAATTTTTTAACACCCAATAATAAAAATAAATTTTAAGTATATTTTAATCTGGCATTAAATAAACGTTATTTTTTGTAGCCATAAAGAAGTATATTAAGTAATCACTCATAACTAGCATGTATATTTAGTATACTTACTCGCAGATTTTTTGTCCAAATTAAATCTTTTCTAGGAATAGCATGAAGTCAAGCTGCTTTTAAGTTTTCTTCTTTTGGGAACGCGGAAATAGATACTTTATTTTCTGAAACATAACTTCCTTTTTCAATTAGGTACACAGCATTTATACACCATTTTCTTACAAAAAGAAAAAAAAATGTTATATGTAAATCGTATCACTAAAATGTATTTAACAGTCGATTTAGTATGTTTAATTTATGTTGAAATTGTGAGCTAAAATTATCTAAAACTTAAAAACATTTCGTTAATTACCATTATTTTAATTACTTTTAAATAACAAAATACATTTTTAAAATTAAATCCTTCTACATACACAATACTTTAAAAATCAAACTTTACATATATTTAATAAAAATAATAATTAAATATTATTCTAATTGCCTAAATATATTCCTAGCAAAAGAGTTAAATCAAATATATAACTACGACATACAAATTTGAATAATTTTAAATACATTAAACATACGGAGGTCTACTTTAATTATATTTTAAATAAATAATCATTGCAAAATTCTCACCATGCATTTTATAGGTTATTTTATATATTTAGTTACAATAAATAAAAGTATGAAATTAGTTATGCATAGTTATAACATATGCTTATTTTTATCAAAATATAGCAAGCATAAATGTATTATATTTCAATAACTGTAACACTAACTAACATTAAAAGTTGTAGATTGAAAAAAAATACTGAAAAATATAATTCTTCTCACATTGTTGTCTTCACATATGTTTAATAAATAACACAAGAATATTCTTACATGTGCAAGCCACATATCATAGATGTGCACAATTTTAAGGGAAAATGTAACTAAATTAAATTATTATGTAATAAAAAAAGAAATTTCACTTACAGTATTTACCATAAGAGTTGATAAAAAAAAAAAACCAATATTTTCAGGGCTATTTCACTGTAATAAACACATATATCCACATTTTCAATCAGCAATGAAAATTTTTAAGCAACTCATGGCAACGTTTTTCACCAACTACTGTGAAATACATTCTGCCTACTAATCGTGACGTCACTGGAACTTTTGCCTCCTGCCAAATGGCTTGCTGTCTAAATGGCAATGGGAGGTGGTATTATGATTTTATAGATGCATTGGTGGTGTGTTGCCAATAAAAGATTGGGAACCACTGTTTTAAATTGTGATTTCTTTATAGTGTTTTTCTCTGATACTAACTTATGTTGATTTTCTTACTGAATCCTCATTTAAATGTGTCTAAGTCAATTTGTGTAAGGAGCGTTTATGTATATAATTGTCCGAGTGACCATAATTATTATTGTTATTCTGTATATTATGAATTGCAAATGTAAAATAAAAATCAATGAAAAAGTAAGTGTGTTTTTAGCACTTTCCAACCTAGTTGAAAAGTGCTTATGACTTCGGTTTGTCTGGCCGTCTGGCCGTCTGCCGTCTGGCCGTCTGGCCGTCTGCCGTCTGGCCGTCTGGCCGTCTGCCGTCTGCCGTCTGCCGTCTGTCCGTGCTCTAACTCCCGTAAATATGCTCGGATTGCTCTGCAATTTTTATATGTTATTATCGTTATCTATAGCATGTTCCCTATTTCAACGGAAGTGTGTAGCACTTATAGTTTTTTTACAGGGACACTCAAAAGAATTCCGTTACATTGCGGTCTATGGGGAAAAATCATTTGCTGTTTATTTAAATAATGTTTCACTATTTTAAACGCATTGAAATTTATATATATCACTAAGGTGCATTAGAAGAAGCTTAATATGGAACAGGGTGTGCATAGCACTTATAGTTACTTTACAGGGACAGTAAAAATAATTCCGTTACATTACGTCTATGGAGAAAAATCGTCTGCGGTTTATTTAAATAATGTTTCACTATTTTAAACGCATTGAAATTTATATAGATCACTAAGGTGCATTACAAGAGACTTACTACGGAATATTGTGTGTATAGCAGTCATCGTTCATTTACAGGGACACGCAAAAGAATTATCTACTGTCTGTTAACAATAATTCCTGGAAGTGCGTTTTAAGTTACTGAACGCGATTTTAATGTTAACTTGCTTTTTGTCTATTACGTGGTGTGTATAAATTCTGTAGATCCTATACAGGGCAGCACAAAAGTTCGCGAACACATTTCTGTTTATTGACAAACTCCAGACGGAGAATTTTAAAATGTGCTACACGTTTCCTAACTGAACTAAAATTTAGCATCCTATCTAGTATATATACAATTCTATATATCCTATACAGGGCTGAATAAAAGTATTCGGATATTTTTCCGAATATTGTATATGTTGGAAATTCCTGAAATTATGTTTTTAAATATGTTATGCGTTTTCCAAATTGTTTACTTAGAAGTTATCTTTTAGCTTATTAAACGGTATGATTTGTAAAATTATTTTGAAAGCGTTGGAAAGTGCTACATAATCTATGCTTGACGCATGATTTTTCGTTCTTGTTTAATCCTAATTTTAAATGCTGCTTCAGAAATATCAGCATATTTGAAAAAAATTATGCCGAGTCTGATTGGACCAGACTTTTAGATTTCATTATATACTGAGGTAGTTCAAAAAAATGTTTGTACAGGATAAACCAGGCCTATTCTTGGAAATTTCAGCACATGCAGACTAGGGATGTAACGAATATTCGGCCCTTTTGCCGAATATTGGGCATGACCGAATATTGAACAGATATTCGGCCGAATACCTGTAGCTGAATATAATTAGATATTTTGTCGAATACTTGCATATTTGGCCGAATATTTTAAGATATTTGATTAACCCTTTCAGTGCGGAATTTTTTTGGGGGGTTAATGCCCTGTGCGGAATATTTTGACCAAAAAAGTGACATTATTTATCTGATTACCGGGCAGAATTTTCCGGTACGAATTGATTTTCCCGAAAGGACACGACTTTCCGAACGACCCAATACAAAACTAAAAATCATATCTTATGGTTATACGAAAAGCACACTACTGGTTTTGGTTATAGCCAAATTACTGCACTACACAGGCGCAATATGTCATCACTCCTAAGCCCATGATGCACTGCAGTGAGCACAATACATGCCGTGAACACCTAAGCGACTTTTGTCGACGCCTAATGTAGTCTACAGCACCCAACTCCTAGATGTCGACTCCCGCACTAAAAGGGTTAAATAAGTTCCAGAAAATCAAAACAAAATGTGATTTTAAATATTTTTAACAAACAATATTAAAGAATTATATCTAAATACATTAATTATTATAAGAAAAAGAAATCCTAATACTTACTCAATTTTAAAGCTTCATGACAACTTATAAATAACTGCATATAATGATATTACATAATTAAAATTTTTTTCTTGCTGCATATTTAGGCATCATGTGAATTTAAATAAGTATTGCAACATTAATTTCTTTTACATTAAAATGCAAAATATATACTGCATTTAAAGTTTAAATCTCATCAGTGAATTTAAAACTATTAACCTTATATCTATTTTTTAAATCTGATTTATAATAATGATAAGTTTTTTAAACAATAAAATTCATAAATATTAAAAACAAATATTTTACTGTCTTGTAAAAATGCTTAATCTTTCACAAATTAAATCAATTTTCTAGTTTTTGATTTAACTTTTAAATAAAAAAATTGGAATAAATATATGACTATATAATTACTTTACTAATTAAAAATTAAATGTTGATTAAATGAACTAATGTGTTTGATACATTGAAAAGAAAAAAAACTATTACCTATACTGAAAAAACATTTAATGAGTTACTTCGAAATAGCATACAGGGGTAACAAAATTATTTATCACTGTAAAGCCTGAAATTGTGATGCAAAAATAATAACTTTTCAGGAAGCAGTCTGTTTTGTTTGATTTCATATACATTACCAGCTTCAGAAAACAAACGTTCACTATATACTGTGCTTGCATACATTCAGCTGTTACTCAAACAAAAAATTAATTTCAATTGGTCCTTAATTTAATTTTTAATTTTAAAATTGAAAAAAAAAATAAACAATTAAAATAATTTTTTTTAAAGTCAGTATTCGGCCTAACAATTGGCCGAATATTCGGTATTCGGCTATTCGGCCAAATCACTATTCGTTACATCCCTAATGCAGACCTGTACCCCATACAATAAAAGGACCTTTTGTTTTGTGAATTACATTCCAAAGGATTTTCAGTAAGTGGTAATCTAAGCAAACGTTATCTGACCTTTCATTTGTGATGTATGTTCTAAATAGGATGTCAATGGTTTTCATCAGATGATTCAAATCAGTTATTAAAACGTGATTTTAATCAAATGATTTTTTTCTAATTATTGATTAAAATCCTTAATTTTTAAAATGATGTAAGAAAATATTTAAATGAAAGATGAACATAATTTGAAAAGTTTCTAAAGATATTTTGCCTAAAAACTAAACAATTCTTTTTTATATAATTGTTTATATAATTTTATCTGTCATGAAAAACATTTTATTTTAAAATGAATTAAATTAAAACTAATATATAATATGCAATGTCATAATTTCCTTTGGATAATCAAATTATTCATTTTATATAAAATAAGAATAGCAAGGGTAATAAATTTCTGCATGTGAAATAATAGGTAGGCAATCTCTTATTTTCTCATTCTATTTTTGCAAATAAATATATAGCAAATTAGAGCTAAAGAAGAATGAAAAAGTGATAACCTGCGGCCAATAGCTGTTCTGAAAGAATGCATGAGCGAAAAAGAACTAATTGGTGTAAAAATGTTAATCACAACAAGAGCTTCTTCAGTACAGGTAGAATACATTTTTTTAACTCATATGCACCAAATAAAGAAATCGTTTGAAATTGAAAGGATGGCAGGCAAAACTTTTTTTAATTTAAATTACTGAATGCTAATAATCCCCACTAAGTTGTAATAATACTGCTACTTAATATTTGAGGTTTTCAGATATAACTGGCTACTCTTGACTTTACTCTATGTCTATATATGTGTATGAATTATTGGGTACAACTCATTTTCATAATTTTTTGGGGGGTAAGCTTATATTCATACACATACATGCATGTAAGTTCAGGTTTATGCAAATAACAGCAATTTTTAAAGTACAAATGCAAAAAGTGTTGTAAATGATATTTTATATTAAAAATATCAGTTACTACAGTAATTTAAATTCGTCTTTATAGTATATAGAAAAAAATAAATTTGCGAAATTCTAGAAAATTTTTAAACAGTGTATTTTTTAAACTAATTTCTTTTTAATGTTCCATATATTCTCAATACAGCCTTTCTTTATATTATTTACCGGTAGATATTTAAAGATCATGTCAGTTGTCACTAATATACAGTGTACTTTGGTGTTAAGTTAACTTCCAATTTTTATATGGGAAAACAGTGAAAATTCATTAGGCATTTATTATTATGAAGGTAGCGGCCAAGAGCGAGGTTTGAACAAACGCTCTTTTTAGAGAACCAGAATTCCTCTTTCTGACGCTTTAGACTACTTGGCCATCTTCATGTCTTTTAGTCACCAGTTCAAAACAAGTTTCTCACTACATTCGACAGAAAAGCACCCTAAAGTGCTCATTTTGCATTCTGAGATCAGCAGAAATCAGTTTTACAAGATTTAAATTATCTTGCATATGTATATAGATAGAATAATCTATCATCTAAGTCAGCTGTTCCCAACCTGGAGTAAGTGGCGGGCATGTTACGAGTACATCAAAATATTATCAGTAATGGTGAAAATCGCAAAAATGTTTCTACTGAAAACACATAAACGAAGTAAGTAATTTTAGATTACAAAGTTAGCTTCATGTGTAACTCCAATATATTATTCTCAAAATGAGAAAAAAGGCACATTAGATCTAGTAATTCATTGATAATTCAATGTCACTAGCTCTGCCCAATCCTCATCAAATTACATGATTACTTATATATTTATCTCCCATCTTCGAGAAAACTAGGATTGATCATTTTCAACCATTCTCTTCCACACTCTTTTCTTACTCTTCCTTTTTTAATAATAATTACAGAACGCCTATCCAGTAGCAAACAGCATTTTAAAAATGTTAAAAATGCAGATATTTTGTTTTAATTTCATTTTTTAAATATTTTATCCACGTTGTGTACTACTAGAGAAACTATTTCATGCATTTGGTTTAATTTTAATATGTGTTGAAAAGCAGGTCCTAACTTTCGTTTTCGAGTTATGTCGGTATATATTAATAGGAACCTTTCTTTCTAACAACTGTGATTAAAATTTAATCTGATGATTTGAGAACCATAAGTATTTCCAGAAAATCTGATTATTTAAAAGTGCAAGAGGATTTCAGTGCAACTGTTAATATACCTGTTAAGTGATAAACTTTAAATAAAATTCACATCATGAATGCTGCATTAACTGAAAGAAAATATAACAATGAATACCTGAAACATGGATTTCTATTCACAGAAAATGAAGACTTTACGAAACCACTATGTGCTGTTTCTGAAGCAATATTGTCTTATAGTAGCAGTATCTTTGTTAATGTGCCACCTGGAGACAAAACATTCAATTTATAAACAAAACAATGTCAATTTATTTCAGAGACTATCAAGAAGCTTTAATATAGCATCTTATGTGTTTTCTACAAGCAGATATAAAGACAATGTGGTTGAAGTATCGTATCGCTTGTAATAAGCTGTCATATTGCTAACAGCAGTAAAAATCATACAATCGCTGAAAATTTGATATATCTTTGTATCAGATGTTGTTCAATGTATGTTCGGTAAAAACTCTGTGAAAAACAAAATAAATAATTAAAAATAAATAAATAAAAATATTTCATTCTAAAACAATTCAGTTTTTCGATGAATTAATGATATATATAGATCAATTTTGACATGATTATTCATGATTTCTTTACCAGTTTGATTAATTGTGTCAAAATTAATCTAGTGTAATCATTTTTTCAGCGTTTACTGGAGGTCCCATTACCTGCAATTTATTCTGTTGAGCTGATGCAGATATCAGACCAGATGCTATGATCAATAAGGTTAACTGAGTGAATTAGTTTCCCCATATTTGCCCGGGATCGCTCAGTTGGTAGATTATTGGAAGCTCGAGCCAAGAGATCCCTGGTTCGAATCCTGGCCTAGACTTTTTCTCCCAGTTGCAAAAATTGCATTTCATATGAATTAGTGATATGTCTGACAATTTTGAATATAATAATTCAAAGAATAGAAAAAGTTTTCAATACAGATGAGTAAGACAAAAATTTAAAAAATCTAGATAACCATATTTTCGTATATTAATTTATGTTCAGTGTGACAGTCAAATAAGTCATAGTTCACTTGGGGAGTCAGTAGAGGGCAAAACAAGTTGGACTACTCAATGCAACGGCAATACGACAAGTTTCACATAATCCTTCATTTCTAAAATTACTAAATATTGACTAAATCCACTGTCTTTCTAAGCTCCTTATATCTCCAATCTATCAATTTTGCTTGCTATTGCTAGATATTTGAATGATAACGTGCTTGAAGGATATCTGTTTCTGTACTACCATGCCATTCACAGTCATTTTTGTAAAAAAGAATTTGATTGGTCAATTGCTGTACGTTTTACGCATATAGATGAAAGTCTACGTCTGGATGTTATACAGGCTTACATGGTCTCATCAAAAAAGTTACAACACCATGTAGCTTGAAACCATTGCTGTATACACAAACATTACCTAACAACCAAACTCTTGCTAGAGTCATTGAAGGAAATGCTCTATCAAACTATTAAAGTTGTTAATTTTATTAAGGCTAATTCTTCAAAGTCCAGGCTATTCAAATCTGTGTGTGAAGGGATGGAAAGCCTCCATACTACATTGCTTTTGCACACAGATATGAGGTTGCTTTCACATGTAAGAGTACTTGCAAGATTGTTTAAATTGAGGCATCAAGTTCCCACTTTTTTAAGATCATCCTCTTGGCTCTAACTTTCACAAAAGTGAATCACTTCAAATGCTTGCATACTTATCTCATCTTTTTTCACATAATAATAAAATTAATTTAGGATTATAGAACAATTCTACAACCATGTTTAAGGATGCTGAAAAATCGAATCTAGATATTTGGTAATCTTGTATCAAAAAACTCCATTCAGGTGTTGTTGGGGCATTTTATCTGAAAACTAGCTAAAACGGTCAAGAGAAGGAAAATGTAGTGTAATAGTTCACTTAAAATGTTGAGACAATATTTTTGAAGCAAAGTAATGAAAATAACTACATTTCAAACCCTTTTAACGATTTATTCTTTCAACAACTCTGAAATTTATCAGTTTCTAAAAAAGAAAATGGATTGAATTTTCGACTGATTCTTGTTTACAATCTGTTTCCCAAAAATGAAATACCATTGACTTATGGTTAAGAGTAACCAAGAACTCAGTGATAAAGCAATGAAATCTTGTTGCCTTTCACAAATACATCGCTTGTAGAAAGAACACTTATTTTGTATGCATATATTAAGAACAAATATCGCAACAGGCTTGATGCTGCTCCTGACTTGAGATCATATCTCTCTTCGTTTGAACATGATTTCAAAAACTCAGCTCCATGTATCGAGATCAAGGATCGCATCCCATTGAAAATATTTAAAACCATGTTAGACTACTTGTATATCATAATGCAAATTTTTTATAAACTTTCTTCGTACGTTAGTTACAAAAAATTTAATATTATATTGATTTATTTTAATGTTAAACTAATATTGTAAAAAAAAAAAAAAAAATTAACTTTAAAATGTAAGATAAAAATAAAAGATTAGAAATTCAATGTACTTTGAGTCGATTTATTATTTATCTAAGAAGATAAGTAATTTTAAACAACAAGCATGACTGCGTTAAGGGGGTTAAGTCTTAAATAAAAAGCCTAAGCAAGGGGTACGTGAAAGAATAAAATTTGGGAACCACTGATCTAAATTATGACCATTCCTCTTGCAATTTCAAGATTTTTTTATCTGACTTCATCAGCCACATATTGGCAAATCTTCAAAATTTCATCAAAAGAAAAAAATTTGCCCAATTTGCTACTTTGTTATTGGTTATATGAATTGTCCCTCCTTCTCCCAATATTTTTGCTCCATCTCTTTGCTTCCCCCAGAAAATGAGGTTATTTCTAGATGTTGTTGTGGTGGTAGGACAAAGCAAAATATTTCTGTTTTTTGCAGTTTTATTGTTCTTAGAACTTTGAGAATCAGTTGACTTCTTTTTTTATTTACGATTTCAAAAACACTGATGAAAATTATAGATTTCCCCCTGTAAAAGTCCTAAATTTTTATTTCGAGAGTCGTCCAGCAAGTAAGTCGGCCCTGCAAAATGTCGAAATGCACACCCCCTACAAGGGATATCATAAAAAAATTCTAAAAGGTAAGGTCATTTGATTGTTTTAATCTGTTAGTGATAGAATTCTGACATATATACAAGATAATAAAAAAAATTGACTTTCAGTTTTCGTTTTTACAATGTCATCGATAGGAATGTCTCTTTCTTCGTTAGCGAACAAATCAACTTAGCGTCTTAATTAACTCAAGGCTCAAAATCCTCATTCGTTTCCACTTTGCTCATGATTTGTTTTGGAAAAATCAAGATTTATTGTAAGAGTTTAATGAAAAAGATTCTAAAAAGATTTTGACAGTCTAAAATCTTAATATAAGTTGGCATTTGAGTTTCCTAAAATTTCTGACACTATATTAAGTTTTATTAAAATTTCATGGCATAGTATTTAAACTGTAAACTTATTTAGTTGTTTTCTTATCCAGTGATTTATTATACTGTCCGGCTTTCTCTTGACGTATCTCAAGAGATTTCAGGTTATGCCTAATGCATCATATGCATTGGGTAAATCACACATCAGAGGCTTTTACAGCGTTAACCCAACTTTCTAATAGAGTTGTCGTACTAAATTGTTTCAAAGTTAAAGAAGCTATGTTCTTGTTTAACTCTGAGTATCCAGTTTAAAAACAGATATAGAAAATAAAATAAAGTACTTTTGAATTAAACAAAAATCGCATACTTTACTGAATTGTTTAGAAGCATCATTTATAGCTAAATTCATCAAATAACATGAATAGGGCAAAGAAAGAAATCTTTACTATTTTCTTTTAAAATGCTTTTTGCATACCTCAATGGCATCCATTTTATATTTTCTCTGCTGCAATATCCTTGGCCGTGAATATTTTCTATTTTGTCGCCCAATTTTTCCAATTCATTTAAAATATGCTCTATTAGTCTAGTTACCAGTAGCGTATTTAGACTTATAATTTCGAGGGAGGCTAAGACACAGTAATACTAGCTAAGACGAAATCGCAAAAGACTGGGAAATTTTGATTTTAAACAGGTGTTTGTCATAACAGGTACCGCATCACTTATACAATTAACTCTGCTAAGACGGAATCGCATGGGTCCAAAAATAATCCGTATTAGAGAGATTTTCGTCTTAACTGGAATAATTATACTGTATTTCTTTCATCGGATCCATAAAACTTTTCCCTCTAAGGCAGATTCTGTTATAGATGGGTTTCGTTTTCACATGTTTTACTGTAATTGCATTTTATTGTTTAATCGGGAATATGATTTTTTCTCTTAAGGCAGGCCTGTTTCACACAAATTTTACTCCATTAAATTTCTTATAAGTTTGTTGGTCTCAAAGTTTGTTAACAATGCAAAATTATGCTTAATTAACTCATTTTAAATAGATAAGAGAAGTAAAATAATTTCAACAAACATCAATTTTGTGTTGCTGACATCCATTTCTATTTTACTGGGGAATGTTTCAGTGTCCAAGACAACATCCACTGTTGTTCAGACAGATGACGATTGTTTCCATTATTGATTAAGAAAGATCAATTACACATTTGAAAATCAGCTTGTATAAAATGGTTAAGTAAAAAATGTTGCTGTCTGCCGGACTTTTATAAGGTTTAGAAGAAAAGTTTTGTATAACATGCTATAAGAACCTGATGTCTTTCAGGCTTATTGCTTTATTAAGAGCCTAGAGAGCGTTAGGCTAATTGAAAAATGACCACTTGCTTGACAGTCAGCCAGATTTTGACTAGCTGTTTGTACAAATATCGTGTTGTACCCGACCCCAATCTAAAAATTCCTTTTGAAAGCAACCCGATCCGAACCTGACAAAAAAGCAATTCACCGAACCGTAACCCGATCCGAACAGGACAAAATAATTTCCCTCAACACGTAACGCAACCCAAACCTGAAAATTAAATTTTAAGTAAATGCGAACCCCAAACAGAACAAAATAATTCTTCTCAACAAGCAACGCAACCCTAACGTGAAAATTAAATTTGAAATCAACTCGATCCCCAAAAAATTTCCATCGAATCGCAAACCGATCCGAAAAACACAAAATACTTTCCGTCAACAAGCAACACGACTCGAACCTAAAAATCCTTCTTGAAATCAACAGGCAACCTGATCCGAACCTTACAAAAAAATACATCGATCAGTAACCTATACAAATCTGACAAAATAATTTCCGTCAACAATAATCCGACCCGAATTTGAAAATTCCATTTAAAGTCAACCCAAAACTCGATTACAACCCGACAAAAAAATTTCATCGAACTGCAACCCAATTCGAAAAGGAGAAAATAATTTCCGTTGACACGCAATCTGACCCGATCTTGAAAATTGTTCGGGCCGTGGTTAGAATACTTGTTAAAAATTTATACTAGTTGCTGAAAATGTGTGGAAGTTTCATTAAAGGATGCCAAGTAGTTCAACAACAGTTTATTAAAAAAAACATAAGTTAGTAAAGACTTCTTGATCAAAAGTTAGTAAAACAATAAAGGTCATATTACTGTCACAAGTTGCAAACTCACTCAACATAGCTTCTGCAGAACATGAAGAAAAATACTTAAGTGGATGGCTGGTTTCATATCAACTGGAGTATTACACAGATTCAAATTCAATATACTAGATGCCATCAAGAGCTGGACCAGCCAGGCTCATAATATTGCACAACACTTTTTAGCTTGAGATTACCTGTGCTCACATTACTATGCACCTGCCGACTGTGTGAGAAGTCAAAGACACAAGAGCTTAAATACTGCTGAAAGTAAGGTCAAATACGCAGTTAAAAATAATTATGCAAATATTTGATATTGTAATGCAGTGAAAACAATTAACTGTAAAAATGACTGACATGAAATGATTTTTCCTGCAACATGTCAATCCAACCATGAGAACCAACCAACCACTTTCACAATGTAAACAAAGTCATATGTGAGGTGGCAAGTTGTTAATGCAAGTACAAACTCAGTGTACTTTATAAAATTAAATTTCCTTGTTGCATATTAAGTAAGTAATTTATATTTTTAAACATATACATTAACTATTTAAATACCCATAACAATTTAAACACTTAGAAAAATATAAACAAGTTAACTATACTTGCTATTATGATACTCAGTGTTAATGGTTGAGCAGAGACACTGGGAAAACTAAATGGGAAAACTATTGAAACATTTTATAACTTTATTTTACTTTAATTTAACATAACTTATAAATGCATTTAATAAACCTTAAACCAACAAAAATTCCATTTGAAATCAACCCGAATTTAAAAAAAAATACATCGGACGGCAAACCGATCTGAAAAGGACGAAATACTTTCTGTCGACAAGCAACCTGACCCCAACCTGGAAATTCCATTTGAAGTCAACTCGAACTCAGAAAAATTCCATCGAACCGAAAAACGATACAATGACGGCAGAATAATTTCTGCGACATGCAACCTGAACCAAACTTGAAAATTCCATTTAATATAAACCCGTACCCCAAAATGTTCCATTGAACTATAAACAGATCCAAACATGACAAAAAAATTTCCGTCGCCGCGCCAACATCCTGACTTGCAGAAACCTAAAACTAGATTGGGTTGCGTGTCGCCAGAAATTATATTGCCCTGTTCTGATCGGTTTCTGGTTCGATGGAACTTTTTGCATTCGCGTTGACTTCAAATTGAATTTTCTGGTTTGGTTTGGGCTACAATTTAACGGATAATATTTTGTTCTGTTAGTATCGGGTTATGGTTCAATTGAACTTTTTTAGGTTGGGGTTAACTTGAAATGGAGTTTTCATGTTCGGATAGAGTTGCTTGTTTTGCAGAAATTATTTTGTCCAGTTTGGATCGGTTTTCGGTTCGATGGAGCTTTTTGGGGTTCAGGTTGACTTGAAATGGAAATTTCAGTTCGGGTTAGGTTGCGTGTTGACGGAAATTATTTTGTCCTGTTCGGATCGGTTTTTGACTCGATGGCATATTTTTGGGATCGGGTTCACTTCAAATCGAATTTTCAGATTCGGGTTGGGTTGCATGTTGACGAGAATGGTTTTGTCCTGTTCAGATTGGTTTTTGGTTCGATGAAACTTTTTTTGAGTTTGGGATGACTTCAAAAGGAATTTCCAAGTTTGGGTTGAGCTGCGTATTGACGGATTTTATTTTGTTCTGTTCAGATCGGGTTATGGTTCAATGGAACTGTTTTGGGTTAAGGTTGCATTCAAATGGAATTTTCATGTTCGGATTGGGTTGCTAGTCGACGAAAATTATTTTCTGCTGTTCGGATCAGTTTTCGGTTCGATGAAGCTTTTTTGGGTTCGGGTTGACTTCAAATAAAAATTTCAGTTTCGGGTTGGGTTGCGTGTCAACGGAAATTATTTTGTCCTTTTCGGATCAGTTTTTGGTTTGATGGAAACTTTTTGGGTTTGGGTTGACTTCAAAATAGATTTCCAAGTTCGGGCTGGGTTATGTGTTGACGGAAATTATTTTGTTCTATTCAGATTGGCTGTTGGTTCTATGGAATTTTCTTTGGGTTCGCGTTGATTTCAAATTAAATTTTCAGGTTCAAGTTGGGTTGCGTGTTGACGGAAATTATTTTGTCCTAGTCGTATTGGTTTTCGGTTCGATGGAATTTTCTTTGGGTTCGGGTTGGGTTGCGTGCTGATGGAAATTATATTGTCCTTTTTCGATCGGTTTACTGTTCTATATATATTTTGTCAGGTTCGGGTCAGGTTGCGGGTTGATTTCAAAAGGAATTTTCAGGTCAGGTACAACAAGATATTTGGACGAACAGCTGGTCAAAATCTGGTTGACTGTGAGTGGTCATTTTTAGGTTCGTTCATAATTATATGAATACGTAGCACCTATTGCCGTCGTCTGGTCCGTCCGTCTGTCTGTTCGTCCGTCCATCTGTACGCATATAACAACGCAAAAACTATCCAAACGAATGATATAATATAATAATGATATAATAATTTAAGATATATTATCTTTGCAGAATTTTGTCGTGATATTTCAGAAAATCGATTCAAAACTTTAGAAGATATTAATTAAAATATTTATTAAGAAATTTGTTTTTTTTTTTAAATCGATGCTTTTTTATTGTAGGAGTTTCCCAGGTTTAATCGTCAAGAGATAGATATACTTATTTTATTACAGAAATTTATCTGCAGACGATATAATTCATTTCACGTAATTAAAACTCATCAAGATCTGAATATTTATATAACTAGCTATAGTACGAACTCACTTCATTTGTCACGTTTGACGTACAATTTTCAACTTGTTTAATTAGGCTATCTCTCTCTAGGCTCTCTGCAAGAAGCCTGAAAAACATCAGGCTGATTGGAAAAAGAAAGATGATTCTCTAATTAGCCCTGCTCTATGGAAACAGCCTAGCCTCTTTGTAAAGAGCTGGATTTCACAATTAGTGTACGACATATATTTCAATTAAAAATACAACATTTGGGAATGCTATTAGAAAATGGTTTTAAATAAGATGCTTTAAATATATAATTTAAATCCTGACAATATTTTCTCCATTACTAAGCTATTACATGCTTTTCACACACATAGCTTAATTGTTTTAAAGCTTTCTTTCTTTTTTAAAATTCATTTTTCAAAGAAAATGTTAAGTACAAAAGTTACATATTTTTTCCCGTAGAATCTGAATCTGCAATAAAAAAGTGGGGTTACCAATTAAGATTTCAAAGTTGCCCCATTTCCCCCCAGGGGGCAGATTTGGGGGGGGGGCAACTTTGATATCCTAAATAGAGTTTTCAAAACTATTGAAGATGTATTTTTTTCGTTTTTCCATCCGGTGTGGATTTCTCGAGTTATTAGACCATTTCCACACTGTACAATTGAAACGATTCTCACTGCATTTTACTCAATTACAGCGCCATCTACGATTTTCCGAAGAAAATGTTCAATACAAAAGTTATGTAATTTTTTTCTGTAGAATCCGAATCTCCAATAAAAAAGAGAGGATTATCCTTTAAGGTTTAAAAGCTGCCCCCCCCCCCTCTTTTTTTCATAGGGGACAGAGTTTCCGGGAAAACTTTGATATCCCTAAATAGATTTTTAAAATATATTGACCATGCATTTTTCCATTTTTCAATCTGATGTATATTTCTCGAGTTATTCGACCGTTTCCAGACTTTTCAGACACCCTGTATATATATATATATATATATATATATATATATATATATAATGCGAAAACCACATACCATACTTTCAATCCCAAATCTACTAAAGCGGCAGAGAAAACAAACAAATAACCATAAAAATTCGAACTAACAAAACTTTAAACAAAAACTACAAACAGAAAAAACACAACCAATGGAGACAGGCTGCAGGGCTAAAGACCTGCATGCTGGGTTATACCGGCATTACACATGAAACTTCCCCCATGCCTGTCACAACCAAACTAACCGTAGGAAACATTAAACCAAGATGAAAAGAACGACTCAGCCGGACGAAGCTCCATATAAAACCTACACTCACTTGGTGATATTTTTAATCGCCAAAAGGAGAGTATCACTGTATTCTTTACCTTTGACAAAACTATTCACCAAACTATTTAACAAAGCAATAGGATAACTTTGAACCATTGCCCCATGATAGAGATTTATTATGTCACTCATTATACTATCATGTTTAGAATTTAATTTTGTTATCCTAATTAAACTGTTGATAAATATATTTCTAAAAATTGAAATATGTACATTAGAATTAAAATTTAATATCTTGATTGTTTCAAATTTGTAATCATTTCTCTTATCGTAAATGCAAGTACGCAAGTCACCCCTCTCGATGTCGATAGCAAGGTCTAGATAATTTACATGTTTTGTGTTATATGAAGTTCTCTTTAATGTCAAACCTTGGGGGTAATAATCAAAATTTAATTCACTGTTGGAATCGTTAATCTTTACCAACAAGACATCATCAATATATCTGAAACTTAAAAAATCCTTGTTTAATGTATCATTAACTTCGTATAAAAATAAATAAATATCTGCAAGTACCGAGCTGCAACTACCCCCCATAGGTATACCCTTAATCTGCTGAAACACATGCTTACCGTCAAATAAGTAATTTTCATTAACTACAAAATTAAATAAATTTATTAAATGATCCAAATCTTTACCCAAAGTATTGTAACGCTTAAAAAAATCAAAAATTTTATTTTTAAGATCTATTAAATCAATGTTATTATATAAATCTTCAAAATCATAAACATATAAACCTTTGATATTACTCAAACCTTTCAATCTATTAAGTAACTCAATACTATTTTTTATAATACAAGTGTTATTATGTTTTAATGCCACATCAAATAAACTCTGCAAAATATCCAAAAACTTTTTATTAGCAACTTCTAAATAAGTTCCAAAACCACATGTAATTGTACGAAAGGCAACAGGGTCCTTATGAAATTTAGGAATCAATACCATATAAGGTAATTCTTTACTACGTTGTGTGTATTTTAACCTTTTGTAAAATGCGCCAATTCTTCTTTCTGTCTCTTTTACATTGGTATTTAATAACCTGTAATTATGTTTTTTATTATAACTTTGTTTTAGTTGGTCACTGTATAACTTTTTGCAAATAATTGCAAAATTTGTATTAGCTTTATCTATATAAGTTATAACAAAATTACTCTGTAAATCCTTAATAGATTCTTTTAATGAATTATAATCTTCTATCGAAATCCCCCCCGTTTTACCGCAATAAATTGAACTCAAATCCTTCAATACATTATGTTTCCATTCCAAAAAAGCAATTTCCGGCAAGCAAAACTTGTTCATTAATTTATGTATAAACATGTCAACGTTGATTTTTAATCGTTTTTTTATAAAATCCCTAGTATTTATCCTTTTTAAGCGAAATTTTGTACCGTATTGCATATAATTCCCCAATGTTTTGTCCTTGACAATATCTAAATTACCAGTCAATACATGACCGTGATCCACATCTACGTAATTACTATACCTTGGATCATGACAATGACATAAATTGTTATCATTGTTTCTACCGATTTCTTTTGAAAAATTATTATAGTTAAAAATTGTACGTCCTAAAGGTTTATCATATTTAAAAACCTTGACAATTTCTATGTCTTTATCTGGAAGCAATTCATTGTATTTATTCAATACATGACCTATATTAATACCACGTTTTTTATGTTCCATGTAGTCCATTACAAAATACATACGATTGGCCAATTTATTGTTGTTATTGCATCTCCCCAAATATTGCTCCAAATGTTGTGATCTAATCCTTAACCTCAAAATATCTAAAGCCAAATCAATATTGTAATTACTCTTATATAAATATAAAAAGTTTAACAAATCACCTATAAAACGTTTTTTCACATTAAATATAATAAATTTTATATTTCTTACTATACCATTAAAATCACTCTCAAGAATTGAGCGTTTAATTTCATCTATACTATCATATCCTTTTCCAATTACCCCATGATCCATCTCTGTAATGAATCCATAACTCATGGGATGTTCGATACGTTCGTATATTGAAACATCCAATAATGTGTTTCTTAATTTTTTCATAACGTTAGTTCCATTGAACATAACATTTAACCCGTAAGGGTACACAGTACCACATTTAATCA